>VXBW01003913.1:430137-458194 GCA_013400375.1 Thinocorus orbignyianus | reverse complement strand
AAAAAAAAAAAAAAAGACAATACAAGACAAAAAAGACCCTCCCACAAAAGTCTCTCCTGTCCTTTGGAGCCCTTTAGAAATTCACTTTGTAGTTTCCTTCGTATTTCTGGTTGTAGAAATGTTGAGAATTTCAGGACAATAGGCATGTTTGAATTGTGTGTTTATATGACATGATGCACCCATTTGTGCAGAAAGGCAGGTTAACTTACACAGAGAGGTACAGAATTTGTAATGATAGCACCTCAACATTTTAGGGGTGTAAAATAACATGAAACTACTGGGCCTCAAGTGCTTGAGATTAAACCTGTTCAAACCAGTAAATACAGTTTTTCAGAATAAGTGTGGTCATAAAAGCCCCACAACATACTGGACTGTTTCATAGTGGCACCAAATTAGTGTCCAAATTTTGAGATTCCACATAAAATATCCTACACCAGGAGCTTGTAACAAGAGAGTAAATTCACAACTGAGCCATCTGTCTGTACTATTCAACTGGACGTGGTCCCTCTTCACTAGTGTCCCATCTCTCTGCCAACACAATCTCCCAGGGCCCAGACAGCTCTCTTTCCATGATACCACGTGCCCTTTGCCTGGCTCTGCACTGAGTCTACACCACTCTATTGTCCATGTCAAGTACAGCAGTATTTTGTGGCCATTCCTCTTGGCTACAGTGGACCGAGGACACTGCTGTTTCGTGTGCACCAGAATGACATTGCCTGATCATTGCAGAGAGGCACCATTAAACACCTGAGGGGAAAAGCAGGTCTGTCGGTTTCCCTGTGCCTCTCCTCACTGTATCTCCTGAGAAGCCAAGCTCAGCCTAACCAGAGAGGTGGATGAAAAGGATCACTAGCTTATTTTGCTACATCACAGCACATTCCTAGGACCCCAGCCCTTAGGGGCTTTACTGAACTTGCTGTGTATTACACTGATTTGGCTGTCTCATTAAACATAACGTTTGGCAAATTCTACCTGCCTTAGGCCATGTCTACACTGTAAAGCATTGCCAAAGTTTTGCACACCCAAGGTCATCTCAGGGCATGGAAAATGCACATCCTGTAGTTGACACTATTACATTGGTGGGGACTCTAGGGACTGATACTATCTGTGCTACAAACACAGTCCATGTCACTGTACCTTCTGCTGTTTATGAAGGTGAAGTCCCCAGACCAGCATAAAACCTTCTGATCGTATATACTGTGCCTCCACCAGGTAGTCTGCCTTGTAGCCACAGCAGAATAAATAGGTTTTGCTGTGTGCACAAGACATACTAATTGCCAGTTCTGCTGGTACATTCCCATCTGGCTTCTCTTTGTTCACTTTCTCTTCCTTATACACCATATAGCTCCCTAGCCTTTACTTTGGAAAAGACTCACTGTTGCCTCAGGATGTAACAGAAATTCTCTGTGAATTTTTCATGTTGTGTTTACAAAATACACAGGTTAAAACATGCTTTTGGAGCTAAGTTTCTTGCAGATATCAATTATATGAAGGCTCTTTTTGTTAAAAATATTATCAACATTTCACTGGGGGAGACACATTCAATACCAAGAATGCAAACTGATGGGAGCCAAGGGAGTTGGTGATACGCAAAGAGGGCAACACCAGGTCTTTCAGATTGTCACTGACACATCATGACAAACATTCCAAAACATGTTCCGTGCAAAATAAACTGTGCCCTTTCTCCCTAAAATAAACATCCTTGATATACTTACTGAAACCAGGAATGTGCCATTACTAATGATAATGTAGTGCGCAAGACAGCTTTTCTTAAGGTTACGCAAAATATTTGTGCTGCCTCATCAGATGTATTGTTAGAGCTCACCAAATCCAGAGCTGTGGTGCACCTGTTTTGTCTCAGACACATCTTATTTTTCTTCCTTGGAAGTCCCCAGCTGGCGTCCAGGTTTTCTTAAATTGCTACCAGATCTAATTACTAAATTGCTACCAGAGCAATGCCCCAGAAGATGGGGAATTGCTTTCCTTGGTGAAAGGTGAACAAATAGATGGATTCAATTGACCAGAATGGCCAGCAAGATGGAAAGAGCTGGTGCTAACATCAGCATGGGAGGGAACAGGAGATGCAGCAACTGTAGCCAGGCAGGCAACCACAGTAGTTTCAGGGGCTTTGACTTGGTGCGTCAAGCAGGAAAATTTTAGGGAGGCTCAGGGGAGAAAGGGGTAGCTTGGGGCTGGTAAAAAGCTGGCAAACAGCTGGTTCTGTTGGGAGTCGCTCAGCTATGAAATCACAAACTCAGGGAACACATTTACTGAAGCCCAGATTTGCTCCACCTGAAGGCACAGAAGACAGTTTGTTTTCTTCATTTGCTTTTCTATTTCTTTTGCTTGTTTGGACACTCTCTGATATTATTCCAATATTATTTTTGAGAGGTTTCTTGTTTAAGTAGATACTGGATTCAGCCTAATGGAATGGCTTCTCAGCCTGCAACTGGACCTTTAAGCACTGCTTCAGAAAAATTGATCTCACATGGGTAACTGCAGCAAACCTGGCAGCAGAAATAGCAAATAGCAAAAGCTAAGAATAGGAAATGGTTTCAAACATGCATCCAGATAGAGAAGAGAAACAGTATTCAACTCACTCAGCAAATTCACAACTGGATAACAGCTTCCTTGAAACACTTGAAGAGAAATCATTGACCACAACACCATCCACCTTGTTAAAAATAACAATAACAACAAAGAATACAGCTACTAAAAGCCTGTTCTGAGGGGCCTACAGTACTAAAATAATAACAATAATTTAAAAATTTAAGTAAATCTGGGCAATTGTATGCATACACAGAAGAAAAGACTACTTCCCTGTCATAATCATCTCAAGAGGCTATACCAACAATTTCACACTCTGGCTCATAACCACATCAGGAAATCAAATAAATATTACCCCATGTGTGCAGTGAGCTTCCTTCTTTTTGCAACAAGCAAACAAGAATTATTTTCTTAACAAACATACAACAGACAAAAATGCTACTGAGAAAGATCATAAGACTTAAAAAAAAAAAAAAAAAGAGTGATACTAATGAAAACAAAAGTTTGGGAAGATGTAATTGAATGCTTGCTTTCTCCCAGTTACAAGTGGCTGGAATTTATATATCGATTACTCATGGCTGGTGTTGCACAGAGGCAGCTCTGCAAGGTGCCATGTGTTGTATGAGTGGGACTCAGATCACCTCAGTGGAAACTGAGACGAGAACTTCATGCTGCTGGGGGGACCTTGGAAAAGACCCAGAAGTAATAAAGAGGAACAAATAGATGATTCAACCAGACATCTAAGCTCAAAACGCCAAGTAAAGGACTTCTCTTCAGGGATTTGATCTCAAGAAGTTCTCAACAGCTCTGCATGAGAAAACTCCCTGAACAGGCTGGTATTTTTCAGCAAATACACTGCCTGAGGGATTTCAGGGAGTATCACTATAAAGCCTGTACTGCAGAGCGTTCTCCCTGCATGCAAACTTGAAAGCCCCTTAAAATGTAACGTGTATTTTAAGGGACAAAACTTGATGAGTCCCATCACAGTAACGTAGATCATTAGCTCCAAGAACATGAGCACAGTCATGTTAAACTCTGTCTGCATCATGTTCCCATTGATTTTGCACATGAAAGGGAGGTTGGAACACTGCACTAGTAGGCAAGGAAAATACCATTTGAGATGGGTTCAAGAGTTATTTTAGGGTGGGTTCTTTTAAAACTCTTCAGTCCAAAGACCATTAGTTGCTACCAAGCTAAAACACACTGAAAACAGCATAGAGCATTTGTTACATTTCTCTAAGCAGCCCAGAATCTGCAGATTTATATTTGTCAGTTTCCCTTCAATTATTACTTCCCTTATGATAGGGAATGGAGTCCTCAACAAGCAGGATTAGTCTCATTTGAGAGTAATTACATTACCAACAGTAATAAACAATCAGTAACCATTTTAAACTTAGGAAGATTTAAAAGGAGATTCAGGGAAATACTTGTTCTTTGCTTTCATTTTCAGTAAAAGAAAGAAAAGATCTTCAGGGGAATTAAGGGGGAGGGGGCAATTCTTCCCTAGAGGTTCAAATATATCTCCCAGGCAGCACAAAAAAAATGTTGGTATTCTGTACCACCCAGTGCCTGCCCACTTCTATGCTTGATTACCCCGATAAATCAGAAAACCTGTTTGTTACAGGCTCTCCTTCCATTACAGCTGTTGCTCTGGTTAACATCTTCTGAATCATCCAATTCATCAGGATCACATACATGGGGGTTTAATCCTTTGATTTTTTAAGTTACTTTGTTCTGAATTTTTCGCTTCATCCCCTTACTGACAGAGGAACTGGATAAAGATAAATAAGTCAGACTAGCATTGTTTTTCTCCCCTGCTTTTTATTTTGCAAGGGGAATAGGGAGGGGGGAACAGGGTAGCTCTCCATTTCACAGTTCTTTAGTGGTATCACTCAGCACTGACGGTGCAGCCTGAAATTTGAAGAGTCTGAAAACCAGTGCTGAACTTCTGAAGTACAGTTAGCCCTATTGTGTTCTCCCAGTCATTAAAATGTTATCTTTGAAAAATGTATATTAAATAGACAAATAGCTTGGTGGTTATTTCAAGCCCTCCATCACTAAGATGCCTTTCAGTACTGATTTCTGTAAAAGGAACAAAACCGGGAATTGAGTTACAACTGAAGTGTAATAGCTACATAAATTATACAGAGTGTCAAAGCTGGAAAGGGAAATGGGGAACGCAGTAGGTCAAATGCTTGCTAATGGCCTATCGAGTCATTCACCTGCTCAGATCAGAATCAGACGTGAGTACATTCCCTGGAAGGACACAAGAGAACAAACTCCAAGACTGTTTCTATCAGCACGATTTTAGGATTAATGCACACAAACACCCCTCATATTCATTCCCATGCCCCCAGAATTCACTCTCAACAGGTTTGTAGGTTAACCCATTTAGTTAGGCTAACTTGCTACGTTACTGGCAAGTGAAGAATATTCTTTAAGAACAGTGACAACAGAAACCTGCATCCCCTTTGGGGAACTTCAGCAGCAAGGACACCCCCTCCCCAGGGAGGGCTAAAGCAAAAACATGCTAGGTCCTCACTGAAGAAACTAACTTCAGCCTCTGCCTGCCCAGCACCCAGAATATGAGAATACCGCTTTCTCAGCACCGCTGCAATATAATAAATCATAGTAACAGCAGGTAAATAAAGGGAAGACACCAATCTCTAATGGTGTTGGTTCATTTTTTAAAAAATGGCACGTATGCATACAAAGATATGAGAAAAGAGGAAACTGTTCCATGATTTTACTGTTGATCTGACACTCTTTGTTTGAAAATCAGACTGCATATTTCTTTGTAAAAGTGAGCTCTACAGAGATTTCTGAGACTGAGTTGTTCCAAATCTTAGCTACCTTTTGATAGAGGATTTCAAAACCAAATCCAGACTATTTATAAGAGCAAAAATGAACTTTGATAGAGAAGGGACGTCTCTAATATTTTACATACCTCATGTTGGATAAGACTTGCACCAGTGTTTACAAATTCTTCAGGAAAAAAATATCACAGCCTTCCTTTTCTACCCTCCTTTTTCCACCTTTTTTTTCCCTCTCAATAATGGCAAAACCTCATGGCATTACAAGAAAGTAGTTTATTGATCTGTATAATGGATTCAAGATCTCAATGCAAGGTTACCAAATGAAAAAGTACCTGTCTAGCCATAGTATGTCAGAAGAAAGAAGTCTTTAATTATCAAGTTCCTGTAACTATGATCAAGGATTTTGCTCCTGATTAATTTCCCAAGGAATATATGTATCCAAAAAGAAAAAGTCTATGGCATCAACAATAGTAAAATCACTCATCTCCAATTTTTAAGGAAGAGAAAGGCAATAAAAAGATGAATAAAAGAAAAAAAAATGGAATTAATTTATCTGGTGTATTCAACATTCATAGAAAATATTTGGTACTTAGATATTTGGACTTGGACCTCTTGCTCTGACTGGACACAGTTGCACACAATAAATTTCACTTGTAGTGGAAAACCATAAAATAATAAAACAAACTTGAACAGAAAGAATTTTGTGAAGATCCTCAGAATCAAAGAAGGCAAGTTTTCCACAGTGTCTCATACAATAGGGCTCAACAAGAAATATATTTGGCATATCGGAAATAAAACGTAGGCTCAGTCCTGCAAGAAAGTGAAGTTAGCAGGGCTGCTCAAGAAAGACATTTAAGACTTTTCAGGAATGCACCTGTATTTTATAAATGACAGAGTGAGAATAATTGCCTTGAATGTATTAAATCAGTCAGCTTCTTAGTTAGAAACACTGCCATTAGGAAAGTATGTGAAAGAGTAATGAATAAAAGCAGCAACACACATCATTTACCCCCTTATGCTTTCATTTAATCTTACAGTCTTTCAACTAAAGACTCACAAATACTGAGACTATACTGCAAGTGCAGTTTTTTCTGCCTGATGCCACTGTTACTCACATAGCATTATATCAATTTATATAATGGAAAAACTCAGGCACAAGGCATTTGGCATTGTCCTGCAAGACATACTTGCTTTTACATTTGAGAGACATGGATTTGACAGATGGACCACTCAGTGAATAAGGAATTGGCTGGATGGTGGCACTCGAGCGTTGTGGTCAAGAGCTCAATCTCCAAGTGGAGACCAGTGGCAAGGGATGTTCTTCAGGGGCTGGTTCGGAGACCAGTGCTGTTTAACACCTTGGTTGGTGATATGGTCAGTGGCATCAAGTGCACCCTCAGAAAATTTGCTGATGACACTAAGCTGTGTGGAATGGTCAATATGCTGGAGGGAAGAGATCCCATCCAGAGACCTAGACAGGTTTGAGAAGTGGGCCCCTGCAAACCTTGTGAAGTTCAACAAGGCCAAGTGTGAAGTCCTGCATGTGGGTCAGTGCAATCCCAAGCACAAATCCAGGTTGGGTGAGAATGGATTAAGAGCGGCCCTGAGAAGAAGGATGTGGGCTTGTTGGTTGATGAGAAGCTCAACATGATCCAGCAACAGAGATCCATCGATACCCTGGGTTGCACCAAAAGAAGCGTGGCCAACAGGTCGAGGAAAGTGATTCTGCCCCTCTACTCTGCTCTCCTGAGACCCTATCTGGAGTACTGTGTCCAGCTCTGAGGCCTCCAACATAAGAAGGACATAGTCCTGTTGGAGCAAGTCCAGAGGAGGCCAAAAAATGATCAGAGGACTGGAGCACAGAAAGGTAATATAAATAGTTCAGCAGGAAGAGTTATCAGATTGTGATGAAGCTTGGGCTGACAAACAGAAATGACATTGCTCAGAAAACAGATTGGAAAACATGACACTGTTTTTCACTCATTTCTTAAAAAGAAAGGAGGAATAAAAAAGCCAAATAGCAACATATCCCTGAATGTCCAACTTCAAAAATAGAGATTGGACTTAATAAAAGTCACTATTATTCTTTACAAGACAGGAAAGACCTTTTACTTTCAAGTCTATAATTAGACTTCAATGGAAAGTTACACTGTAAGCGCAAGAAAATCGCCAAACTTTCAGTATGATTTCAGGAATAGTACAATCTTTATTCAAGTCTGGTCTGGACACATGTTATATTTTAGCAAGTACTTTGCACTGGAAAAGTTCTCAGTCACACAAATTTTTAGTACCACTGGAACCAGATATTTCAAAATATGTAGAGAAACAGAGCATTGTAAGACAGACATCAAAAGTTTTACTTTGAAGCTCTCCACGACATCCAAGTATCGCAGGAATAAGTATAATAAAGGCCTACTGCCTACCTCAATGCCCCCCATCCTGTGGGACTGCTTATTTTGTAGTCCTTTCTGAATGTCATTGGCTCGTGGAGGCCTCAGTGGACAGTGGATCCTCATCACATCATCAACATCATCATAACTTTGTACAGTTGGCAGTCTTTCTTCCAAGGAAGTCAGAACACACTTAGCTCAGATACTGAATTTCCTTTCACCTCTCCAGAGTATGGACTTTCCAACTCAGGGTTAAGCTTGTTTGCAATTCATGGGGAAAGGGATTGCTGCTATTGCTGTTGTCTGCACTGTGCGTGGCTTATGAACAAAGAACTCCGGTTTCTAGGGCTCTTGCAAATCTTTAAACAGTCACTCCCTAAACGAAAATTTCCTGAAATCTGACCCTTAGATCTGAACCTCTTGAAAACTAGGGGATGAACAGTCTGGATTGAGATCCTCAAAACCAAGTATCATGCTTCTTTGTATTTAATTTATCCAGATCTTGATTCAGAAAAAACTTAACTAATTCTAACATGGCCAAACCAGTCTTGTCTTACCAAAACTCATCCCAAGCTGAAAGGACCACCTGTGAAGGAGGAAGTTACTCTTGCAAGATTTCTGCTATTTTCTACTCAAATCTTGCAAGATCAAAGACAAGATTTCAGCAGCAAATAATCTTAGACTCAGACAGATCAGCCTGAATATGCAGACCCAAGCTGAAAACCACCTCTTCAGGAACTCCGCCGTCCCACAGCACAGGGAGCTGGATACTCCTGCAATCAACAAAGCCATAAGCACTTCATTAAAAACTGCAGTATCTTCTCTCTTGCTTGAACATAGTAGGAATAACGTTAAAATGCACTTTAATACTATGTACTATTACAGACATTCCATAAACACCTAATACTGCTCAAAAGACCTTTATTAAAGTTTAAATATAGCTGCTATTCGCTGCTACTTTCCAACAGGCAAAGAAACTCTCTCAAGAGGCGGTTTTGATTTTCCAGACAGTTGAGGTCTACAGTGGTCAGACAAGAAACTGAACTTTGGGAGCTCCGCAGCAGTCCCTCCAGTCATCATAAAACAGCTTTGATGGGATCAAAAGGAAGTTGTATCAGATGGGACTCATGGGAAGTTACATAAGACCTTTATTTGCCCAAAGAAGGTCAGCAAGTCAGAGGGTTCAGAAACAGCATGCAAAACATGGCACACATTGCAGGGTGTGGATAAAGAGGAAGGATCTTTCATAAGAAAGAAAAATAATTGACATGGCATATTTCATTTGACTACAATTTTTCTCGGTTTCCTGGAGAAACCAAAGCACAGAGAGAGATAACAATTTGCACAGATTTATACATAGTGAGTGCATCAGAACACATCTGGGCTCACAGGACACATCCTCTGTCTCTTAACATGCTGTGTCTCCATTGCCTGGAAATGAATACGCTGGAGACTCTACACTTCTAAATCTCATGCTCTGCATGTTACTGCGTTTATTACTCTATTGCTTGAAAACTGAAGCATTTCTAAATGCTGGTCTTTTTATTCACAATTCGGTTTGGTTCCAACGAGCTGTGAGTGTATTTACACTCTGGAGTTTATTCGTTGGTCAGAAATACACAGGAGATAGCAGTGTGAAAGCAGCAGGCCTCCTGGCTGACTTCCCAAGAAAGAGGTGGATCCTCTGCCCCGGCCCACCCAACACCTGTTGAAGGACACTGATCTCATAGGGTAGGGCTTGCCGACCCAGCTCCTCCTGACACTCTGTAAAGAGATGACCTCCTTACAGATTTGAAAGTCCTAGCAAGTCTAACATCTATTTCAAGTTCTTTGCAGAAAAAGATGACAGCCTGCAAGTAACAAAGTGAATTATGGTTTATTATTTGTAGCAAGGTAACATCTCTGCCAGGTTTTCTGCTTGCAAAATGAGATTTCTATACACTGACAAAACGCACCAGGGTTCTACTCTAAATACTTGATCTAGACTAACTGGCAATAATGAAAAATCTAAGTGTGTTTTGACAGTACAGCAGAAGCCACCCAAAAATCCCTTCTGATTGCAGTTGTGTCCCATAACTGCACACAACTTCCAGGAGTGAATTCTTTGGGCAGATGCTCCCCAAAGGATTCAGAAGAGCAGGACCTATTAATCACACAGGTCCCTTCAGCCTCAGATGAACATGCTCTGATTGCTCTGGAGAAACCCCACTCAGCATCCCTGTCCTTTCAACCCTTCCACCTCCCCATTGAAACTACCAATAAATTGGCTTATTGCAGTGCTGCCTATAAATAATAACAACAGTCATTCAAGAAATCTCTTCTATTTGTCTCCCAGAAAACACACATTCACCATTTCTTCTCACAGAAGTTACTATAACACAGTAAGGTGGTTTTTTTCAGCCAAGAGGTTGGACAAAGGTTCATTAAGGTGAAGATTCCTGCTGTCAAACCTCTCCGGCATTTGAAGGCCTTCCTTTCCTATCTCATTATCTTTAAACTCCTCTACAATGTATTCAGAATATACTGTATATGTATACAGACATTGTATTCTCATACAGACAATTGAAGGTTGAATTTTCGTACCACTATGAAAGTGTAGCTGGGGTTTAGAAAGACCTATTTAAAATGAGAGATGAATGCACCAGAAATTCTATTCTATTGTTGAAAGTCACACTGACCTTGAAGCTTGCAATAATGTCCAGAATTAGCTTGTCAGCAGCTCAGAGATCCAATCTCAGTTTTCATGGAACTGTTCCCAGAGCAGGTAGATAATGCCCAATCTTCAAAGTAACTATGTCTCAAGTTCATCAAACAAGCAGAAAAAAAATGACACACCAAAGGGTCTATTCACTAAACAGTGGCTTACATGAATCGGCCAAGCATGTGAAGATCTATTTTTCTTGCTTGGGTGACAGAAATGTTGTGCTACAAAGGGCAAGAATACAACTTGAGAGTAGATTAGGTGGGTTCAGCATGGACAGAATGAATTATTTCAGCCCAATCACAAACCTACTTTAAACATCAGAATTTGGAATTTGATTCAAGTATTAAGTTCAGATTTGATCAGCAGAGATCAAGAAAAGGAAAACAAGAAAAAAAGAAAAAAACTAATGAAAAATGTGCACAGTCTCAGCAGTTCAAGAAGAGCTAATTCCCTTAAGCCAATGTAACACAGACTGGACATTTCTAATCCATGAATGAAAAACTAGATGTTTCAGGACTTATTTAAACAAAATTCAAACCCCCTAGAAGAAACAAAAACCTACAGCACAGGTTTGATCTACATGAAACAGGCATAAGGCCCTTGAGTTTGGTGAGTCTGTGAAAACAACACAAAACCCTCTAAAAGTTCTCCAATGCAAAGATGACTGTCTGCATTGCAGCTGAAACCTGGATGCATCCAGAGCACAAAATGAATAACGTCATCATCTCAGGTAGGGGTGGCAAAGCCATCTGTAGTGTAAAATAAGTTTCTGTATTCCTGAAACAAGAAACAAGGATAAACCCTGACTCCTACCAAAGGAGTAGTTTTTCTGTCCATGACGGACCAGATCTTCCATATCTGTATGATTTTATGCAGATCTGATGCCTTGTCCACACACAAGATTCTTTCATCGCTAACTCTTCAGCAAAAGGTTTTGTATTTCTGTGCCAAGAAAAGTAAGTCTACACCTTAATCTTCATAGCTTTTGCCACGCATTTTATTCTTTGATGCCACTGTAAGATGGCACCATGCAGACTTCATGCACTAGAAACAGTTTTCAAGTAACTTACTGCTTCTAAAGTCTTCATGATGAATACTGCAATCCTCACATAATTTTGTTCATCTCAAAGCATCACTCAAGATAGTTTTCAGCCCTTGGCCCCACTCAGACAATCCTGGAGGCTTCTGTCTCTTCTCTTCCCCTTCACAACTGGTCTTGGACAAGATCAGCTCCTTGTCCCGTGGCTGAGACAGCAGTAGCAGCTCTTTGCAAGCAGATGAAGATGCTGCAAAGCAATTCCCCTTCAGATCACAATGGCTGAACTCACAACACAACCACAAAGGACCAAAAAAAGGTCAGACCCTCCCCCCCTTACCAAAATCATAAAGAGAAGGTTAGATGAACATTAGAATACAAGAACGTTAGTTGCCTCAGCAACTTTTTTTTTACTTTGAGACAGGCCCTGTACTTTGACAGCGTCTGATCAAAACCTTTTTCACTTTCAGGTTTAGGGAACAGGAGAGATTATGAGGGGGTTACACTTTCTTTCTACCAGGGATGAGGGAGGGCATCTGCACTGAGAGGTAAAGCTTTGATGTTAAGCAACATGTAAGTATTTGCCGTAGCCTCTGGGCCTGACATTAGGCTGACCAAAGTAATCCACTGAAATCAATTACATGACTTCAGTGTAAAATCAGAACAAGTGAAAAATAAAGTCCGGGGGCTCTTCAGCCTTATTGAAGAGATTTGTCAGCAGTGTAGAGACATTTCTGGTTTAATGTCTTCTTTGCACATCTAACACATTTTGGTGGCAAGTCAGTTACGAAGAAATACACAGTAAAAGAAAGCAAGATATCTGTGAAGGTATGACGGGAACACGTCACAGCATTTTGGTTAACAAAAGTAAGGGAAAAGGTGCTCAAAGCCAGAGATTTTGAAGCCTTTTAATCATTTTGGGGCAATGGACAGACATTTTAGTGCTGGAAGAGATGCACTACAGGAAGTACATTCTTGCCTTTAATTCTTCCCCAGATTTTTCCCAGATTTTTCCAAAACCCAATGTTTTTAAAACCAGAATTTAAAAGCCATTACAAAGAATTTAGAAATCACACAGAAATTTCAGAACATTAAAAGACAAGTCAAATGAACTACGGTTCTGAGTCAACGTGCATTTCACTCTATAGGAAAGCTCTGTATTAACTTTTTCTTCATCATTGACCTTTCTGCACTCTTTTCCAGGATTATCTACAAGATACAGGACTAAGTGCTATCTTGTTTCAGCACTAGTTTGTTGGGTTTTTTTAAATATAACTTCAGTTATATTAACCAGAGATTTTTTCTTACATACATTTTACAAGAAAGAGTAGTTTAGAAAAGACTGTAGCAACATCCTGTAGCTTAATTAACTGCCTACAAAATAGAAAGCCCGTGACTCATTCCTTTTAAGCTGAAGCTTTGCTCTTTACAGCAGACAAAGTCTACTGTCTTCCTAGTTCAGTCTTCAGATACCATCTGAATTAACATCTGCCACTGAGTCTTCTGGTAAAAAATCAGAGAGAAGTACACAAACGCAGTAGAACCTGACCTCCGCTACACTGGGGCTGAGAACTCCTTTCCGCATAAAGCAATTCCTCCTGGCTTTTGAAATTATACACCAAACACACAAAATCTGCCATAGCAGTCATTCAGAATAACGCCTATGATCCAAATCTCCCATTTCTGGGAGATACCCCTAGAAATAAAATAGTTTTCCTTAGGCTCAGCAGGTCTACTGATGTTTTATTTGCATAGGCCTGGGGTTCAGACCACGGCTCCGATCATGCCCAAATGGCCTCCATCACTCAACATTTACTTCATCTAGTGCACACTGCCCCGCTGGAGAAGTCAAACTGAAAGCAGCATTTAAAAAAAAAAAAAGTGTTTGGCTCTCAATTTGGGCATAAAGTATATGTTCAGGAGCCAGATGGATTACACTGCATATGCACAAAGTGAATAGCTGAAAGGCTTTCTGGCCTGAAAGTTCTCAGATGAGGTAGGTGGTTCAAAGGAATGTGCCATAGCTATTGAACCTGCCCTGCACCCTGCCAGGATGCAAGTCCAAGCTTTGGCAGAAATCTGAAAGGAGATGGTGTGGGGGTAAAGACAGCACATGTGAGAGTTCTCCTACCTAAAGGGTGCTTTTTTTTTTTTTTTTGTAATCACAGCAGAAAATACAGAAGGAACACAAACTATTTTTGAGAGCAAGATTATGCCTGCAAACATCACAGGAGGAAGGAGAAGACATTAAGACACTGAGTAAGAAAGTGGACTGGGGAAGGAAAACTAAATTTAGGGGAAAAAAGGTGGAGATCAATTGGTGGACGGTGGAATTTGAGGTAAATAGTGACAGAAGAATAGGCAAACATTGTGCCAAACAGTATTAGTGGCTTCCTGCACCCTCTTTCCGTATCAGTTGAATGGTGTCAGTGCCTTTCTCCATACCAGACAGCTTCTGAGGAGATCACAGCTGGAATCAGCGTATAAGAAAACCCTGGCAATTGCAGTTTTTTTGTATCTTTTCCATCCTTATTTTTGGGCCTGGCCATTAGTACCTTTGAATTTAAACCCAGGCAAACAAGTAAATAAGTAATACACAAGCCAGGCATACATGTGGTTTAGCAAAGAAGTGCTTTCTCTACTTTTATTTATTTATTTATTTATTTTAGGAACCATTTTAGATGTTGACATAAAACACAAAGCAAATTAATAGACCTTCTGAATTTGCCTCAGAATTATCAGATTTGTCATCTGAGTACTCAGCTGAAATCTACTTTCCAGATAGGTTCTTATCTGTCAGACTGACAGTTCCAGCACCCGGAGGACCCCTTACTGTCTTAAGTAAATTGTTAGTCTATAACTAAATGTAACGGTAGAAAGCTGAGTTAGTTCCTTTCAAAATACCATTTTCAATGTGGAAAGAGAAGGATATAAATCCAAAGCAAAACAGATACTCCAAAACTACCTGCAACTAAATTACACCTAATATTCATTTGCTCAAGAAAGATGCCATCTGGCTCCTATAGGTTTCACAACAAACACACAGCTGAAGGCTGGAGCACAACATATTACATGCTAGGGAAACAGCATTTCCATGTCCCTCCAACTGTAGTACGCAGAACACCTACTGCTCAAATCTCTTTTATGCACGTAGGTTCTTCAAACATATCATTTCTTGAAGGTGGACAATAATTCATATTTTAGTCTAAATTGACTTCAGTGACTTTACATCAGACAGGTATCTATTTTTCCAGGTTTGATATAAATTCTAAGCACCCTGAAGTTAAGGGTGTTCAAGTTTCCCTTGCTTTGATATTCTTAAAAAAAAATAATAACTCAAAGAGAAAACATCAGAGGTAGTCATGCTTTTATCCATTCCCATTTTTTCTTACTCGAATACATAGTCCAAATTCTGCAAAACTTCTTTATGGCCATCTCTTCAAATTACAGAACCCTGTGTCAGCTGCAGCTATTGAAAATGCAACTGAGAATAGAGCTGTTTTAAGGCCAGCCAAGTTGATATTTCATGAAATCTTTCACAGTGATGAGATCATATTCTACTACCAAGCTGATACTATAATCAAGATAAGTCCCTGTTTTAGAGGGGCCATGACTGACACATTCCTTCCTTCGGCCTTAAAGGCACAATCCTGCTTCTACTGCAATCAAATGTCCAACGTTTTTTTCTAATATTTCTTCAGATTTTAGAAAAATACTTATTTTGCCATTACACAAAAAATGGAAGACCAAGCTAATTTAAATAATAAAATATCCTTGAAATCCCAGGTCAAACTTTAACTCGTGTAAATTTAGCTCATTTCCACAGTAGCTAATTTGCACTCCACTTCACTCTGCACATATTGCTACCTCAAAATACAGAAAAGGCTCTTTAAGCACAGGCTACCTTACCACCTTCCAGATGAGGCTCTTCCCAGGAAACCTCTAAAGAACTTGTACTGCAGATCTTTGCATGTTATTAGTTGGTGCTCTAGCCAGATTCACCCAAGCATATTTAGTTGTCAATCTGCAAAAGGCAAACGTGTTTGTAATTAACAGAGCCCTTAGTTTACTGTATATAAATCAGGAAAAGGGAAAGATACTGTTAAATGAAGACAGCTAGCAAAGGAATTATTTTGCTTCCAATTAGGTTCATAAGGAAAAAGCCTTTTCAATGACTAGTTTCCGTTGGATCTAACTAGATGCTCTCATTTGTTTTGCATGGGGCCAAAGATTAGCCCTTCATTAGGGCAAAGTTAGTGAAATGGCTAATTTAAAACTCATTCCCCTACTCCATAGCTTTTTGTCCTCCTTTTAACTGAGATGATTTGCTAGTAGGTCATTTATCTTCTCTGACAGATGCTGCTGTTTAACTTCTGATCACTTTGTAAAGTGCATGCACACTCAAAACGAAAAGATTTCAAGGAAATTTTATTACATGGAAAAAGGAAAAAATGCCAGTTTCATAATGGTGTTGATTTTTCTAAGGGATTATCCTGCCACAGTAATTAGCTAGCTATATTCTGTTTGTTACAAACTCTTCCTTCATTTTGCTTTTTTTCCTGTCTGTTTTATACTTCAAATGTAACACTTACAACTAAGCAATCACTCAGCTCAGACAGGCACAGTCAGTATTTTACAAGGTAGACAGACTTCCAAAAAGCTCTTAAGAAGCACTTCGGAAACTTGCATAGGTTGATTTGGCACATAAATTCTCCTTTCAAAATGCATTAAATAAAAGGACTCTAAAAGTATCCTTTTTAAGGGCAAGTACAAAACAGCAACTCACCATTTGGAACCCTTAATATAATCTTTTCTTACTTGAGAGAGCATTTTCTGTGCAAACCATGATTCAGAAGGCTTCAATAAGGTAGAAAGCAACTATTTTCACAATCATATTTGAAGGAAGAGAAACGCTACCCTGTTCTAATTAAATTCTACTATAAGAATTGCTTCCACCCTCTCAGACTCCTCCTGTCTCACTGCAGTTTCACTTCCTGGCTCAAATGGCTAAAGCTTAGGTGCTTTGGTAAACTACTCCTTCATTAACTCTACAGAGGGTGTAGCAATATGCAGGCAGTTATAAGAAAGATCTTTCTTCATGATGTACCACTCTTGGACATCATTCTAGGTAAATCATGCTGTTATTCATTGCATTAATGAACACAGCCATTGTTACTCACTTAGCCTCACTACTCGATATGGTCCTTAATACCATACTTTCACACATTACCTCGCTTTTGCAAACTATGATACTGAAAGGATCTCCCTTACCCAAAGGAAAGCTGAGTAGAAACATGCTGATGTTGTTTTGCAGCCCTGTGCTATTTGATTAAATCCCCATTTGTTGTGTTCTTTTGCCACCCATTTTCTCAAGGCTGTATCTATCACACAGCTGTTCCACATTGAGTTGGGGAATTCATTTGGAGACTCAGGAAAGCAATAGCTTGGCAATTCCAGCACCGCAAAGGCAAAGCTGAAACGCCTTTATGCAGCACCTGCTGAGGGGACCTTTTACTGCTTTCATAATCTGGAACAGGAGTTTGGCCCCAAGGGGAGGATCTCACTATACACATGCAAAACCCCAGGTTCTGCCTCATTATAGTTATTGGCCTACCAATTAACTTGCTTCCTGTGAGAGCTGGGAGGAAGGCATTTTGTTCCTTGAGATATTCAGGGTCTACAGTTTGTGAAGCTTTTTCCTTTGAGGACTCCATATGTCCCTTATTGGTGTCTGTCACTAGCCATTCAAAATGCTTTTCTTAGGGCAGACACTACACAAAGCATTGCACCCCACTTTTTACAGATGGGTAAACTGAGGCACAGGACGGGACATCTTAATGTGGTAATGCAGTGTGTCCATAACCCAGCCCAGCTCTCAAAATTCAAGGCACTGGGCAATCTGCCTTCACACAGTTTATCTGATTGCCCAGGAATCAGATAACTCTTCATATATAGTTTTAATAAGGAGTGTCAGAAATATTCCTTCCTGGAAATGTTCTGTGTTTGAGAATATATCTGGGATGTACAGTCCTCTGCGAGTTTAATCTAGGTCATTTAAAATGTCTTTCTGGTACATCATGCAGAATCATCTGTTGACAATACCATCTGCAACAATAAGATATTCCATTTGTAATGACTGCAAGAGTGGAAAAAAACATTAACAAATGTAAAGATGCCTGAAATAAAAGTTCTCCTCTAAATAAGCTGTGTAATGCTAGCAGACTATTTAATATAAGCAGCACCAATATTATAGCACATACCTACAAAGTGTTAAACTGTGCTACTGTAGTAAAACTGTCAGCCTTGATTATTTAAAAGGTGTCTACCTGTAGGCTTCGCTTTCATTCTCTGTTGTTATTAGTACATCCCACATGTCTGATCAGGCTGGCCAATGCTCCACTCTGTTCATATTACACTTGGCCCCTGCTCCTGATCTATCAGCCACAGAGACAAAAGTTTGGCTTACCCTTTCTGAACAAAGATTTATTCTTGATGGCATCCCTCTGCAGTCAAATAAAATTCATGTATGCATTTCTCAATAAATCCACACTAATGCCATAAACATATATCAGTGTTGCAGCCAAGACAATGACTACTACTTGTGATAAAAGATGGGTATCAGGCAAGTGTCGCAGTTGATTTTAACATAAAATAGAGTTGACATCGTATGAGCCATAGTTTCCAAGCTCACTTGTTCCTTCCTGCCCACTGCTTTTCTTCAAGATTTTTCAGCTCTGTCCGCAAGCCCCATCTCATTCTCCACATCTGCAACTCCCATTTGAACTCAAGTCTAGCCTTCATTCATTCCATGCATCACTGAAAACAGGAATACTATCTAGTCAACCTCTACACCAGAGTTAAACAATTTATACTGTCTTCACACCATGACAAAAAAAAACATTTGCGGAATCTTTGTGTCTCTATTAAACATTAATGTGCACACAGCAATACGGGCTAGATTCTAAGCTTATTGTCCTATTGCCCCTGATGGACGTGAGGAGTTAAATACTTAGAGGAATTACTCCAGAATCTGTCCTTTCACAACCGCTACAATAATTTTAAAGTTTAAGGGTAGCTTTGCCCAATTCAGATTTTAGCAGGAACTTTTTAAAGTCAAAACATGCTTTAAGATAAATACAGTCTAGATTATCTTTGATGCGAACCTATAGCTGAGATTTGTATTGCTTACTAGATTAATTAGACTAGCCAAAATTTTTAATACCATTTTGCATGCCTCAGAGAGACAGAAAGATAAAGATTTAATTTTCTATGAATAGGCCATTACTAACTGTGAAATTACTTGCTGTTATCTACAGCAAAGCTCTTTGTGGTCTAGCTGTATTTGTTCTGCATAATGAACAGAATGCCAGTGGTTTCCATCTACATACAGCTCTTCACTCAGGGCACTTTACAGATATGGCTGACTACTTTATTAGTTAAAAATGGAGTTACCAGGGGCAAAGAAGATTTAGTGGTCAAAAACCAAGTCTGTGGCAGAGTCAAGAATAGAACTTAGGGCTTCTAAACTATTCCCAAAGGCCTGTTTTTACCACTACACAGCACTGCACTAGCAGGGTGCAACCACAGGTTGAGTTCTGCACCAAAGGGAGAGGAGTAGAGTTGTAAGCTCCACTGTAGCTGTGTGTGTGCATGCACACTGTCAAACATGTGTACATGCACATTTCCTTCCCATCCCCCAAATCTTTATGGAGCTTTTCTTATGTGTCACAAGAGAATAAATGCCTGAGACATTATCTGCCCATTCCAAGAGTTCAGAGAATGTGTATGACATCATGGGCATAACTCCTCCACTAATCACATTATATGCTGTTTAACTTAACACTGCTAAGCTTTGTCTGATAACATTGTAAATACCATTTTATTGTAAATTAGATTATACAAACCTCCTCAGAGTTTAGGTCAGTTCTTGTGTGAGGTCCTTGTTCCCTCTCCTCACTACTACTCCAAATTTAATCTTTTTGGTGTCTTAAGCCAGAGCATTTCTACAGAAGGAAGCACAAGAAGAAAAGAAGGCTAAGCCATCATCTGTTTCTAAGTCAGCACTGTAGATTGCAGTAAATGGACAGAAGACTCCATACATCTGTTCTTCTTCCTCTTTCTTCCCTTGGAATAAAATCAATAGGTTTTGTTTTTGTCTTGAAGCTGGCTGGAATTCATTACTATCTTCTTGTGAGGTAGCATATACTTGAGACCTATCATTTGCTTCTATCAAGCCCAAACTGAGTTATTCCAGTTGGTAGCCACTGTGTTCTTACCCTAGTCTTAAGGTTTCTGATTTGTTTACAAAGAAAGCTGCAGAAGTGTTACTTTATTTTCATTTTTGCATTTGATTCTGTTTACTCTAATGAAAGAACCAGACTCCTCCTGCATTAAACCATAGCCCCAGCATCAGCAAGATCTTCAAAGTGATTGACACACTGATGCTTCCCAGTTTCTGAGAAGGATATTTTAATTTTCACATTCTGACACACTTATTGCTGAGGGAGATATTGGAAAAGTTTCTAATCTTTTAGAAAACCTCAGTAATCGAATTTCCCAACATTTTTACATTACTGCATGAGCAGACGTTCCTCGTTGTTCTTCCCTAATTTTATCAAGGCCATAAATATCCCATGCTATTAAAGCAGAAGGTTGAGAATCCAGATTTCTCTAGTCTCAGCTATGCTCAGCTCTGTGTTTCTATCCTCACTACAGTCAACATCAGCTCTTAGTGTCAACCTGAATTCTGCTTCCCAACCACAGGCAAAACTCTGAGGCTGATGATGTGTGAGACAGAGCTATACCACCCAGGATCAGAACCACCAGCTTTCCACACCAAAACAAGGCTTTGATTTTTGATATTGGAACCTCTTCTCAGGAAGGATGCAGACCAAGCCTTTGCACCTTCCCCACATCCCATGCTTAGGACAGATAAATCCTATTACAATTAACTGAGAAAGAAAACATAAGTGAGGCTCATCCTTCCTCAGTACAAAGAGCCACATGATGCAGTTGTCTTTCACTTGTAGGATTCCCAGACAAAAAAGGCTTTGCAGACAGCTCACTCTGTGCCTGCTGCTCAGGGCTCTACACATCCTTAGAGTAACTTCCTTGCAAGACATGGTATTAAGGAATGCCAGCAGCTCACAAAGGGAATGCAACACAATCCAGGTGACTACTCAGACCAAAGCACAAATAACACAAGTGCTAGTAAGGCACCAGTTAACTGCACTGAAGACAGATTCTCATGTCCTTGAGCAAACCACCTGCCTTTTGCATTCCTACATGTTGCCATCTGGAGAAAGGCAGCAGAAATGCTATACAAACACGGCAAAGGATGCTGTAAAATAAACATTTTGAGATCTCCCATGAAACTCAATCTACCTGAACTGTGATTGCTGTATACAGCATTTGTGTAAGGTTATTGCTACAGAAACTGGATTCCGTTAACTCCTGATTTTTCATGATAGATTTTAATGAAACTCATGTTATGAAACTCAAGTAGTTGTTCTGAAAGGAAACACATCTCACCCTGAAGGAGGTTAATGCATATTTCAGTGGGTATCAATCAGATGCAAGCAAGACCATACTCCCTTGAATATGTCCTCCCTACCCTTTGGCTGCTTGCAGAGCTCAACAAAAATACGCCTTTACAATGGTTTTCAGTTAGTTCCTCTCTCCACACATACAGTGATGAAGCAATATGACTTACAGGGCAGATGGTTACCTGATCATGGAATTCTCATACAATTAACATTTCTCTAATCGAGTCTGCAAAGTACCTGGCTGCTTTTTTGGCAACAGGAGAATAATTAGCAAATTATTTGAAAACATTTTAATGTGTCTCTTTATAAGCACACTATACAAGTTAACACAGTACTATATAAATGAACCTGAATAATTTTACTCACATGAACAATTATTGAAGCTGAAAAGCTTCAGTCAACAAAAATGCCAAAACCGTAGCCTTTTAGCATAATTAGGAAAAGGGGGGTTAATTTTTTAATTTATTTATTTTTCCCTTTCTTGTCCCTCTGTTCTTTATTTTAGGATGTCCCATCTAATCATGAATTTCTAGAATAACTTTGAGCTCATACTTCCTAATTTCACCTCACACACTAATATATTTCAGTTTTAATTCTCCACTGAGAGAACCTGTGTCATACACAGATACAGAGAAGTTCAGCTACTGGACAAAAATCGCAAAGCAATTTGACCACAAAAAGATACAGAATTCTGTTTTGTAAATCTGTGCCTCAGTCTGAGCAGTTCACAGCATAAAGAGTCGACTGAGGCATTTAAAAAACACTCCCGGGTGATAAGGCGATAGCAAGAAAGCTCAATTCTCTCTATTAAAAGAGAAGCCTACAGCCTTTTTGCAAGGAAAATAAATTGAAGACAGCAGAGCAGATGAAAATGACCAAATGATATGAGGATTATCTGATAATCCCCACAGGTACCACGCGGGAAATTGCCAGACTATTAACTATGGTATGAAATACAGTATGAAATTGTTGGATCTGATGATCTTGGGAGTCTTTTCCAACCAAAATGATTTTATGACTCTAAATCTAGCTCATAAATGAGCCTTCCTGCAAGACAAGTGAAAGAGAGAGCAAGTAAGTGATGTAGCTGGTGAAAAGATCATAACCAAGAGAAATAGATGTTGGAATTCAATGATCTTTAAGGTCCCTTCCAACTCCAACTATTCGATGATTCTATGTTCAATGCCACTGTTGCAGGGAGCTCCCCAAAGGCCTCTGAATAGGGCCTGTGACGTGACTACTGCTGTTTAGTATTCCATACATGATCTGGAAATGCTGTAGGTAGGTGGCTGATAATACAAAGCCATTCCCAAAAATGAAACCTAAAATTTATTCAGTGAGTGGGTTAAAATAGTAAATTTAATTCAAAGTTCGTAAATGAAAAATAACGTATGAGGAAAAAGCCAGTTGCACTGTGCTTTAAATTAGCAATTACAAGTCATGAAAGAAATCCTAGAAGAGCAGATAGTTCTCTGAAAAGATCAGTACAGTGTCAGCAGTTGGGAAAAAATGTCCTGTTAAGAAACTTTAGGAGAAGAATGAGAACAAAGCAGAAAATAGCATTATTCCTCTGTATAAATTCATAGTATGCCCACCTATTCAATACTGAACACAGTTCCAGTAACTGTGGAAGTACAAAGCTACAGATAGGGCAAGAAAAATGGTGCACCAAAACTGTGCAAGAGATATTGGAAAGCCTTAGCATAAGAAAACCTTCATCAAGCCAGAGCCTTTCAACCTGAAAACCAAGGAGAATAACAATTAAGTTCTAGAAAAGCTGTTACAGCACGGAAAAGGTAAACAGTAATGATTATTTTAAAGTAGTCTTAACAGAAAAAATAGGGCTCCAAATCAAACTGGCAGGCAGCAAGCGGGTTCAAAAGCAAACAAAAGGAAGTTCATTTTCACACAATACCTAATGATGTTGTGGAACTCATTGCCACCGGATGTTATGGCAGCCAAAAATACAAGTGGGTTTCAAAAAATGATTAGACAATTTTATGGAAAAAGGTCCATCAAGGAATATCAAAAACAATGATACAGCTGCAGCCTCCAGCTCAGGAAAGTCTCTAAACCAAAAACCACTGGAAGCTGGGAGGGTTTACCAAAGGAAGTATCACTCCATACTCGTCCTGTTTTCCATACACAAGTTATTAGCCATTATCAAGAGGCAGGATATGGGGCCAGACAGACCTTTGCTGTGACTCTTTTTTATATTTGACCAATACTAACTGATGCAGAAATAAACACAAAACCCTCCATGGTCACACATAATTCTGTAAAAGGCTGCTATAGAGAAAGGCACACACTTAGAAGATGAACATAATAAATGACAGCATTGTTTTATCCAAGGACCAGAACTGTTTTTTGTGTTTCCTTAGGTATGTTCTGAGTCTATGCTTTCCAGAGAGGTTTTATGATGTTATCCTCCTTTTTATTACTTAACTACAGCAAAAAAAGACAAATCCAGTCGGAAGAACTAGCTCAAAATTTCAGCTGTAAGCCACACAATGCCTTATATCCTGATGACTGAGAGTTTCTTAGCTTAAGAAACTCTGGAGAACTCTGAAGTAACTACCTATCAAGTTTGTTGGATATGGCCACACTGCACAGGTGCTTTAAAACACAGATTAAAACCTCCAGTCATGCTTGAGATCTAGGATAGAATGTGTAGCCATAGTAAGCCTTCAGCAATGGAGTGAAACAATCCTTTAAGATCTTGTTCCTGAACATGCTTTGCAACTTGAATGTCCTCCTTATCTTCTCTTTCTCCATCAGTGAAAACAGAGAAGGAAGTGACTCACTGCTAGCTCGGCACCTCACCACCCCTTAGCAGCCATGAACCTATAAAT
Source organism: Thinocorus orbignyianus (assembly GCA_013400375.1). Taxonomy (NCBI): domain Eukaryota; kingdom Metazoa; phylum Chordata; class Aves; order Ciconiiformes; family Thinocoridae; genus Thinocorus; species Thinocorus orbignyianus. Next base: position 434,304 of record VXBW01003913.1, on the reverse strand, counting down.
CAGATGACAAGACTGCTGTAACACAATACTCACCACCTTTTTCTTAATTGTCTCCAAAATCATGCTTGACAAAACCAAAAAAAGTGAAAAAGAAGACAACAGCAAAGGGATTTTATCAGGATATCCTCATTCTAGCTTCTCCCATGACCCTTGGTTGAACAGCCGGGAAGGAAATGCTGCTGTCTTGGCATGAATTTGTATCATAAACTACAACACAAAAGGTACATACAAGATGCAAAAACTGTGGTGAAAAAAATTTGTGCATCAATCAGTAGCCACATGGCAAGCTGCATTGGTGTGTAACATACCGAGGCACAGAATTACACAGGTACATATTCTTTGGTACACTTGGCCAAATGCCAAAGGCCTAATGACTCAATAGTCCTAAAATTGTAACCCAAATCCCAAGGAAAAAAGTTCCAAATGGAGATGACTTATGAGCCACTTTACCCCAGTAAAGAAGCCTTCCCATTCCTCATTCAGCAGCTCGTACTTGGAGATGTATTAGTGTGAGTATTTTGAGTCAGGAGTCAAACCTGTGCTTAACCATGTCAAGGAAAGGTGTAATTTTTTCTGGGAGAGTAAAGTACCTGCGATTTTCAAATGGGACAGAACCAAGGCAAAACTGCATACGTGAGGGTCAACAAAGCTCTGATGTTCGTTTGCATGTGCTCATCCATAGCTTGCTCCCCTAAGGACTACAGATCTTAGTTCTCTCCAAAGTGGGCCAGAATGATTCTACTTCCTACTTGTTAATACATACTGGGATTACTAAAACCAGTAGATCCATGTTTGACACTGAGATAAACAATAAATGGAAAAGGTGAGTACTTTCTCTTTTGAAAATCACAATTAATTTAGACACCTGATCCTAAGATGCAGGTGGCAAGTCTGGAGCTTTATCCTTAGACCCTTACCTTCATTCTGCCACCAATTCTAAACTTGCCACAAAAATATATACATGCTTCTATACATTAACTGAAATTCTGTCACCTCATTCATGTTGCCTTCCACTAGAAATCCTTCCACAAGACAGAGCAGTCTGACTTCTCAGGTCAAGGACTCTGGTTTGTGACACGCTTCTTAACACAATATCCAGCACAAACTGGGTCCAGGGCCTGGAAGTGCTACTACAAAAGATAATAATAAGGCTATCTTAAGTAAAAACAATCAAAGATAAAAACCAATAAACCCTGCTCTGCTCCCCTTAAGAAAATTTGTTTATTCACCCCCTCACAAAGGAGGTTGTCCTATTTATCTGCCGGGAAACCTCAGACATTCCTTGCATGTGCGGCACAGATGGTCGCCACACAACAAAAGGCAGAAGGGCTCCCCGCATATGCACGGTGGACGTGTCTGGTTTCTGGAAATACAGAAGCTTGGTCAGAGCTACTGCTCCAGCAGGGCTGCTATGCATCCAAAATCCCAACCAAATACAGAAGGCCATCAATATCCTTTGAACAACATCTCTTAGTGGAAAAAGAGAGAGGCTGTCTGGGAAAATGGAGATGCACAGTGACCTCTGTCATGAGTCTTAATTGATTAGTGCACACAAATTGTTTTCAGATCCTGAAGTGGGAAGTGCTAAGCAAGCAAAAGTACTACTTATTAAATCTCAAGGCTCCGTTGCTTCTTTATCCTCAGATAGTCTTTGCATCTGATTTTTCATTCATGGCCATTGCTACTTCAAATTTTTTTCAGCTATCTTGACCTTTTCTTTGCCAAATGAAGTTGTCTCAGGCAGAGAATATGCAGTATCTAGATTAGTTCATTGCCTTTATTTATCTTACTGTTCTCTAATTAATTTACTGCTTTGACCCCAGTCCTGCTCTTCCTTTGAATTTTGTAGTCAGCTATCAAATGTGGCTGTTCTCCACAAACAGTAACTATTTTGGGAAAAAAATAAGTGTTATTAGTATTTTTACTACCTTGCTAAACGTACACTTCTACAGTGTACAGGAAGGGCTCTACAAGGTCCATTTTATCAAACCAAGTACAAACATCATTGCTAATTCTTCTGTAAATCGAAAGGCACAGCAGTTTGGCAGTAACCATTTCAGTTCCCAAGCCAGACAATACAAGCTGTAATCAAAGAATAAACCTGGGGAAACTGCATGAACTGAAGCAAAGCAGAGCAGAAAATTAATTCTGTAACACATTACGTTCTGTGACACAATTTGTATATGAGTTCCTGTCCTCCTTCAAGAACGTATTCAGTAAAGAACCATTTTCTAAATAATACAGATGAAAAAAACTCACTAAACTTGTTTCTTCTTTTGAAGGAGTTATTCTAGATTTCAGTATTTAAAATATATGCGTTTCTTCAAACAGCACATGATACAAATTTCTTCTTTTTCTTCAGCTTAGTGAAAACATAAATAAAACAGGAAATTAAAGACAAAAAAAAAAAATAGAGAAAGCCACCTTTTCCGCATCCTGTTTTGCGTAAATAGAACATGTAGTACCAGCCTGTACAACTTCTCAATAAAATGTATTGCAAACACTTCAAAAGCTGGCCATAATCATGACAGTTAAGTGAGGAATGTCAGCTTGGATGGGGGATTTCGCTGCTTTTGTTATACATTAGTTAAGCACGCAGGTTTGTGTTTTTTACTTTATCTTGGATTTTACTGTAACACAATTGAACTCTGTTACCCTTTTCAGTATCCTAAGTGTTCTTCTAAGTGCTTGTATGGATTTGGGTTTAAGGATATTATAACAGATCCAGAGGCTATTGAAGTCAGTGGCAGAAGCCTCTGCAGAGTTTGGTTAGTCCTTTGATGTGGAAACTGCTTTTCCCTCTCTCTTGTTAAAACTCCTGAGATCAACCTTCAGACATGTTCGGAAATAAGGTGACCACTATGAATCCAGACACAAAACTTCCACTTACTTCAGCAAAAACAGCCTTTACAGAAGAACTTATTTGATCGTAGTGGCTTCATTCACATTATATGAATTTCATGCATTAAACTAATGGCATTTACAGGATTATGTCCTTAACAGTACATCTGGGTTTGGGGTGTCCCATCATTAGGTCTGTGCTCCCATCCCCCATCTTGAATCTCAATAATTTTCACGAAGGCACAGTTTATTTCCCTCAGTTACCTCATCATACCTGAGTCTTTGTATAGATACTATAGAATCTTTGCAGTGGGATGCTTGAACTCCTCAGTCTATCTCCATGTAACCACACATGACAAACAAATAGCCAACAAACACACTTCTGTAGATTTTACTACCTCCAGAGCAGACTATATTTCTATTAAAAAACCACAGGCTTAGGTGTCGTGTGTCAAGTTCTGCATCAAATGCACCCCTTTTACAGCCACAGCCCTGACAGGAAAAACCGCCTCCACCCCCCATTTAAAAAACAGATTCCTCACCTACTGCAGACACACGTGTGGGTGTTCCACATCGTCATATCACAATTCCCTTGGTATCTTCACAGCAGAGCACTGCCTAGGCCTGCGGGGAGAGGAGGCTGCACGCCATGGCCCTTTCAACCTTCCCTGTGGGGGGCATGTGGGGGGAAGCACCTTGCTGTGGTGTGAGACCTCCTGAGGGGAGAGACCCACCAAGAGTCTCTCTGTGGGGGAGAGACTCTCTGAGGGGATACCCACCATGGGGGAGACCTGCTGAGGGGAGAGACCTCCTCAGGGAGGAGATCTGCTGAGGGTCTCTATAGGGGAGAGACTCTCTGAGAGGAACACCCCATGGGGAAGACATGCTGGGATAACCCAGACTTGCCGAAGGGAGAGACATGCTGAGAGACTTGTTGAAGGAAGAGGCCAGCTGAGGGGAGACATTCTGAGGGGAAACCTGCTGAAGGAAGAGGCCTACAGCGGGGATACCCACCATGGGAGTCCACTAGTAGGAGAGACCCCACTGGGATGAGACCCACTGTGGGAATACACCATGGGGGAGATGGAATGAGGGGGGCATGACAGACACCTCAGCTGCTAGGCATCTCCAGGGGGCTGGTGGCACTTTTGGGGGTTTACCCACCACTGCACGAAAGGAGAGCGTGGGCAACACCATACTTCAGGGACACGACCCGGCCAAATTTCCTAGTGCCGGCAGGAAGCGAGGGACCGGCGCCCACCCCGCTGCCCAGCGCCCCGGACCGGCGGGGCAGGCGCGGCGGCCGTGGCGCAAGCAGCAGCGCCG
>VXBW01003913.1:327000-429617 GCA_013400375.1 Thinocorus orbignyianus | reverse complement strand
CAGCGCGGGGCCGGGCGGCCGCAGCCCGCGCTCTGAGGGGCCGCTCCGCAGCGCCATGGCCGAGGTGGGCGGCTTCCTGGGGGCGCTGGACCCCGACCTGCACGGCTTCCCCCCCGCCCTGGCCGGCGGCGGGGGGCTGCCCCTGGCCGACTCCCCCGGCTTCCTCAACGAGCGGCTGGGGCAGATCGAGGGGCGGCTGCAGCGGGGCTCCCCCACCGACTTCGCTCACCTCAAGGGCATCCTGCGGCGGCGGCGGGCCTACTGCCGCACCGGCTTCCACCTGGAGATCTTCCCCAACGGCACGGTGCACGGCACCCGGCAGGACCACAGCCGCTTCGGTAAGGGGTGCTGGGTGGGTGCCCGGCCGGCCGGACCGGCGGCAGGTGCCCCCGCCAACACGACTAATTGCCCCGCTCCTATAAATCATCCCGGGACGGATATAATTAGGCTCCTAAACAAATGTGCTCACTCCCCAGCAATGCGGGAGTTTTTATTTCCAATTTCCTACTCTCCTGGCGCTCAGCCCTTCTGCAGGTGCACAAAAACGTGCCTTAGCAGAAGGGGGAAAAAATAATTAAAATATTTAATAATAATTAAAAAAAAAAAAAGGCTCGGAGGGTTGGTGTGTGACCAGCTCTAGCAGTGCCTCTGAAGTTAGCGCTGAGAGAGGCAAAAGAAAGGAGAGAGCACGTTGGAAAAATAAATTCCTGGCTTCTCTTGTGGTCGTCGTCATCCCATCCTGTCTGTCTGTCCGTCCCCCCACCCCTTTTTTATTTTTGTGGCCTCCACAGATATTTGTGAGCTGATTTCTTTTAATTGCGTGGATTTCATTTAGAAGAGCGTCTCCCCAAAGCAGGCAGTTGGCTGGATGGGTGTCAGGAGCTCGGTTTGGGGAGGCTGTTGGAAAGGGGAGGGGAAGCTGAAGGGGGAAAAACGCCTAGGGAACCTCGGAGAGAAAGGCGAAGATGGAACAATAGGCAGAGCACCCTGGATTTACCTTGCCGGCCGGGATACAGCTGGAAGACTGCAGCGCCTGTATCGGTGTCACACAAGAGCAGGGATCTCTAATGAGACTATATGTAATCTACAAAAAATGCATCCCAAGCCACAGGCAAAGAAGTACAGTAAGTTTGAGCACAGCTAAGAAAAATTCCCGCTACTTCAGCATCTAGTGCAGGTGTCTGTGTAAGCTATCAAGTCCCATGCCAGTGATGTCAGCTATGTTGTCAACAGGTTGCAAGAAGTGCTCGTAAGACTTTTTATAGTTTTCAAGTGATTTAACTCCTTGGTGAAAGGAATTCTTTTTTTTTTCTTTTTTTTTGCCTTTACTTGTTTGCAACTGGCCCTTTCTGATACTTGAGGAATGCTGCTGCTATTGTTTGTAGTTTAAGGGAGGTTTTTGGAACAATTGGAGAAGCTTACCTCTGTACTGCGCTTTCCATAAACACCAGGTGTGTGCTTAGCATGTCCCTGCCTAAATCAAGAAAGTCATAACCCGCGGGTCAGAGTCAGGTACTAATAGGCTTGTGGGCAAAGTGTTCTTTAATTAGCTCCTGAAAGATGTATCTTTTAACCTTTCATGCTGCAGTACATGACAGGGTTCCACACTGAAAGAAACTGAAAGCAATTGCATCTGTTTGATTTTAGCTCAATCTGCCACGTAGTATTTCTATCGGTTCTTTTTACTTATCTTTATACAAGTAAACAGCCAGTTTCAAATGGCACCATTTGCCTCAGTTCCGTATTTTACAAAGATTGAGTAAAATAAGTGTATTTCCAAACAAGCTTTGGAAAAATGCATTAAATGGGCTAAAACTTTTCATGAATTTTGCACGCTTAAGCTTAAGTCACACAGCGCGTTCAATAAATTGAAACATTGGTATTCCCTAAGTGTTTTAGCAGTCAGCATCCAGCTACGTAAACTAGACCAGACTTCAGATATAAAATATTATAGTTTTCTGCTTCAGGGTTTTCCCAGAGGCAGTGTAAAATAAATAGTTATTTGTTGTAATTGCAAGACAAAGCCCCAAAGGATTAGACTGGAATCCTCATGTTCAGATAAAGTTGGACTCAACCTGGCTTCAGCAGAGACTCAAAGCAATAACGTATTGGCACACAGTATTCACCATCTGCATTCAGTAGCCATGAATATTTAAATTCCAATGTTACTGGTATGGTTTGTATTAGGATGTCATGTATCGATGCATTCCTAAATTTTGCATGCAGCAGTCAGAAGGCAGTAAGTTATTACAGAAATAGGCAGCCTGAGCGATCCTGGGGAACTACAAAACTGTGGTGAGGGATACAGGGCTAGGCGAGGGCTTCAGGGTAGCAGTTTCAAGCCACCTTCAATCTAGAGGCATCTGGGGAAATACTTACAAATCCAGTATGGTGGGTTGGTGGATCAAGCCCACATGGCTGGAAGGTGCTCCCTGAGACCACAAGCAGATAATTAATGTGCTCCATGGATGGCTGTGACACTGCAGCAGGGGCAAGTATCCAGCTGCAGATGGGATGTAGGGTGGAACCGGAACCTAATACTGGAAGAGTTTCAGGAAAAGATGGACAGTATCTGCACCCTCCCATGCTCAGCCATCCCAAAAGTTACCAGATGTGCAAGACATCCAACTCTTCCAGAGAGGAAAATAAAGAGCTCAAGCCCTGCTGATGCAGAGCAGAGTATCATGGTCCTGATGGCAAGGGCAAAGGGAGGGATTCTTTTGTACCACAGCGTTCAGGGGATGTGCCCGTAGGACACAGGGGAGGCAGCAGCATTGTCTACCCACACTGCCTGAGCAATCACACTAATGATTCCCGCTCATCTATCGAGGGCTGGAGCATTCCTAAATAACACCTGTCTTTGAAACTTGATATCTTATACTTGTTAAAATACAGCTTCGTGCAAGAACAGTGGGGCACAGCTTATTTTTCCTAGAGGAGGCTTAATGCAAAATACAGTGAAGCCCTCCATGGCTGTTGGAAGAAAGCTCATTCTTACACTAGAGAGGTGCCCAAATTCGCGCTCTGAACTGGCAGCTCCGCCTAAGTCATCCCAGAAGGAATAAAGTGGTTTCAAAAATTAATCCCTTCTTACTACATCTACTAAGAATCTTCCTGTACAAAGAAATAAAGGATGGTCAAAATCTGGAGGGGGTTTGGACTGACATTAGTGCCCCATGGGAATCCTTCTGAGAATGGAATGGAGATAAATTTGCCAGGAAAATCCCTGCCAGGAGGAATTGCTCCTTTTCTGCCTCGTGTCTATTTCACAGCAGCATTGAACAAGTGACACCAACGGTGCTACTCTTAACTGCAAAAGAGGAGAGTAAAAGGCCTTGAGTTTCTTCTGCCGACTAATAAAGGCAGCGAATGAAGCTCTTCTCGGCTACAAACCTGCTAATGGATCTGTAACACAGTCTCCTGGAGAAGCTGGTGAAACCTCCAGAGAAAGTTTTGCTGTAGATTTTGACATTGAAAGCACAAGTGCACCTGTTGCTGACCAGTTGTTGAGGTTTTTAGCCCAAGCTTTAGGTTTGTAGCCATTAATACAACATCTGATGTTTCTGTACCCCTGCTCCTGAATATAGTCATGTAAGAGGAGACAGGTGCAAGGAGCTGAACTGGTCTTTGAGGGATGGTTTATAGTAAGGCGAGAGTGTGCGGGTCCAGCCGTGGCGAAGCTCAGGAGATTATTCAGTGCTTTGGTGGTAAATGAATCCAGCCAGAGTCTTAATCAAATCTCTCCAACTATTATCTAGAAAGACTCAAGGACAAACGAGGATGAATAAGCAAAGCAAGAAAAAAAATAAAAAGGCAACTCTTGGGGAGAGAAAAAAGGAAATAAAAAGCATGTTCTACCACAAAAACACACCGCTACAACTGGAAAGAAAATTCTTGAGCTGGTCCCAGTGGCCGCTCCCTGTGCTGCTGGAGATCAGATGTACGAAGCTGCAGTTTTGTCTAGCAATTGGAGTGAGTTAAGGACAGGATGGATATCCGCCCACATTTTTTCAGCCTTCACTCTGTCTCCTGACTTCTGTGGGTTTAAGTTACGTTCTTAATGCAATTTCAACATAGTCGTCTTCCGTGCATGTCTCTAAGTGCCACTCAGAGATCAGAAAAGGGGAATATTGCAAGGGACATTGTCGGAAGAGATCGTCACAGGCATGTTGACACATTGAGTGAATACTTGCTGATTTTGCAAACAAAATTTCTTCAATCTGCACCAGGCAAGAAGTGTCTGACCGGCCCGCTCAGAGAGGGAAGATGCTAATGCTGTCTTAAGGAGTCCCTGGGTTGCTTCTTACCAGGTCTTTGGAGGCCTGGGTTAACATGCCACATACAAAGCTTGCTTGTGGGCATACTGAAGAAAAGCTCTTGGTTTCTAAACGGGACCAGCAGCACTTCCCTGCTTTGCAGGGCTGACAGAAGACAAATAAAAAAAAAAATGTCCTAGTGCTGAGGATGTTGTCTGTACCTGTAGGAGGCAGACGACCACCCCTCGTACCGTACCTCTTCCCTCCCGGTTTCTGCTTGATTTCAGCTAAGAAACAACGATGATTATGGGGGAGCGAGCAGAGCCGAACCAGGGTCCTGGCGTGCCTGCCTGGTGTGGGAAGGCTGCCTTCCCTGCCCTCCCTGCCTGCTCCTGCCGTTTCTGAAGGCAATATGTATCCCCAAGCCAGGGCACATAGCTGGGCATATTCCAGCCTGGAAAATGTCTGCACTGGTCCATAAAGCATGTTTTCTGTCACTTGCTTCCCTGCTTGTCTCAAGGAATTTCAGCTCCTAAGTCTGTATCTCATCTCCTCCATCCCTCAGCACCTGTTGGCTGCAGGGGGTGGCTGGATTCGTCACATGAGCTCCAGAGTAGGCAGGGCAAAAGGAGGACAAAAAGTCTGATAAAAGGCAGGAAGACTGATTCCTGCACCCACCTTAGCTGCCAGCATCTTACTGATGAGTCTGAGTTGAGAAAGGAGGAGAGAAGTGTCCATCACCATCTAGGTCTGGCCTATATTTAGGAGGTGATGCAGTTACCCTCTGAGAGTTATTGCATCCCTGCCTGGCCGAGCAGAAGACACATGGCCCAAGCTGAGGGGTGACCGGGAGCTACAACTGCCTCTAAAGTCAGACGGCTCAGGTGGCCACTTGTCACGCGGTGATTTTAGACTCAAGGCATACTTTTAAGAGGAGCTCTGGGAGGTAACCTGATCAGAGAAGCAATTGCTCAGGACTAGACGTTTTGGGAGCTATATTAAGAGATCTGGAGCCATGCTAAAGGTTAGAGCAACTTTGTCCTCCTGTCAATGGAATCATCTTGTCCAGTCGTTAGATGGGACGGTGAAAACCCTCTTCCTTCCCCTGCTGCCACCTCCAAGCTAATTAATTGAGCACTGGACATGGGCAAAGACTGCCCATGACCTCCAGCTAGGGAACGTGTGATATCCAGGATGTGACACAGTCCCGCTAATGCCTTTGAGAGGTTTTCCTGTGAAGCTTAAAGGTCTCCACCACGTGTGATGTTGGCTTTGTTCGAAACAGTTACAAACACACCTACTTGGGGGCTGTTTGTTTTTAAGTGCTTCACCAAGTGTTCTCCTATTACAAGTCTTTCCTCCATCAAAGCAGCTGCCGTCCCCCGTTACCGGCAGTGGGGGTGCAGCAGGCGGCGTGGCAGACTCTGCTGATTTCATTGCCAAAGGAAATGAGGCTGCCCCTCGTTATCTATAGTGTCCAACACCATCGTTGTAGGCTGAAGCCCACAAGTAAAACAGTTGCTCTGGCAAGGCCAGGGATGGCCAGGACAGATGGTGGGGCAGCAGTGGGACCGACGGGGCAGAAAGGGGTGTCTGGCAGGAATGGTGGTGGGGGTGATGGAGGAAGGCCCAGCAGCTCCACAGGGTGCAGAGGAAGATGTGTTTCTACCTGCATATATTTGAAGATTAATTTTATCACTGCAGCTTGTATATATACCATTAGGGGGTGGCAGGTACTCCACTGGAGCAGCAGGACAAAAGTAGCCCTCACAGATATCTCTTCTAGTGTTTTTTACTTATTTTTATTGAACTTGTCACTTTAAAACATGTAGGACTATCATCTCAAACCAGAAGCCCCATGGTGACAAAGATCCCTCTCCTTTTGGTGAAAAATAAAACCCAGCATGGTAACAGCCTTCTGAAATTTCTGGAGGGCCAGGTATACATTTCTACATCTGCCTTCTTGGTGATAATTAGGAAAAATAAAAGCCCAAAACAACAACACCTAGCAAACCTTTTCTTAGTAGGAAAGGCAGTTCCTTTGGGGCAAGTCAAATTAGCAATGTTGGGGAGAAGTGTAGAGTGGAAAGCAGAAGATTGCACACATATGGAACTATAGATTTAAGAGCTGTGTAATTAATAAGGAAAATGGGGTGTGCAGGAAGCTCTGCAAAGGTTGGAAAATGCTGATTTGCATCATTGGAGCCTGGTGTCAGTTCTATTCTCTGGATGATTTGGAATTCTTTTCTGTTTTAGGGATTTTGGAGTTTATTAGCCTGGCAGTGGGGCTGGTGAGCATCCGTGGGGTGGACTCAGGACTCTACCTCGGCATGAATGAGAGAGGCGAGCTGTATGGGTCGGTAAGTTTAAGGTTTTGTGCTGAATACAACACTCTGTATCACACACAGCAATACATAACATACACAGCAATATAGGCTGCATGGCCTCATCAGTGTCACGAGCTATGTCTGTCACAGGCCTCCAGATTCCTTGGGCTGCCACATACCTCCACGATGGCACTGTAGTTATAACAGAAATGCCCTGTATGAAATAGGGTTGCACCAGGAGGATACACTTGTGCAACAAGAGCCCATAGTGGTGCCCAGTCACCTGGCACTCTCAGCCAGTGCCTGGGAAGCTGGGTGGTCTTATTGAGATTCTGCCTTTCAGAAATGGGGTGGCAATAGTCAACTAAAGGCAGAAGGGAAATTTAGCATAAAACCAGGGGCTGCTTCTGTGCTTTCATCACCTGAGTAACATGTAAATTTTATTCTCCACGTGATCAGGATCTGCACATATCTGCAGACTACATTTATAGTATAGCTCTTTAACCAACAGAAGCTGCAGTTGTGATCTAAGTGTTATTTTTTATAACATTCTCTACAACTCCTTTTAGGAGTTTGGGGGTTTGCTCATCATGTTCTAGTAGTGCCCTTTTCAAGCTAAAAATGTTTTTGTTTTGCCAAAAAACAAGTGTAAACTCTGTGTTAGTTTTTCACTCCATGCAAACTCCCAAATACCTATAAACTTTTCTTAACATCACTTAGAGCAGATTCTGCCTCATCCTGTGCTGCTGTGGGACAGAGAAAGCAGAAGACACCCCATTTCCAGTCCAGGTTCAGGTTTCTGGTGGCAGCTTGGGAGTTTGTCGTTTACTGCCTTGGTTTTATCCCCTTAGAGCTGTGTGGCTCGTGGGCTGCGCTGCTGCAGCCGGGACCAGCTCAGGTCCACCCCGCTGCTTTTCTGGCCAACCCTACCAAACCTTTTCCACCCTCTAAAATTCTTTGAACATGGGCTTGGGCTCAGATGAGCCAGCCCCAAAAAGTGCATATGCCATGGATCTGCTGGATGAAACACCCACACACGGAGCAGAGGCTTCTGCAAAGTTTATCTGGGACTGCAGGGAAGGGGAGCTGTGAAGAGCTGTGGCATCACGGGTAAAGTCTCCATCAACCTGAAGAGAGCCAGGCTCTACTCTGCTTCTTTCTATTTAATTAAGCAGTAAGACTTGCAGTGAAAATGTCAAGTCTTAATGACTGGGCAGAGGTGCTTCCTAAAGATTAATTTAACTCAATATAGAACAGTTATTTCTAGTTAGCTGGAAGTATCAATTCTATTTTGAAAAATTAATTGCATTCTCAATAGCCATTTTTAAGTTTCCTTTTCTGCAGCTGCTGCACTATGTTGGTACTTTTTCTTCAGATGCCCCATTCCCTTTAATTGAACCCATCACCTGTGTGAAATTTTTTTAAATGCCTCTTTCTGGATAACAGCATTGCCCCATGTGAGGATACTGGTTTTTGAGGACATATCACAGTACATTTAGAATAAAATAAAATAAACCAGTTTTAAAACAAAGCAGAAGGGCACAGACTTCTTCTAATCAAATCAGATCAATCTCACGGTGTAGAAGTATAAACTCATGTATTCTGCATGTAGAGAAGTCTTCAGAAAACCTCTGCTTAGCAAGCAGTAGCAGTAAACCACAAGTTTCCATCATCTTTTCTTGTCCTGTTCTCATCTGATACTGCCACAGACCCTTTCACTATGTAAGTTGCAGTTATTGATGTCTATATGAGACAATCGAATACTGCTCCTTTTCCACTACATTTCCATAATAGAATCTATTCTAAACAAAAGTTAAATGCAGAGACAGTGGCTAAATTACAAATTTGCAAGGCAGATACAAAGTTAAATCACCAGGATTCCATAAAACACACACAAAAAACTCTTAAAGCCCACTTCCAAAAGCAGGGCTGGACCAGCAGCACCCCTCCTGTCCTGTTCCCTGGGGTCGCAGCTTTCACTTGTGCCTGCTGAAAAGGCGGACGCAAGCCTGTAAATTCCCTTCTGTGCTTTCAGCCCCTGCAGCTTGGATTATAAATCAACAACTTCATGATGGGTTAATGAAATTCTAGGGCCTGTGTTCATGTGATGACACAGAAGTAAAGATGGGATAACATTTTACAACACTTCGTCTGGAAACAGAATTGATCTGAAGATGTAATCATGGGAGTCTTCTCTGTCGCTGCCTCGTGCACAGCAGACAGGGAACTGACCAGGCGCTTCGGGGACACGGTCAAACCACTGATCCAAACTGTGCCGAAGTCACGAGCCAGGTCCCCAAATAACCCTGGAGTTTTAAAATCTGGGATACGTGGGTTGTACAATGATGGCTTTTTGAAATCGAAAGCCACTACAGAATTCATAATTAAAGGTCCATAAAACAGCGCCTAACAACAGCATTAGCATTACAATGGTATTTTAGGAGATTGCAGCACAGCGGTATCTTTAAATTTTCAACAAGTTTATTATTTCCCTCTGTGCCAATTTTGCCTGATCTGTGTGTTGATACAGCCAGAGCCAGCCGTCGCTGCAGCGACACGTGGAGTCCCCTTGGGACCAACAGGCAGCTTCTCTGCCTGTCCCCGTTAACCTTGTACCAACAGTTCTGTTAAGCTTTCCGCTAATTTCGGGAACGGAATGAATAGTTAGAGCAGGAAGAATCGTGGGCAGCACCTTGCACGCTGCCTATTTGGCATCAGGCTCAGTGGGGACATCCCAGGCCTTGGAAAGAAAGAAATCACACCATGCAGTCACCCCAGACTCTCCAAACGTTTCACACAAACACTGTACCTCTGACCAGCCCGGTGAAAAGCAGGGAAACTGAGGCACACAGGGTCAGCCGGTCAGCAGTTCCCAACGTACTCTGAGTAGATGGCATCCTAGGGAAAGGGGAAAAAGTCTGTATGTATTGACAACTCTAGGAAGAGAAACCCATGGTTCCTGGTTCTCCAGGTCTCAGGGCAGTGGCATAGGCTTATGGAGGGCTGACAACTAACCTTAGGGTTTATTTAATTAACAGCAAAACATTCAAAACAGGTTCTGAGCGCAGGTGAGCCCCTGGATCGTATTTCAAAACATCTACTGCAGGCAATAGCATTCACTTAGCGCTCTGTAGCCACAGATAAGACACATTCCCTCCCCAAATAGTTTACAGTGTAGATATAGTGTTTGTAATATTATAGCATCCTACGTTTGCAGACTGCCTTTCATCTGAAAGGACTCCCACGTGCCCCCCGGTGGGATGGGTTGGGTGGGGGGTCCCTCTGTGGCACAGCACAGCATTGTTGACAAAGCCAGCAGACACAGGTCCCTGCAGGGCCGGGGGACAGCCCTGCTCCTCGCTGTGGCTGGACGTGGCCCTGTAGCCAGCGCAGGGGAGATGGGAGGGAGAGGGTCATGATGGAGCTGTGGTCATGAACTGTAAAGCCATCAGCGAGCATCCAGCCCAGCTGTGAGGGTTGGAGGGAAAGGCTGGTGGCGGCTGTGGTGACATCAGTGCCGCCTGTCTCCCTTGCCCAGCACGGGATGCGCTGGCTGTGGCCTGGCACACGCTCATCACATCAGCTATCGCTGCCGTAAATCTCCCCCGGGGTTAGACATCCCCAGAGCACTGCTCTCCATTCAGACCTCCCCGGGACTTGTTGTGGCTTCACGTCCCAACTCTGAGGCGCTGCAGAAGATGAAAGGCCCCAGGAATGCTTTCATTCGCATGGCAGTGAGCTTTCCTCCGCGCCTTCAACTTTCAAAGCTGTGCTCACCCCCGTTGAAGCCCCTCAGCCGCACTGCCGCTGCTCCCCCTGGGGCTGCCTCTCGCCTCAGAGGGTGGTTTTGGTGCACGGGCTGCTGCGGGGGGACCTTGCTGTGGGTGGGCAGCCCCCTGGAGAGGACACAGCCCTGCCAGGCGGCACAGCCGCCCCAGCAAAGCACCAAGTTGCAGGGACCTGTCTGTCAGGTTTAGAGTTTTGCTGCAGCTCTGTTTTATATTTTTTCGTGGGGCACCTTCACAAAATGCACACCCACCTTCTGCTCCTCCTGTGGTCTCCTTCCTCCTCCAACCCGAGAGGTCTTTTGGTCCTGGCTTGTGCCCATTTCCAGCTCTCACCCAGGGGAAACATTCCTGGCAGCGTAGTCCCAATCCTCACGGGAGCCAGAAGGAGGTAGCAGCTAGGGAAATTGTAGGACAATAAAGTGAAGGAAGGAGGCAAAGATTTCTTTTTCATAATTTTTCACACAAGTGTCTTTTTCTTCCCCTCCCACCTCTGCCCCAACGCAGAAGAAGCTCACCCGGGAGTGTGTTTTCCGAGAGCAGTTTGAAGAGAACTGGTACAACACTTACGCCTCAACCCTCTACAAGCATCCCGACTCGGAGAGGCATTACTACGTGGCTCTGAACAAGGACGGCTCTCCCCGAGAGGGGTACAGGACTAAGAGACATCAGAAATTCACTCATTTTTTACCCAGGCCTGTGGACCCTGCCAAAATACCTGCCATGTACAGAGACCTCTTCCACTACAGGTGATGTTTCCTGCAGCTGCCCCGTCAGTGTACATACTTGGGCTCCCAAGCTTTTCCCCAGAGCACTATATTAATAGTCATTCCATCATTCCTGTAAGCGTAGATGACATAGGAAAGCACTTACATTGAATTCAGACACTGCTGTTCCTCCTTGTTTCAAGCGTATATCGAACCTGGGTTATTTATGGGGGTGGGGGTAGGGGAAGGGAGGGAACCCTACATATAATCTTCATTTTCATTCACTTTCTTTACGCGGTTGCTACAAGAGAGGCCGAATATTCAATGTTCTGGTCGCTTAAAGGAACAAGCAGGCGACCAAACCTGATCACCGGGAGGGGTGGAAAAAACACCTAGAAATGAAGAGAAGGAAAGAGAACAAAAGACCACGGAACTGCTGCGGTTGCTGCTGCTAAGCTCGGGGTGGTTTCCTGCTCAGAAAAAGCCTATGGAACGGTGCCCTGCTTAAGCAGCCCAGGAGTTTGCTACATGGATGATGCTGGAAGGACTGGTTCTGATGTGTGGGGTTTTTCCTGCTGTTGGGGTGGGAATGGGGCAAGGAACATTATTCAGATGTAAGCATGGATACTGTGCATAAGGACAAAACTATTTATAAAATGTATATGATATTTATTTTATATATTTATTTATTTCAAAATAATTTTATTTTTAATGAGAGATGCTATGACCGGATTTTCACCAGGAAGAATAAGGTCCTACTGAAACAGGAAAAAAAATGAGTTTTAAGAGCTTATCGGCAATAAAATTGTCTTTATATTGTAGCTTTCTTGCTAGCCCTTTTTTTTGGCACTCTTTAAAAATTACCCCAGTATTTCCCCATCAATATGAATATTAAGACTACCTCTAAAAGGCTTCTTATGGTAAAGATAAATTACCTAAACTCCAAACTCTTCTACAAGGGTGACAGTGAACTATATCTGGAATGGACCTTGGACGTGGGACCCTCCTGAAATGAGCAGCTGGGGGTCTAATGAGCTGGAATTTCCAAGAACTGCAAATCCAGCCTCTCCTTTACTCTGGTGGGGGCAAAATGGGTCCTCACGCCTCACCAGGCACAGTTCAGCTTTCCTGGCCGTGGGATGAGATTGTCCCAGAACGTGCAGCACCATCACTGCAAAGGGAGGAACCTTGTGGGCAGGTCGGCGTCCTCAGGCTGTCCCTCACCTCTGCAGTCCCTCAAGAGCCCAGGCAGCACCGGCAGTGTCCTCAGGCTGTCCCTCACCTCTGCAGTCCCTCAAGAGCCCAGGCAGCACTGGAGCAGCTCTCGGTGTGAGCCATCGGTGGCTGAGACACTGTGGTACATGACACCGTGACACAGTGACGACGCTGCTGTGGATTAACTGTCCTGCCCAAAATCAAGCAGAGAAAGGTTTGGAGTATCTGCTGAGTGTTTGGATGGACCCATCGTTCCCGCAAGAAAACTACCACATCTCACACTAGACTTAACTCAAATGCATTGTGGAAAAATCAGTGGAGAAAAAGTAGAAAGCAACAAAAGCAATTTAAAAAATCCCTTGTTTTTAAGCAATTAGGTCGGATGAAGATCATCACCGCAAGCACATGGTGGGAGCAGGAGCGTGGTGTTGTGCACTTTGCAGCATGGATGGGACCTCAGTATGAAGTGTGGTCCTCGGCAGCCTGGAAAAATAAGTATAAATACCCCTGCAGTGGCTTCGGGTTGGGGTTTTCTGTATCCCCACTGCATTTTTCAGTGTTGTTTCTCAGCCTCCTCCTTGCAAAGCAATGGAGGTAAAATCTCAGCTCCCTCAGCTTCACTCCTGTGAATTCCCAGAATTATTTCACTGACCTAGGGACAATCCTCACCAGCTTCTCCAGCTGCACTGCTGATGGAGTGGCCACCCTGGTGCCCTGGCTCCTGGCCATTTCTCGCCCTCTGCCACCTCGCGTGTCCCTTGGCTGTCCCAGCCACCCCTCTGCCAGCCCGGCAACCGCCAGACGATGAGCGCAGATCACATCCAGGAGATTACAGGAGCTTTACCTTGAATGATCCAGACATGAAGGAATTTAATCCTGTGTTTGAAATAAAAAGTGGTTATTTACCTTCTTCCTCTGAGTCACTGCTGAAGCATCTCATCCTCAGCTGCCATGCCGGGAGCACGATCGCTCATGAAAAGTGTCCTGAAGTGTACTTCTGACCTTTCCCGGCGAGGAGGGAAATCCCTCAGACCTTGAGCTTCGCCATGCTCCCTGGGATGATCTTGCCTTGCTCCAGCCAGGGCTTTCCATTGAAGATAAATCTAGCCATTAAGATCCTGCTCCTTCTCTTCAAAATCAGGGTCAAACCCTGCTCTCAGCGATGCCAAGTACATTTTTCATCAGTTCGAAGGGGAGCTGATTTGGCCCGTGGAGGAAACATGATGGACTCATTCATCTGATACCTGAATTAAAGAGCTGCCTCGGCAGAGCCCAGGTGTGAGGGATGGTGTAAAACACCCTTTCAGGATCTGGGTTCAAAAAAACCTTTACGTGCAAGTAACATAATCCATGAAGGATTCACTGGAAGCTGCTTTGTAAAGGTTGGTGGTGTCTCCAGAGTGGGATGTTGTATGAAGGGGGGATTCAGCATTGCTAAACCCCACCCGAATGGTGGCTTTCAGCAGGAATTTACTGGGTTTGGTTCTGGTGCAACAAAACACTTAAAGATATGAGTAATCTGACTGCCCTGGGAGGTTGGTAGCAGTGGGGTTAACTGCTGCGGGCTTTGTGGCTGCACATCGTGTGTCACGGGGAGCAGACAGAGATGCTCAGTGGCTGCTTTGACAGGGATGCTCACCCCTCTCAGGCCGGTCCCCACAGTGGGTCAGACTGTCCCCTTCCCCAGCTGCTCCCACTCCAGCCCCTGCTCTGCCGGGTGACAAACAACTGGAGACACCAACCGGCTCCAAGGCTTTGGCAGGGCTGGCAGGTGGACCTTGCAGCTGGGGGGCCAAGATGCATCTGCTCTAGGGGCTCCCCTACTCCTACTAGGGCAGTTTTAGAGGAGAATATGTTTGTGATGCTTTAACCTGAGAGGTTCTCTCCTAAATTTGCAAAAGGAAACACGAGTGTATATTTGGATCTCAGCTCATATCATTTCCATGTACTTCCAAGTTACAACGGTCGGCTGAAAAACTTCTCCCAAAGGGGAGGCAAAGGCCACCATCCCGCAGAAACCCCTCTGCAACCTTTCACCCCCCAGCACTGGTTTATACACGAGAAGCCACGGGTCTGCAAACCCCAGAGTTAACAGGACAAAAGGCATCGTTTTCAGCCCTTCTGCTTCCACCAGAGGGGAGGGCACGTTGTAAGGGAAACGTTATCCCGGGAACAGCTGTGCAAAGCAGGAGGGGGGAAGCCGGCGGTGGAGAGGGGGGCAATTCCTTGAAAGAGAGGCAGAAACAGGGGAAAACCTTCTGTGTGAAGCCACCGTGGTGCTGAGCATGTCACCGTGCGAACCCAGCAAATGTGTCCACCTCCCCGGCTTTTGGGCGTGATCTGAGGCTCGGGGACAGTCTCAGAGGGGACCTGGGTGACAGCCCCATAAGCAGCAATGCACACATGGCCTCAGGGACATCCTCACGGAGCCCCTGCTGACTGCAGAGAACTTTCCTGGGTGGGACAGGTGACTCAGGGCTCCTTTCTCTGCCAGGGGAATGAGTGGAGGCCCCAGAGACTTACCTGTGCTGGAGAATGGGATGGAGAGCCCGAAACTGGAAAGGGAGTCCAGAAACTTGATGCTGAGAGGCAGGGTGGGTGTCCTTCTGATTTGGTGCTGACCCCAAGATGCATCCCAGCTGCCAGCCTGTGGCTGAGATGTTCCCAAACAGGCACCTGAGGACAGAGCATGCCCAAAGAAGGGCTGAAATTCTAGTTGATGGTGAGACAGGAGGTATCTGCACCCCTTGGAACAGCACTGGTGGTAGAGGATGACCCTGGGTACCTCATCCAAAGGATGATGCCCTCTCCCACAGCCCAGCAGTTGGAGTCAACTCGTGCTTGGGAGTTTGGCTGAAACACGCCAGCTATCCCGGTGGGGGGAATGGTCTGCAGGGAAAAGTCTGGTTTCCGCTCAATACAGAAAGTTTTCTAACAACAAAGTTGCTGTGAGGAAATAAAGCGAGGTTATTTGAGCACTCCTCCTGAGCCACAGCACACACGATACACCAAGGGTGATATCTGGGTTACCCAATATCTCAGTACTGTTAATTAACCAGCAGATGCAGGTAAATGACTTTTCCATTCTTTGGAGAATAAAATTGCGCCAAAACCTTGCTGGAAAAATCACGTGGAAAACAACATAGTGGGGACCTGCGCTGAAAGTAATTAACAGACAAACAGGGCAGGCAGGCGCGATGTGCTGCTTCCCCAGGAGCTGCAGGCACCGGGGCAGCCACAGAAGGCAGAGACAGGGTCAGAAACGCAGGCAGCGCCGTGGGAAAAGCACTTTCTGTGGCCACAGGCTCTGCAAACGCAGCCTCTGATCCTGCTTTGAAGGCAAAGAGAGAACACGCCTGCAGTCGGAGGGGAGAACAGGCAGCGGGACCCAGCACCAGAGCCTGCCATCCACACACTGACACGGCGGCCAGAAACGCAGCGGAAAGTGGAGCTGGAGGGAGGAACTTAAACCCGGAGGAGCGAGTCACGCAATAGGGGGCATAAGACTTCATCAGCTTTTTCCAAAGCAAGCAGCTGCTTCGGAGGTGTTGAATTCTCATCGTGGAAAATACCAAGGACGTAGTCTCGTGCCTGCGCTGTCTGGATTTGAGTAAGAGACCTGCAAAGCCAGCCCCACCGAGGAGTCTCGGGCTCTTCCCTGGCTGCACCAGGGAGCATTGAGCACCAAGAAGCCCGTGAGGGAGCGTGGCTGATCCCATGCGCCGGCGCTGCTGCCAAGGGGGCATCAGCGGGGATCCACAGAAACGAGAACGGCACGATTCCATGACAAAAGTAGCTGTTGTCAGTGGATTAAGCTTTGATTAATGCCCCAGGTATCAATTGTCACAGTCAGCGTCTCCACCAGGTTTTGTGCACGCCTGTCATTAAACACAAAGCCAAGGTGGCATTTGAGATCAGACCTCAGAAGTGGCTGAGCACAGACCCAAGGGGTGACACCATCTCCCCCAGGTTCACCTTCCTCCAGAGCCCCCTGCCCTTTTCCAGGGCAGCATCTCCAGCCCCTTCCCAACACCTTCCTTCGGTCACTACCTCCCTCCAAGCCTCCTCCTCACCAGGAACAGCAGGTTCAGCAGCTGCAACCAGGTGAAAAATGACTTTTGGCATGTCTGCTGCGCCGTGGACGCAGATGTGGAGGTGACCCAGGGTCCTGCAGAGTCACAGAACCGTTTGGGTTGGAAGGGACCTTAAAGATCATCTAGTTCCAACCCCCCCCTACATGGGCAGGGACACCTTCACACAGACCAGGCTGCTGAAGTTTGGGTTGGAAGGGACCTTAAAGATCATCTAGTTCCAACCCCCCCCTGACATGGGCAGGGACACCTTCACCCAGACCAGGCTGCTGAAAGCCCCATCCAGCCTGGCCTTGAACCACTCATCTCACAGGTACACGGCAGACCCAGAGCTTCTCCAGAGCCTTGGCTGCAGAGCGCCACCGCCACAGGAAGGTTTGCAGACACTGCTGAGACCCAGAACATCTCTGAGGCCCCAGGAGGCTGCTGCCGGCCTTGCACAGCAGCGCAGCTCTGCCGAGGATGCAGCGGGGGGTGGGGTGGGGAGTCCTGGCTGTGTCCCTGGCCAGGATGCATCTCCAGGGCAGGTTCCAGAGGGCAGAGGGTGCAGGTGCGGTTACTGCAGCACCCCAGCAGGTCTGGGAAGGGACGTCCAGATGCTGCACCCTTACATGGTTGATGCTGCAACACCAGCATTTTTCCAAACATCTCCAGCTGGGAACATTTAGGGCATTCATCTTTCCATAGATGTTGAAAATTTATCCAAAACTTGCTTGACCTGATGGATTTACTTTCATTTACTCTGCCCGGAGTGGTTCTGCTTTTAAGGGAAAGACAAAAACCCCAGAGGGTAGAAGCATTCCACACCCCCCCACAGGCCTGTTTTCAGGGGGAACTCACCCCGGGGCCCTCCCCAGCCCAACAGGGACAGCCACCATCCAGCCTCCACCACACGCCCCAGCCTCCAGCTGCCCTCCATCGACATTTTTCATCAGGTTCAAAGTTAACAGGGATGGCTGAAGGCACGGTGCCCACACCACCCCTTACGGTGGAATTTGCTGACTTCCACTCCAGACCCCGTTTCCGCGGGATCTGCCCTTTCTCAGCAGCCAGAGCAGCAGCACCTCCCCAGCCCAGGCTGTGACCTGCCCAGGAGCCGCAGAAAAGCTTCAGATGCAGTGAACGAGCTCAGGGGCAGATTTAAAACACAACTGCCACTGGATTTTTCCGTGTAGGAAAGGGTTTTTTTGTCCAACAGGTGGGATTTAGTAACTGAGAAAGAGAGAAGTACAATTAGGAGGTTAAAATATGAAAGTAGGTTACTCTAATTTGACCGAGTAGAACTTCACCTCACACCTAATTTTTTTATCATCATCGCTGGGTGATAACTCAGTGTCCATTTTTAAGAGACAGACTGGCTGCAGGAGCTATTATTAATTCATACAATTAGAAAACCTGCACCACAACTATGTTCCCTAAACGAAACAAACAGCTACGTCTGGTACCGGGTACCCCATTGGAAAGACACCAGGAGAGCTCGAGGTGCCGGCAGAGCTCGCTCCCACGTTCTCCACCTGCAGCATCAACGCTGCTCTGCAAATGTAGCACAAGGCACGTTGATGTATTTTGGTCACTTTATTAAATGAGATATTAAATAGTTTAAGTTTCAACTACTAAACAGCACTTTGAATGGTGAAAACACAGATAGTATATCGTCATACTTGAATGCTTCTTCTTTTTAAAAACACATTTCCAGTCCTTATATATATTACAAAACAGCCTTATAGGAAGAGGTGACACCTTTTCTATAGTACTTAGGATATTTAATACAGAACTGAAAAGCCATCTAATAGAAACAAAGGCAAGTCTTCACAGCTGTATGATTTCAGCAGCCAAAGCTGGTTGATGGACTGAAACATTACTATACAACTGGGACAAAACATATACAATATCACAATACTAAGCAAAAACGCTTTACATCCAAAGGAATAAACAGGTTACAAAATGTGGAGAATTTAGCAGGCAAAACTGTATTACAAGCAACATTTTTATTCCTCATCTTAAGCCATTTCATCTAGTTAAAACATCTAAAACAAATATAAAAATGAGCCTTTTATTATCTTATTGATGTATGTTTCTGTCTTTAAATATTTGTTAAAGCTTGATGTTATACTCAAAGCACATTGTTATGCAGCTAAAATGCCAAGTGAGAAACATGTATGCAAAGTGGTCCGAGTTCTATTTCAATGCTTATCTCTGGTTTCTTCTTATGCGTTAGTCTTCTGTTATCCATAGTTTTGTCCAGAATGAAAAAAAATGTGCCTTTAAATGTTGCCTAAAACTTCCACATTTAAGTCTTTTGAGTTATTGTAAAACTCCATTGAACATTCCCAGGTTTGGTAGAAAGTTATTTCTCTTATTCACGACACAAAGGAATATCGGTGAGAGTTGCCCAGAGTACATTTGCCTTCAAATGCTCGTCTCAAAGTCTCACGTTTTCTTTCTTCTAGTGTGAATGTGTCTCTTTTTGCTCCCCTCTCCCCCAATTAAATTTAATTGTAGAGCTGGCAAAGCACTAGAACATACTGAGGTTCTTTTGCGGTATCTTGTAATACAAGAGTCCAAGACAGCAACTTGTAAGCTGGTTTTGCAATAGATCAAACAAACTTTGTTCAGATCACAAACCAAGTTTCAATCACAAAATGAAATATCGTGTAAGATTTGCATATTTAGATGCAAAAACCACTTGTCCGTTCAGGGCAAGAACTCAAATTCCTGCAAGAAACTTTCCAGAAACCGAACAGTTTTAGTTCACGTCAGCAAGTCAGAAGAGTCCAGCAAGATCTGGAGCAGAAGCCTCCAGCCACTCCTTTCTCCAGAGTTCTCTGTAGTTGAGACACCATTGCCTTCAAATGCTCCTNGGGTGTTGGGGGGCAGGGGGGAGAATCAGCGAAACTATATTCAAATAAAAGTCCTATTGTATTTAATTAGATCTTCACGAGCACACAAAGTGTGGGTGAAGAGAGTGCTAACGATGTATAATAAACCAGAAATTTATCTCTGGTCTACATTAAAAAACCCAACCAAAGAAAAATAAAATTAGGCTCTGAGTACTAACTCATGTTTTCACACGAAAGGAAGGGAATGGGGAGGAGTGCACGACCAAAACTGTTATCTACTAGAGGAAAAGTGATTTCACTGTTCTGGCAGCTCTGGAAGTTGCTCCAGCACTCCCTTTGTATCGATTTTCAATCGGCAATGGTTCTGCCATTTTGAAGCTGTTTCTGTGCAGGGTTTCACCCTGGCCACATCATGGCTATTTTAACCCCCAAAATACCAGGAACTGAATTTTCTTGGCCCGTCCCCCATTGCCGGCAATGGGAAAAGACAGTAGCACCAGCATTAAGGAGTTAACAGAAATGTGCTTTGTATTGGACTCCGCAAAGAGTAAAATTAGCGTGTGAAGGAAAAACATCTCCAAGCTCATCATTTGTTATTCCATCACGTAAAACCCAAAATAAAAAAATGGCAGAAGACTTAGGGAAGAGCAATCGTCTTCCCCCAGTTAAGGCTGTGTACACAGTTTCTGTATCACTGCATGACTCCAAAGTTTCAGAGCAGTAGTATTCAAGAATATTGCACTCAATTCTGTTTCAAAGAGTATTTTCAGTTCCTACGTTCCATTCAGCACAGATGACCTAGTACGAGTCCAGACCCCGGTCACAAGGAAACTAGACTATTCCTGTTATAATATTCCCAGTAATAGAAAGAAATGGGTAAGCAGAAAAGTATTCCATAATTTGAGGAATCAACTCTAATCAAGAACTCAGCTGTTTACAATTTACATATGATATACTGAAACATACAGACCTGCAGTCCTTCCTAAGCTTCTCGAATCTGATGACAGCTTCGCAGCTACTAAAAGCAAGCGGAGGAGTTTAGACAGGAAACCTGCGGATATGCTACTGTTACGGGAGGACTTGTTTTCACTGAAAACAACTTGTTATCTCCTGTACTCAACATATGTAAGAAGATTCTAGGCAACATCACTGACAACGGGGAAAACATCATGTTCTGTTGAAACAAAGCTGAAACACTAATATGGAACATGGCGTTTAAGGGGAACAACCAAACTACTTGTTAATTTTTTTAATTTTTTTTTTTTTTACAGTTGAGTTCTGTTAAGCCATTGATTCCTAAAAAAATAAAAGTTCTTTCTCTGATTTTAACAATCCTTTAGGCTTTTAGTGCAAAATCACATTGATTTCCCTTGGGAGGGCCCTGGATTTTTGCCTCTCATTGGGGGTGGCGCTCGTTGTAACGGCGGTGGCTGCATACCACCGGACACTGACTGATACATTCCTCTCATATCTATCTGTTGGTAGTTGGAAGGATTCATGATTAAATTTGGAGGCTTTGGCATCATGAGATGACTCATTGCTGCTTGCTGATAGGACATCTGCTGCTGCTGCTGCTGATTGTACTGCTGCTGGAGTCTCCTGTTCATCAGTATCCTCTGAACGCAACTGATCAACTGTGAAGGGAAAGCAGAGCGGCTGTAACTGCACCACCCTCTCAACAGCTCGAGGATCAGGTTCAGAGAGAAAATCAATTGGTCAGGGATAGCGTGGCCCGAGGAAAAAAGCACCATTGTTATCACTAATGTGAGGGTTTCACCAGCTGATTACTGGAGAAACCCTTTAGCAACAGCACTTAGGGCTAAGCTCCCCTATTGTACCACATGCAGCACGAGCGCCTGTTGCCGCAGCAACTCACCTAATACTGTGAAATTATTCCCAGGTATAAGTTACAACAGTTATTTGTCAGGTACCATTTATCATTCCTTTGGAAGTCCTGCGTGTGGACTGTCACTAAATATTTATTTGCTTAAAACAAAACTCTTCCCATTGACATAATCTGGGCAACTTTCAGATTTTGCAAAATAATTCCAAGCTAAAAAACCATTGCCAATACTTTCTAAGATGTGTGTTTCGGAAGTTGCTTTCTGAGCTCTGAGAATCAGATTTCTCTTTAAGCCTCATGACCTTCAAGCAAACTCCATCAACAGAAAAATTGGGTACTTTTTTTAAATGAACTTCTCATGGAGTTTTCTCCATCAAGGCTGAGTGCCACCCGACACACCACACCATCACACCCGGTCACACTCAGCGTTACACAACACCCAATGCACTGAAACACACTCTTTGCACACACGCAAAGTCCATACTCAACATCCTAGTTCAAACATGGGCAGTTGATCAAATCAATATGAGATATTTTACCATCTGTTGTTTGGTAAGGACATCATTATAGATGGCTTCTCGGCGCTTGACATCAAGCTCCTGCCTGCTCAGCGCCAGGGCCTGCACCTGGCTCTCCGTCAGCGTCGCGTTTTCTTTCCACTGAAAAGGAGCAAACACAACACCTTTTGGACAGTGGGCTTTTTAACAAAAGCCTAACGGTACCCAACGTCTTGCACTGTGTTCAGAGGCGCGTCAAGAGTTAAAACACAGCCCAATTTCCAGTAAATG
This sequence comes from Thinocorus orbignyianus, assembly GCA_013400375.1. NCBI lineage: Eukaryota > Metazoa > Chordata > Aves > Ciconiiformes > Thinocoridae > Thinocorus > Thinocorus orbignyianus. The sequence continues at coordinate 407,765 of VXBW01003913.1, read as the reverse complement.
CACAATTACACTTCGCCAGAATCAGAGTTATTAGTTCTTCAAACTGTTAATTAAGGTAATACATTTCCAGATTACTAGAAGCAAGTGAGAAACGTGGCAAGAGTCCAAGAAAGAAATAAGGACAAGAAAAAGGAAATACACCTTATTTGTGTGTAATTATTATTCTTATTTGTAGAAAACAAGCATTTTCAGAGCACAGCAAACAATTACGGATCTAAACTGCTACTCTTCTAAGGCTTTCTGTCATCTAGATACCACTAAGGGTTACTGCGAGCTGCAGAGATAACGGTCAATACAATCTGGAAATTATATTCATTAACAATGCAATTAATTAGCTGAATGATCATAAACAGTAGTAATTTATTTGCCTGATAACATTTAATGTTTTCCCATCTCCTGATTTAAATGTACAGTTGCCCATTTCACTCACTATGGTTGAAATGATGTCTTCAAGGGGCTGAATCCTTGCTGCAGCAACACTGTTGCTTGCTTCCATGACTTTCTCTCTTCCTTGATTAATAAGGTCCTGAGAAAACACCAGGAAATTAATTATAAAGCACAGATACAAATAACACATTTCTTTGCCAAACTTCTGTAAGTTTTCCTCATCTTTGCCTTGTGTACCTAGACTTTAACTACTTTTTTCTCTCAATTTGTGCAAGTCAATGAGTCTAAGCTTCCACACAACTGAATTTCAGCATGGAGTAACTCAGCAGCATGTATAAACCCAACAATTTGTACAGTATTTATAATAAACTACATCTGTACCCAAAAGTTTTCACATCATCACAGGAGTGTTGCATTTCGACCCAGGCACATCTTCTGTGGTACTGACTTTGATGACACTACAGCCTCAACTCATTCTATGTGCTCAAAATAATATCTGTTACGAGAAATTATCTACTTTAGCATAATACTGGCATACATCCTGTGTTATTCCTCAGGGATATTCAACACAGGTCCCCCTGATTCACACACTTTGCTAGAGGTTCTTTAGCACAGAAGTGTCCCGAGACAACTGTGCTCCAACTCCTGCCCTTACAGCCTGGCATCTTCTCAGGAAGAAACGCCCTCGGCTACTTCCACCAAGATGGCAAATCAACATCTGGGATAAGTGAGGAACTGTGCAGGTGTCCCACTCTCCCAGTCCTTCTCGGACAGAAGATGGAGGGAGAAAGCTAGAGGAGGTAATTAACATCTGCAAAGAATATAGTTACCTTTCAGAATCCCGAGATACTACATGAGTACAGGTCTATGCGCACACAAGTTGGACTTCAACATAGCTACACACACACACAAACCCAGCCTATTAAAAGCAGGATACAATTACATAAATATAAAGATATTTAAGCATGACATTAACTATTATTTGTGATGGAAAAATACATGCTTACAGCAACACAGAGACGTTGCACTACTTGGATCACTACTTACCTCCAGCTGTTGGTTACTCATTGCTGACAGAGCACCCAAATTGAACGGAAGATATGGTGTCTGAGAGTTGAAATTTGTGGGAAGCATATTGGTCCCAGTTGGCATGTTGAAACGCATAGTCAAGCCCTTAAAAAACACAAAAATGCATGTAATTTGAGTAACTCTGGTAATTCATGGTCTTCTGTAACAATCCATGAAATAGCATGTAGACACACCAGCCCTTAGAGAAGGCTACAAGCACAGTCCCTTGCACGTGACAGCCAACCTGCCTCAGGAAACTGAAGATCCTTTCCAAACCTTCATTCAAAGGGCATTTTAACCACAGAGAAACCTAACTTCCAGCCTTGTATAATATGTGAGTTTAGCCCAATTATAATTATTTGGCATAATAAGAAAAAAAAACTTACCAAGGCTTATCTTAAGTGCTTTTTTTTTTTTTAATATTGCAAAATCACTACCTAATATTGCATTTAACCTGGCTGTAATCAAATGTTGAAGAAGTGAAATACATAATTTATTAGCCAAAGTATAAAGCTCATCTCCCATGTGGATTTCTCATAGGGCAATTTCAGTGCTTACTGTACCATATCTTCCTATTTCTTCACCCTCACAAAACCTTCTCCCAATATTCCATTCCATTTCCTTTGTATTTGTTCACTCAAGATGGTCACTGGCAATTTACACATCCATTTTTCATACTTTCAGGTTACTGATCAGATCTGAATACCAAACTTTGCTTTTCCAGGAATTTTCTGCTATTAAACTCCAGTTGCACCAAGTTATCATATTCCTTTTACAGCAAAAAAAATCCCAAACCTGTAGCCGATTTACAATTTTCTTCATTCTCCCACCTGCTTAAATATCAAATAAACAGGACACAGGGAATAATAGAAAAAAAAAAACAAGCTTTTAGGCCCTTTCTGGCAGATGCTTTTATGTTTGTGGGATCACAGCAAAAAATTCTGAAATCAAATGTATACTTTTAATGGAACTAGAAGTTTCCCTCAAAAGGTAAAAAGAGAGGTATTACACAGGATACCATTTGAGTTTTATTATGAAATAGAAAAAAAATGCATGTGTAAAAGGAAAAAGGAACTTTTAAATGAAAGTAACAAAGGAAAATACACACAAAAGACCAGCACTGAAAGAGCAAATGAGACACTATCGCCATTTTTTGTATGTCAAAATTTGCTTTACATGCTATTTCTTGGCCTGTAAGAGAATTAATGCCCCCCCCAAAAAATGAAAAAGTGGCACTTAAATCTGGAAAGATTATCTTCAAATATAGGAATATATGATATAAATAACTTTACCTTCTTTTCTGCTTCATATTCTGCCCATGCTGCCTTCCGTTCTTCTTCAGTGAGCTCTTCTTCCTCCTTATGGTCCAGCAGTGAATCATGTTCGTGATACCCAACGATATACTCTTTATGAATCTGAAGCAATTCTGCTAGAATTGTATCCTGTTCAAATAAAGAGTTGATAAAATGAGAAGTCACTCAGTAGCTATAATCTCTATTTGCACTCTTTGTGCATGCCTAACTTACTGCCTTCATCCAATTTCACAGACAGCAGCTCAGAGCACTTCACAGCAAAACAAAATTAAAAAATAATTTAAAAGTACAGTTTTCCTCAGCAGGAGGGTAATGGATTAACAATCTGTTACAGAGATGACAGTCCAATCACTTAATGAACCACAGGAATGCACTCAGATTCCACAACAATAAATGCAGTTTAAGAACCTAAAAAGAATGGAATGTGCTCAATGATTTTTCCTTTGCTTAGGCTGGATACCTGAGAGGCCCTATCAATAATCTGCATCTATAATAAATAAAGAGCACCTCTACTGGATTTAAAACACTAAGTAGTACTTTGGTCCATCAACTGCCGATCAGCATCCGACAGAAAAGGCTGCTTTCTTAAAAGTGTTAAGATACATGTCAAGATAAATAGTCCCCCACCCACCTGCACTAAGAAAGGTCAAAATCACTGCCATGAAACAGATTTCATCATCAGGTTGCAATTTAGACCTCTGTATTTCACAATATTCCTAGCATTTGATTGCTTTTAAGGTTAACCAAAATATTTATAATGTCCTTTGTAACAGCAAACTATTGTGAAGGTTTTGTTCGCAGGCATACTAACATTTTATATACATATATCTGTTTTGGGGGTTTTTTTGCATATCTATGTATACATAAAAGAAAGCTCCAATATACCTCAACATTCAGTCTAAGATTAAAAAACCTATACATAGCACCTATTAATGTTTTTTGAAATGCCAAGTTACCAGCATGGTGAACATCTCCTACATAAAATAAAAACAAAGCAGCTGCTGACTAAAATATTAGGTTGCTGCTGTCCTTGTCTGGACTACAGATGCCACATTATGAGAGAGATCATTATCTCAACTAAAAAGTGATACAAAAGTAGATAAAGAAAATTAATGTAAAAAATGGTATTTCAAGGTAAGTAGTAATGGTTCTGCCATCCTCATTCTCATTCAGTCAAGATTCCAGTCCCCACAGTTTTTATGTTACAAGAGGCGTAATGCTGCAAAGGATGAAGGAAAACATGATTATTAATAACTGCTCGGGCTGCACTGCAGGAGCCTCCTTCTGGAGAGAATTACTTAACAGGAGGTGGTTGGTTTTTTTTAAATTCACTTGTATCACTGATGAGCTTGCTGAATTAAGAAAGCTCCACTATACTTCAGCATTCAGTCTCAGATTTATAATACAAACCAAACCTCATTATCTCATTGAGCTTTTGGAGCACTCCTGAACTGAATTATAGCGCATGTACTAAATACACTTTTTGCAGCAGAGTTACATGAATACCTACAGACCCACCCCACATCATGCCCTTACTCTGCTCAGCATTTGTACAAAGGGGAATATAAATTGTCCTACCCTGACATTTTACAATCTAGATAAAGCAGTGACTGGGAAGAATGGCTTGTACCCACCAGCAAACAGATCTTTGCAGCACTGGGATCTGTGTGTGAAAGCCCTGACCGGTGGCTTTGTCACAGTCGCTACAGAAAGTTGTTTGTCTCCGTGTGTGTTTAAAACTTCATTATGGTAACCAATGCTATGAACTGGTCTGTTTCATCCTTCCACTACCTGGTCTCCCTAAACTCGAATCGATGCTTTCTTTGCCAGCTCCTCAACAAAATATTCAATGTAATATCTGCGTGACTAATGGGCACAAGGAACAAATAATTGTATTTTTGGGGTGGTGGAAGAGAAAGGGATGCAATAATAGGATGATGAAAACATCTACAGGAAGTGCGTGAAGAAGTCAAGAAGATATTGCAAGAGTAAACTAAGAGGATTAAAGCGCTCTCGGCATCCCGGAGCTGTACATCAGCGTGTGGAGGGTTCCTGGACATGCATATGCATTAATTTCCATGGTAACACTATTATTGAAAACAATACTGGAATATAATCCACACTCACTTAGCCAACACAGTCTTCAAAATGTGGTTTAAATTACATCCAACTGTGTGTTTGCTTTTCTTTGTTTAAACTTTATTTTGCATTAACTTTAATGATGGAGCTTGAAAACTGGGAGATGGAACGTACTGCCATTTAGTTTAATTTTACAAAGAAAAAAAATAAATTCACCTTAGAGACAAAAAAATGATTAGAATAAGCATTCCTTTTTATGTGTTTAGCTCATTGATAGAACAATGATTAACAGTTGGTTTAGAAGCCTTAAAATGAAATTCTGGTGATGAATGCAAAAACGAAGAGATAATAATAAGTTTTTGAATTTTAAAAAAAGGTTTGTCTTTTTAAAATCCTCATGAAAATTAATACATTTATCTCCCCACAGCATTTAGAAAGGAAATCTTCCATGAAGGAATGCAACTCATGTTGTAATTCATAAACAAGTTTTTCCTCAACCAGTTGAACATTTAATATCAAGGTTAAAAATAAAAACAAATTTAAATAAGCAGCAAATCCTTCTGATTCTGAGATCAACAGCCTTCCAAAATTCACAAAACTGTCCTCTAGTATGGAACTACAGTAAAACACATGCCCTGGCTACGTCCTTAGGTAGTATAAAATAATGATATACTATGTCCAACTGTATCTGAACTATTATTTTAATCTGCTTTTCCAATCTGCATTACATGACCTCAACCCAGCCAAGTTTTCATTTCACATAAAAAGTGAGAGTGACTCTTAACCAAATGAACATGCTGATCTGGGGAAGAATAAGCAAGAAACAGAGGGGGCAACGGTGCCAGCTGAGAGGGACACGTGGTGTCCCCCCATTTTGTCTTTGTGACCTTACACACACTGCTCTGAAATATGCACCACACTGCCCAAGGTAAGGCACATGCGCTGCACTTCTCACCGAGTCCAGCTATCAGCATTTCTGGTGAAAACACTTTTTCCTGTTAGCTATGCACCAGCCAAGCCTAGCCCAGGATACAATCCTTCGGGAGCTGAGTGCTAAGAGTCTGTGAGAACCTACTTTAAAAAAACCCAAAACAATAGCTCGGTCATAAATCACATTGATTTAAAAACAGGCTCCAGACCCACTGTTAAATTCATGGCAAAGTAAAACAGCACACATGAAACACAATCATAACACATTAAACAGAATTTTCTCACTTTACACCAACTTCTCCTTTTGAATTGCTACTTTAGAGAAATAATAACAAAACCTGCTTCTGCCTTTAGCCTGAGCTAGATAACGAGTCACTACATTTGCATAAAGCTCACGGCCTAGATACAGTAATTATTTCTAAACTTAAATACAGTAAACTTGACCAAGTGATTATTCAGTCTTAAGACAACTGCAACACCTTTTTTGGACAGAATTTCTGAAGTAGTCTTTCCCAGCTCTGCAGGGATAGCAGATGAATGAAATCAAGCGCTGGAAGTTAAGACTAATTTAATAATTAATGTGAACACGTTTCATAACAAAAACATTCTGTTAAAACCAAGTATTTACACCGTTCAAGACCCAGAAGCTCTTTCAGAGGGGTTAGGGCAGAGAAAGGCACAAAAACGAAGTCATGGTTGTAGCACAAGATGCATTTTCCCCTGAGAACCTTACGCTCTGGCTCCTTGGTCACCCGAAGGTCTTGTTCAGACCACAAAGGCCAGAAAACTGCCGTGAAAATTTAAAGTTGACATGAAACTTTGATAAACTTCCAGGAAAACTACATACTGCACATTCTCTGTGTGACTTTTTATATAAAATAGCAATGTTCAACATCTTCTCCCCCAACACTTTCTAAGAAAACTCATCTTTGACTGAAACTTGGATTATTGCAAAACCAAAATTCTCAAGGATGTATTTTAAAAACCACACAGTATTTGTTTCCTCACTCATATAACGGTTTTACTCCTGACTTGTAAAACACTATAGAATGAATTCTGCTAACCCATTAGAAGCAAAAAAGAATTTAAAAACCTCTTTTTCTTTTCTTAGATCAAAGAAGTTGAAAAGTTTACTGTAGTAGGAGTTACAAGAAGAGCCCTAATGCCCAGCTCTGAATCATTCCTCCTCAGCAAACACAACTCCTGGTTGCATTCCTACAGGACCTTCCCGCAGTGGGGTGCCGCTGCAGTCACAAAGCTCTCCAACTTAGCAGACAACCAGCAGAAAAATCTATTATCCCTCCAGCTTTTTCCACATTCATGCTCAGATGACTGGAGAAAAGATGGAAAACATTTCACCTGATCCCTACTCAGAATTCTCTCTAAAAAGCTTGCTTGGAAAGGGTCAGCTCTAAAATATGTATTTTCAAACACCTTTGTATCCTTGTTTTGAGGAACGTGCTCTTTCAGAGCCTAGTGTATCTCCACTGAACACTCTTGGTATATTTACACATTTTTACTGTGCGTTTCACACCAGTGCTAAGGATTAAACGTAATCCCTACCTTACCGTTCGCACAACAGTAAAATTACACACCAAGATCACTGTTCAAGAGATTGTGCTTTGAAGATGTAAAAGAAGCCTGAAGACAAAGACAGACAATTATACACAAAACCTGTAAGGGGCAGAACTAAAGCCTTCTTTTAGCCTAAATGCCTATTTTGCTTTGCTGGTAATTATAAAGGAACAGTTCAGGCTTTGTATGCAAGGGGCAGCCAGTTCAGGGCTGGCAGAGTAATACAGGTACAGTCCTGGTGGCCTTTGTTTCCAGCTGTGAGCTGCAGAGATCAGGCTGGGTGTGCTGAACTTGCCCTGAACAAAGCTACAGAACATCATGACACGTGATCTTAAGGAAAATTTTAATCTCCAAATGCTGGGTAATTAACTTTAGAATAAAATGTTTTCATAAGATATCGAGGTCTTTTTTTTTAAATTGCTATGAGTGTATTGTTAAATTCATTTAATTGTTAATAAGTTTTATAATTACAAAGCTAAATCATGCATCTCTCCTAAAATTACACTGAAAAAAGGAACAGTTAACTTTCTGAACGAATAACCTTACACAATTACAGAGTAACATCCACTGCAATACTTCCTAAAGCTAATACTTGCTTTTGATTGTTTAGGTAGGATTTTAGAGAATAGAATAGACAAAAAAAGAGAGAGAATAGAAAAGAAAGCATAAAAGTTAAACATATGATATTATAAATAAGGCAAGAGCCACAATTCAATTAAACAGACCACAGGAATCAAGGAAGGAGTCACTGCAACTACTGGACTAGCTCAGTTTTGTGTGCAATGCAAGAACCCAATTGCGGATAAAATGAAAACAAAATATCCCAAACCAGCTGAGCTACACAGGGAAGACAACTGCAGCCAAAAATACTTAAAAAAAAAAAAAAAAAAAGAAAGATCATCAAAATAGTAAACATAAGTACCAAACGAAACCAAATTCTCCAGTATAAACTCCTTTGAGACAGTCTGCTACCTTGGCACTAAGCCCTGTTCACCCAGGGAAGGCGGGTGAGTGCTGGATCAGCAGAGAAGCCCCCCTAAACATGACTATTCACCTGCCATTTCCCTGGTTGAACTACCCAAGATTTGGTCACAGCAATTGGCCACTCAGTCATATCTAATGGCCTTGAAGTTTTCACCACAGCTGTAGCAAGGACAGGCAAACACATGGGCCACCACGTGTGCTGCAGGCTGCTCTGCTCACAGCCCAGTGGCTGCTCCAGAGTTGCATGCTCCTTCCTATGAAGGAGCTTCACGCCTCCAGCTCCAAACTCCCAGTTCCCGCAGGAGCCAGTGGAACTCAGCATCCAGCATCATTCTTCTGCGCTACCAAGGCTAATTCAGGAGGACAGAGACAAGGAAAGATTATTTGGGAGTCAGTGGCTAGCTTCCCGCATTCTGTGAGGCTATCAGGAAGGCAAAGCCCTGCTTTCAACAAATACACAAACTGCTAATATAACATGAATCTACTTGACAGTTTATAGCCTCTCCAACCAATAAATTAAAAACAGGGAGCAGAAATTTGCATATGGTATGTACTAAGATGCACTTCTTTAAAAAGACAAAAATCCATTCAATACCACTTGCTAAAACCATGAAAAAAAACAGAGCATTACAATATGCAGATTTGCTCTATTTGCAGACAAGGACTTGATTAAAAGCTTGTATTCAACTTAACTTACACAAACCTTACATTGATGATTGGAGGAAGGGAATTAAAACCTAATATTTAAAACTGAATGATAAAATAAGTTCGGAGTTTATAAACTGCCTCTTTTACATTATACTTCATTCATTAATGGATTTATTACTGCAAAAGAAAACAAGTCACTTTCAAAATACAATCATTACACCAGACTGATCAAGGCTTTGAGTTATCATATTCAGTTGCTTCATAGGTTTTCAACCTTTTTTTATTTTCTTACAACTAAGCAGCAGCAGCAAGTGGTGATGCAAGAGTGGTTAGCTATGAGTTTGTGGAAGCATAAATGTATATGGCATAAAATAACTGATTAATTACAACCTAGAAGAGATGTTTTACGAGGTAAAATAATGCATTTGCCAAAATAAAAATGTACAATGTAGTAAAAAACCTGAAAATAAATTTTTCCGTTATCTACAATTTACTGCTTACAGTGAAAAACACTGTAATAAAAAGAGCTTAGATACAGGCATTAAAGTTTGTTTTCAAGGGGTTTAAAATGCATGTGTAGCAGTGACTAACACTTACAGGGCTAACGCTTCCTAAATCCCCCCAGCAGCTGCACCGACGCTGTAGGTGGTCGATAGACTGTTTCAGAGAATGGCTTAACTATTAAGAACGCCAGTGTGATGCCTGACCACAATTTATTATATTATAATGGTCTGCAGATAGTCTAGAATGGAAAACATACCATTTTTCCTTGGAAATTAACAGACTTACGAACTGGAAAACGTCCCTCTCCAGAGGCAGACACTGTGTAATGACCTAAACACAGCAGTCACTCAGAAATTTAACCACTTAACTAAACGTGGGTCACACATTCACGTGTTCCTGTTCACTAGCTTTCACCTGGTAAGAAGCAAAGATGATTGCACAACAGCTTAATGATGAATTAAGTCTTTAGCAGACCAAATACACAAAGAATATAAATTGAGACAAAGTACAAAACCATAGCCTAACTGTAAATACAGACTGAAAAGAATAAAATAACTGAAGCAGTTACTCTTTCCCCTGAATTTTACTCCTGCCTGACTGTAAAAATTATAGTTTTCATTTTTAAATTCAGTTAGTAAATTTTTCAGTCCCTTAAGTATCACACAGGATAGCAAACCACCACTGTGCAGAGCAGTGACAATGAACCACTACTGCACGTGCTACATCCATTACAAACAGATTTAGGTAGGCCTCAGTGAAAACAAACCAGTGTAATTTTAAAAGTTCATTCAGCACCAAGTCAGAAAAAGGTGTGACATTACTACTTCACATTATCTCAAAGTACAGAGCATCAGCATTCTCACTGAGTTATGTAAATGGTGTAAATGATTGTCTGGAAAAATTCACTGGTCACTGCTAGTACTGGCAACACTAAAAATAGATAACAAAACTCTTAGCTTGTCTAATTTTCCTCACTTAAAGCCTAGACAAGCTTAACTTTTTCCCATATCTCCATTAATGGTCCCTACAAGAAGAGTTAAACAAAGAACTAAAAACCAAAAATGCTTGGAAAAGGAGAGCATGGATTAATCTGACTCTTAGGAAGTCTTACCTAGGTAGACAAAAACCAGACCCTGAAGTACAGTATCACCTTGCAGACTTGTTATCACAAATCGAGGTAATGGTAGGTATCACCAGCACCCACTCAGGTGTTAATCTGAATCTTGGCTTCTTCCACAGACTCCTGCAGTAAAACTTCTAATCATTCAAATTGTGTAAAAAAGTCTTTTTGTTTGTTCTGACTTAAAAAATTTATTTCAGCTGAAGATCTTCTTCTTACACTGTCAAATGCACTGAAGGGAAACTCTTTATCTATCTCATTATACCATCCGTTATATTAATTACATATTTTATTGTTTTATCCGCTCTCCATCTCCATTCAAAGGGAAAATATTGCTCTAACGTGAAAACACAGCCCAATTCTTCTTCCAAGATCAAATACCCCATGTCCTTGAACAGATGTAAAACATTGCTATAGCACAGACTTCCTAGTGATGTGCATCAACTTACTTTTGGCAGCATTGGTGTATCTCTCTTCTTTTTCTTTTCTGAATTAGGATCATCCAACAAATCTGGCTCGAAAGTGTACAACTCCGTAAGTTCATTCATAGTAAAATGACGTTCAACTTGCTGTTGGTCGACAACCCGGAAAGACAATGACTGCTTTGTTACCTGGCGATCATAGATTTTATCTTCCATTGTTCCCTAAAAAACGAAGACATTCACTTTCATACAAATATTGGACCTTCTTGTCATATAGGGAAAAAAAATACTAGTTGTAAAAGAGCGGGAATAACAACATATCAGTGCTCTATTTTCCTTGTTTCTTTGACCCCGTATCTACAAAGTTACCTGAAAACGCTGTTTGCTGAGGAAGTAATAATCGAAAAAAACCCTCCTGAAAGTGAGCACAAACTAATATGAATTGCATACATGACAGATGCCACCTAGCTACTGAGTAAGAAATGTATATTTTCAGTAGTGTTTTGAAGAGATCATTTTTTGTTTCAATTCCCCAAAGTAGGATTTAGGTAATAATTTAAAAAAAAAGGCATTTTCCACAGCATGTACCTTACTGTGCTGCTTTGAGCAGCCTGTAAAAAGGGAAAACAGATACCGTATCATTGGGGTGGAGAGCAGAGGGGAAGGGAAGCAGTGAAGTCTAATTCATCACAGCTGTGTATGAAAAAATTAGATCCTTGATTAAAACAGGAAAAATTTTATTTTTTCTTTTTAAAAAAAGATGATGACTGTGAGAAGTATGAGAACAGCACAGCCTGTTCTGAACACTGTAATTTAAAAAGGATATCAACAGTTCAAAAGTGCACACAGAAAACTACAAAAATAGACTGAGAGCTGAATTAAAAACCTGTGTCTGACAGTTATGTGTTACAAGAAGTAATTTATTTAAGTTGGCAAGTAAATAGTGACTTCATTGGGAGTTAAGTACTGTTACTGGGAAAAGGGCTTCCATCTACTCTGTAACACCTGAAGAACAGGAACATGAAGCAAGATATTTCCTAACAGAAATAATGGCATCATAATTTAAAAAGCATGGGTCAGTGACCATCTGAATTGTTACACACCTTTAATATCTATAGGGTGTGATACAAGTTTCAAATCACGACTGGATGCCTTTTTTATAAAGGATTCTTTAGCTCCCTGTGTTTTCACACAGGGTTCAGAGACCAGGGCTCTGTAGAAGATGGCTTCACTGAGCAAGCCTATTGCGTAACAACAACCATTCTCTACACAGCCTACTCAATTAAGAATTTTTAGTGCTGTGCAAATTAAAAAAGCTGAGAACATTATTCTGAGTCTGACTGTGTGAATCACTGCTGAAATTCAAGAATTTGTGTTACACAAAGTGTCAGATGAGGTGGCTTAACAGGAAATCATTTTGGTTGTTATTTATTCTACTGATCTCTCCTCAAAGTGTTTTTTCAGTGGCCAAATACTGCTATCAGATCAGGATTGGAAGATGATTGAATCAGAGTAGACCACTACAAACTTCACCACAGATACAAATTGTTAAAGTTTACAAATTTGACTGCAGGACCAGAATATCATAAAAACAGAGATGTACCTGAGCCAAAAACCTGTACACAAACACAGGTTTGCTCTGCCCAAAGCGGTAAACCCTGAAAATACTCTGGATGTCATACGATGGGTTCCAAGAAGCATCAAAGATGATTACTCTATTAGCAGCCACGAGATTAATTCCAAGGGAACCTGCTTTAGTGGATATAATAAACAAGCGGCCTCTGAAACAGAGAAAAGTTGCAAAATTTTAGTATCTTGGAAAATAACAATTGTTCCCATGTTACTGTGTTACTATGGAGTTGTGCATACACTGAAGTAACTCAAAAACTTCATTAAAATACTGTATTAAGCCTAAAACAGATGCAGATTTTACAAGGACAACACTTTCAGCAAAACATATACTCCCACAAGTACACATCAGGGCCTTTTGCAAACCCAACTCCTAACAAAAGCTGGTGGGCAAGAAAAAATTTTTGGATTTGCATTTTCAAACTCTAATAACATTAGCTTTATCAAATTAAACCACAATTTTAAACAGGCACATTTCATGCTATTGAAACTGTTCCCTGACTAGCAAACTTTCAGGATAACTCTACAACAAAACTGTTTCTTTGCTGTATCTGCTTTTTTTTGAATACCATCTCATTTCAGTTCAACTTAAAATGAGTTCTTGACAGATACCTGACAGAATAAACAATTTACAAGTATTAATGCTGAATTAGCTTACTTTATTCCATTTAACTTTTTTTCCCCTGTACGTTATGAAACACTGACACATAAATACCTATTTTATTTTTCAAACAAATCTAGGAAGGTGAAGCTCCTTAACTTCATTAAACCTGTACAAGTTCTCATCTAACTACCTACCTAAATCAGACTTGAAAGTCCCAACTTCTATGAACCATGGACGGCTGGGAGACAATTCTGAGGACAGCTGAGAGCTACATGCTTCTGACCAGTCAAGTAACTACTGTCTCCTGCCCAGACCTCACGGGGTTCTGACTTTCCCAGATCCTTACACCGTTCTGGGTAATCGCAATAAAAATACTGCCTCTGATCCAGATTGCTTACAAAGTAAACAAGAATGAAACATCAAGTAAGTATTGATCAGTACAAATGGAAGCAGCCTCAGGAAACCAGAAACCTATTATTGCACATTTTTTGTGCAAGTTCTGCACCTGACAACATTGTAATATTTGCCTAGCCTTAAGAGGTCATTAAGCTAATACAAATAAGGAAGAAATAAGGAAGAAAAGGAAGGGGGAAAATTAAGCATATATATCAGAGGAGATCTCACCTCACATTAGTTTCATCATTAAATTCTTCAGCCCATTTCTTTCTTGACTGAGCTGTAGTTGAACCATCTAAGCGATAGTAATCAATATTTCTGAACCATTTGCCTTCACCTATAAATATAGCAGTCAAATTATTAAAATGCTGATTGTGTAAGAGATTGATATACACAACTGTCTAGTAAAAGAACAAATACGAAACAAAAAATGTATTATTTTTGAGTTTAATTATCCTGTGAGTTATGGCTATTTCTTGCCAGATGGGAAGAACGACATAATTACAGCTGACAGAATGTTTTCTTCTCTCCCCAGTCCACAAGTAACCTCTCTTTTTTTCTTTGGCCATCAAGGTGTATCTACACAAAACTAACCCCACTGTGCCATCACTTATAAAGAAAATGGCATTTTTAGGCGACAGCGCTGCTCCGATACAATCTATTATGAGAAAGAGATTGTTATGTCAGGAAGCTCTCTATATGGTGAATCTTGCTATGATACACAGTCTAACTGCTTACCAGAAGAACTACCACAAAGGATAAAAACCCCACTCCTTACAACTTTATTTCAGACTACAGGCACAAACTCTGTAAGATACAGACAGCCCGTAATATCTGAAGATGACAAATATAAGGAAGCTGAGGAAGCAACAGCCAGAAACAGTAAAAATGAGAGACACAGATACCAGAGATCTTCATCATAATATTGGTATCGCTAAGCCACACTGGTATCACCTCTAAGGAGGTGACTGGAGATAGCTAACATAGTTTCACCAGGGGCAAATCCTGCCTGACAAATCTGATGGCCTTCTACGATACTGCCACAGACTTGGTGGACAAAGGCAGAGCAACAGATGTCATCTACCTGGACTTAGGCAAAGCATTTGACACTGTCCCACATGCCATCCTAGTCTCCAAACTGGAAAGTCATGGGTCTGGAAACTAAAAGGGTTGTGGTCAATGGCTCAATGTCCAAGTGGCGGCTGGTGACAAATGGTGTCCCTCAAGGGTCAGTACCGGGACCAACATGATTTAACATCTTTGTTGGAGACATGGACAGTGGGATAGAATGCACCCTCAGCAAGTTTGCTGACAACACTAAGCTTGGTGGCATGGTCCANGGCTGAGAGAGGTGGGGCTGTTCAGCCTGGATAAGAGAAGGCTCCGGGGAGATCTGATAGTAGCCTTCCAGTATCTGAAGGGAGCCTACAGGAGAGCTGGGGAGGGACTCTTCATCAGGAAGTCTAGTGACAGGACAAGGGGTAATGCTCTTAACTTGGAGAAGGGGAGATTTAGGTTAGATACTGGAAAGAAATTCTTTCCTGTGAGGGTGGTGAGGCACTGGAAGAGGTTGCCCAAAGAAGTTGTGGATGCCCCATCCCTGGAAGCGTTTAAGGCCAGGCTGGATGGGGCTTTGAGCAACCCGGTCTAGCGGGAGATGTCCCTGCCCATGGTAGGGGGCTGGAACTCAATGATCTTTAAGGTCCCTTTCAACTCTAACCATTCTACGATTCCATGATTTCTCTTATGCAACTGTTCAACATGTTTACACTCAGAAATAAGATATTTGAAAGGAATGGCAGATTCAAAGAAATTCTTCAATCAACACATACTAGGAACCGAAATCACACACGGAAATGAACTGCATCACCAGGAGCTCTGGGAGGATCTCAGAGAGTCAACAGAAGAAACAGTCTATGCAAAGGTCATGTCTGGCTTGTGAGAAATTCCTTTGCCATTTGAGCATCACTAGAATAATAATTAATTCAATACTTTGCACGCTTATGGAGTCCATGAAACAATCTACTCCAGTACACATAAAGCCTAAATTCACATTTTGTGTGTCCTACACACTGATTTAAAGTAGTCTAATTTTCATTCATTATCTCTCTCCCAGTAGGAAGGATCAGAATCTGCTACGCATCAGCATACAACATCACTTTTGTACAGTATTTAGCAAAATGCCTTCTCTCCTTTCAGATGATGAACGTTTAATCTGCTTAGGCTATATTAGGCACAGATGATGCAGAATGAAATCAGAAGCAAGAGCCCATAATGGGACAGCAGAGACCACCTGTGGAGGAGACCAATAATCTTGCCAATTTCAGGAATAGTACAGAGCATACAATGCTTCTAATGAAAACAACTATTTCAAATACATTCCCCTTGGACTGAATAGAGACAAAAAAGAGTTATCAGTGTTGCGACTGTTCAAGGTGACACTCACCTTTATAAATAGGAGGTTTGTCCTTGTCAGTTTTCTCCCTGTTAGCCAGCTCCAGAAAATCTTCTATCAAATCCAGAGATATTAGAGACTGGCTAAAAACTAGGCTGAAAACAGAGAAAAAAAAATTCACCTCTGAGGTTTAATTATTGTATTGCTTTATTTTTCCTCTCTCTTCACTCTGATACTACCTTTGAAATAACCTTTCTAGATAAAGACTCTGGTGGAGTACATGCCTTTATGGGAAAACTCACTGATAAAAATGAATGTAACATGCCCATTTGCTTCAGAAAATGGAGCTACAGCATTATGAGGACTGAACGCAGAACACTGTCAGGCTAACATGCTCATAAGGTTATTAAAAATAATTCTAGAAGTGACTTACACTTTGTCTCCAAGCTCCTCTGCCATTCGAAGAATTTCAAAGAGAAGCACCATTTTCCCAGAATGCTCCAACACTTCAGCATCTGCATCAGTGACAAAATCTTTGTACCAATCTGCTGCTGGGCTACCAGGACTGGAAGAGGATGTAGCTTTGCCTGTTAAAAAAAAGTAAAAAAAGAATTAAGATAAGGCCATCATCTCCATTTAAATGGTTTGAAATGTCTGATCTACAGGATTTTTTCCTCATTATTTGGCTTAACGGGTATGAGAAGAGTTGAATAGGCAAAGGAAAAAATAGTATTTGCACAATAGCAATTATCAGATTAGCAGTTGTCAATAGCACAAGTCATCAATAAAAGTCACAAATTGCATTCTGCACAATAAAGCTGACTTGTATTTTTTTCAGTCGTGTATTATACACACCTTCATCTGATTTTGCAACAGATGGAGGGTTGTTTACAAGTTCTTCTGCATTTCCTTCTCCCCCTCCACGAGATCTTGAATTCCAGACTTTAATGACTTCAACATCATTATCACTGCCACTTCCACTTGAGTTACACTCTTTCTTCACTTTTTTCCCCTTGGATTTTTTTTTCCTAAAAAGGTAACATAGTACATCCCATTATTTTTAAAAAATTCTGCTGTTAGAGCACATATTCTAATAGAAAGAATTATATCTACATAAAATCTAGATATATAAAATAAAAAAATAAACATTCATTTTTATAGAAATCACTTAAGTTCTGTTAGGGAAATAAATCCAACAAACAACAAGAAATAAAAGCTCGATTACTTTGCATATTCATCAGAACTTAAGCTCATTGAAGTTTCATCGGAATCCGAAGCTATGAATTCATCCAGACTGTCTTCATCAAAATAGCCCTCAAAAGAGAAAAAACAGAAATTTTATTGAGTATGCTCACCCAGAAGCTTTCATTAAACCTTTAGCCGTCTGCTTATTCTTCATTTAAACAATGATCAGCTCTACAAAGGGTGGCCTTGCAAAATGTTTTAAGAATGACAACATAGCCAGGAACAAAAATATGACAAAACCAGCAGCAGAATTACCCCACAGCAACAAAGATTTCCATTAATTTGACGAAACTTTACCTAGCATTTGGCAAAGCTTATTTGGAAAGTTCTCAATAGAGAGTATTTTGATATATCTAATTTACCTTATTTTCTTTGCTAATATAGTCCAGCTGCAAGCACCAAGGGTGAGTCCAGATTCTGCTCAACATCTGGAAATCCTGGAATAGTTTAGCTCCAGCTTTGCCTCTTCCACCTTCATTGCCACCACCTACACCTGACAATAAAGTTCAGGTTTTAGAATGAAACCTTGAATTAAGTGCCACATACTGTTCCCCCTTTGAACAACCCGTTTGCACAGTACACTGAGTGTTCTTTCCAGATGCACATCATATTGTAATGTCTCTTGTAAAAGAGGTCAAATTACTGAGTCACAGGCATTTTTTTCCTAGTTAAAGTTGTCAAAATTAGATTTTCCCCTTTTTCTTGATAATAAGAAACATGATTACATTATTACATAAAAGTGCATTTCTCCCCAGTATAGGAATGAATCCAAATCCTCTTAAAAAGACAGCCATATCTATTTAGGTTTTGTAAAAGCAGCCCAATGTAGAAAAATACAAAATAAAATTTGCGTTTAGGTTTCAATGAATTTCATTTACTATTTTGAGCTACCTTTATTTAATGAATTGTAATGTTGTGGTATTCTGTTACAATAAAGACTCTTCAAAAAGGTCAGTCTATTTTTAACATTGTCCAAGCACAAAGTAGTACAAAGTAGTACACTGTTCAGTGAGTTGTATTTCTTCTTTGTAGTCTCAATTTCTCATTAAGCAGCACATTAACTTTAGATTCTTGAAACAGATTTTTTTTTCTATTAATTATATGCATAATTTAAGGCATGTATACCTGCAAGAAAATAGTATTTATTGCATCACAATCATCAAAGGTCAGTGTCAAAACAGGCACAAAGCTTATTCGGTGCATTTGCTCAATGCACAAGACAATCCCAGTAAACATCTATAGAGTATATATAACAAACCAGTTCTTGCTATGTTTTCATCACACATCTTTGAGCATCTTCCCATTTGTGCTCTACTACAACTTTTGAAAATGGAATTGCAAGGGCGACAGAAATTCTTAAATTTGGCCTCCCTAAAGCTGAGCTAGCATTACAAACAAATCCCACGTTAACAAGTTTTGAGTTCACAAGTCCTACAGACTTTTTAATTTTCTATGTTACAGCAGTGAAAGAAAACATGTATCATTTTCCTGAAATGAAGGAAACACTTGGTAAAACTGCATGTAAGATGTGTGTTTTAATTTATGTCTGCTACAATGCAGAGAAAAACCAAATTTTAAAAATTTGCAGATGAATGCAGCAATTTGCATAGTGTATTTATCTTCAGTAGCAAGACTCCCCTCTTTAGTTACTGAAAATCAAAATCATGTTGGCTTCTTTTGAAATACAAAGTAATGCAAAGAACTGATGTGGGCATCATCAACCAGCATGGAGATTTGCTCTGGAGGTTGAAGCACTGGTTAGCTTCAGCAGCTTCTTCCCTTCTAAAAGGGCCTCTTGTCTTTCCTTCCTCTTGCTTCCCCTCTTCTTTCCCATGTGGTCTTCTGAACTGACCAGACTGGCAGGACACTAACCCAAGATGAAGACAGTAAAAGGAGGTAACGCCTTCTACTAGTTCAGGGAGTTGAAGAAGCCCACAAGGGCTGGTGAGTCATGAAACAGTACAAACCCTTTTGACAAAAGCAAACTCAGCTAAACTTAAATAATTCTGTTGAGCCCTTAAAGCGTAGGCAGATTAACTGAACTACCCGTTAGGCAGTGCATCTTCTTGTAGGCAGTTACACATACCACCTGTTAACACATTAATGGCTCCAGCAACATAGCAGACATGAAGCTGACTAACAGCCTTTTTGCCAGAGCAAACCTTATCCTGAATTTAACAGACACTGGACTAGGGGCTACTTCCTCCT
Source organism: Thinocorus orbignyianus (assembly GCA_013400375.1). Taxonomy (NCBI): domain Eukaryota; kingdom Metazoa; phylum Chordata; class Aves; order Ciconiiformes; family Thinocoridae; genus Thinocorus; species Thinocorus orbignyianus. The sequence goes on along the minus strand of VXBW01003913.1, from coordinate 388,258 downwards.
ATCTGCTGCCTGCTTTATTAAAAAAAGGAAGTATTGAAAGCTATTTTATGTAAATAATTCTGTGAAGAATTAGAGAAAAACAGCTGTAAACATACAGCACCAGCTCTTACCCTGATCAGTGATGTGTAAAAGATTTACACTGCCATCTAAAAGCATGGCAGACCAACAAAGCCAGTGCTGGCAGGGTCTGGAATTACAAAACCAGCCCCGCTTTGTATTGGAAATAGGCCAAAGATAAGCTACCAAACTACTGTAACTGTTGTGATTAAAAAGTTCCTATGAAGAGCCACAAAGATTTCGGTTAAATCATTTAGATTTATGCCAGTAAACAGTTAATGCTTATCGGTTTCAGAAAGCATTTACCATGATGCAGAAATAAACAGAGCACAAATAACTTGCCTTTCAGAACATTTATAGAAAGAAAAACCAACCCAGAATGGACTGCAGTGTAGAACTAACTAGGAATCAGCACCACACATGAAGGTTCGGGCTTGCTTGTATTATGTTTTCAAGTATAATTAATGTAAGATGGAGGATTTGTTTGTTTTGGTTATTTTATATTTTTTTAAATAAACCACAAAGTTTTTACTCTTTACAGTCAAAGGTCAAAGGAGGCAGTTGGCATTTAGGCATCCAATTATTACTGGAAGTATCAGAAGTGAAATTGCTTTTGCTGGTCCTTCCAAACTCTTTCCTTCTATAATTTAACTAAATAGAGACACAGGGCAACAGAACTACGGAAATGCAGTCTAGCTGGGAATTTACCCAGGAAATCACAGCATACGAAGCAGCTAAAGCAACACAGTGAATTTCATACTGCTCTAAGTCGCAGCTTAATTTAACATACAATTAATCTTTCTTGTAACTAAACTTGGGAGAGTAACCAGAATAGAAAAATACAGTTTAAAAAAAAATCAGCAGCAGCAGATAAGGATTTTAAGACAGGTGGCTTAGAAAGTGCAAAAACACACCAATGAACAAAAACTGGCACAACAGGCTAGGTAGTACACTTTGTAATCACTGCAAAAACTGAATACATACTTCAAGCTTCAGACAATATCCTATCACAGAATGATACATGGTTGTAAGGGACCTCTGGAGATCAAGTCCAATTCCCCTGTCAAAGAAGGTCTTCCTAGAGCAGGTGCACAGGAACTTGTCCAGGTGGGTTTCGAAAGTCTCGAGAGACGGAGACACCACCACCTTTCTCTGCACAGCCAGTGCTTAGGCAATCAGCAGTGCCTTAAACTTTCCTGAGTATGGAATTCAACTCCTGATCGTTAAGTCAATCAGTACAAACAATTCAGAACTGTTCCAGAAGAAGTCCAAACCTGCTACTGAAGAATCAGGCTGCATTAAGTACAGTGGTACAGAAAACCTCACTACGAGTTCCTTGAGATTACCATTCTAATAAGTCTCTGTGGTGCATCTGTGTGTATCATTTTTATGCATTGATATTCTAATACCATGATACGCTAAAATTAGAAGCTGCAGTGGCTTATCTCTAATATAAGTCCACACCAGCCCACAGTACCGTCTTCTGAGGTTTGGGGTTTTTACTTATATACCTTTTTAACTAAACACATTTACATTTTATTGGAAAGATGCAAGTCCCCAAGACAGACCAGTCAAGACATTGTGAAAACCAGACTTGGGGGTTTTGAGAACAAAAGAAGAGATAATTCCACAAAAGAGCCAATATTTGTCAAATAACAGTGTCAGCTAGCACAATGACAATAGGAAACCGCAAGGCTTGGCATTGCACTTACACCAGTACATCTCAATTTTGCATTCTCTCCCTCCAGTCTTACAATCAGTATCTTGTTTCTTGGAAGAGTAAGACATTAAATCAGTTTCATTTTATGTTCAGAAAAGGAAGAAAAAAAGAGATGAACCAAAATCTGAAAGTGAACTACTGTTAAAGAGATGCAAATACTATTATTCCTTAAAAAGAATGTTTTTATGTGCAACCAAATGTTTTCATACAATTCCAAGTTCCAGAGGTAAGGTAAATCTTAGAGGAAGCAGAATAATACATCTGTAGAGCAAATAAGACATAAAAAACCCCACCAACCTACCAATTAGGGCAAAAAGCCCCTTATTAAATGACCATCAATCTTGTTACCTGACAGAGTTGTAGGCACGTACCTGTCAAATGATCCAAGTAGTATTGGTACAGCTTGCACTGAATAGGTGTCATTCGAACTTCTAGAACGTACTCATATTTTGGCGGGAGGAACTTTGTTAATGCTGTGTAATCTTTCCTCTGTAATTTCACAAACAGTACTTTAGTCACATAAACATGAAAATAACTACAGAGAGTTTAAGAACTTCTGGCATCCTAAACAACAAAGCACCATACACAAATTACAAGGATTCAGATGCTTTCCAACCACAAAGGGAAAAAAATAGCCCACTAAATACAATCCAATTATAGACACTGTCTGCAAAAGCCCATCCTACCTAGTAAATGCAGTTGTCTACTCGAAAACGTATGACCTGTTAACCCCATGTCCCAGTTCCAAGTACTTGCAAAGTTGACTGCAACTTCAGCAGCTGCTCTGGTAACGACTTTTGTGGGTGCTTTTTAAATATGAGAACCTTTTTTTGTGAAATGCGGGTAATTCAAGCAGCTAATATCAACGATTGTATCACAGATGAACTCACACTCAGGTTAACCGCCTTCTGTTTTAGAGTACATAGTTTCTGAATACTTGCTTGGGGAAATGCAAAATTTTCTTGTTTTCCTTTTCTTGTCCCTTATATTAGTCTACTTCTCTGCACCTACCTCTTCATCCAAACGGTGAACGGTGTATTGATCCTCATCAAGACCATTTGCACGCTTCGGAATTAAGCAACCTTCATCACAGCTAACCTGCCTGCACTGTGCTGTGCAGACTCCATGGCTGCAGGATAACCTCAGCTCACTGCACTGGAAGAGCCTGCACTTGGTACCGGCCATCTACATGGCCTTGTTGTTATCAAGAACTGCAGCAAGAAGCTCTCATGTGAACATTTTCTAGGAACATTTCTAGATTGTCTTCTTCTCAAGGAAATTACACAGTAGCTGTGATGACCAAAAGGGAGTGAAGCTGTCTGCACACTGGATCTGCTCCATGAAACACGCTGTGAGAAAATTCATCTGGGCTCCATCTGATGCTGCACAAACACGGGGTGCTCAGCATCTCGTGCACATAAGATTTGCTCACTATTTATGTTCCTCTTCTCGCTCTATCTTTTGGTTTGTGTTCCTGTACTATTGTACAGATGTGTCAATACACGTACACTATCCTTTCACCACTACTCATATTTCCAGGATCCTAACTTTGTGATAGGGGAAGTCTTTTACTAGCCTTACACACAGCCACAAACCTTTTCATTTCTTACCAGGATAAAGAAGTGTCTGGTTGTGGGATTATCCCACTATGACTATTTCACCCAACTCATGCCCTCTTGGACTATTTAATCATCTACCAACAACTGCACAGGCATGAAGAGCTACTTGGTGCCTACAGAGTGTCACATCTGCCATCAGGCTGCTGCTGCTGCTTGGGTTTATAAAGCAAAAGAGCAGTAACATCAATTCTGACAGCACGCAGGTGCCACACCACAGCAGGCCAATGGAAAAACAAGGAACTTAGCCCTCATTATGGAAATCTAGGCAGATTCGGTTTTAGATACAAGGTCTTTTAAGGTACCAAACTCTTTACCACTTTGGACCTGACTAATCTTCCTTCTCTCCTCTTCCACATTGTTCTGATTCTCACAAATCAGAAAAAACAGCAATTCAGAACTAAGTGACAAACTACGGATCGCCAACTTTCCGTGCAGTTTTTAAGGCAATCAAGTTTTTACATGTGTATTCTTTAATATGTATATGGAATTAAAAGAGAATATTTCAAAGCAAGACTCCTAGCAGGGAAACAGTTGTATTCTCTAATATATGTATATGTCCGGCTTAGGATACAGTGACATTTGCATAAAAGCTATGAATTATTATTCTTTTTTAGTCTTTCTAATCATGACAAATAATGCACAGATGTGCTGGTTTTGGCTGGGATAGTTTATTTTCTCCACAGTAGTTGGTATGGGGCTATGTTTTGGATTTGAGCTGGAGTCAGCGTTGATAACACAGGGATGTTTTCGCTATTGCTGAGCAGGGCTTGCACAGAGTCAAAGCCTTTTCTGCTCCTCACACCAACCCAACAGTGAGTGGGCTGGGTGGGCATAAGGAGTTGGGAGAGGACACAGCCAAGGAGAGGTGACGCCAACCGACCAAAGGCATATTCCATACCATATGATGCAATGTTCAGCACTAAAACTGGGGGGGATGTTGGGTGAGGGGTGCCACTGCTCAGGGACTGGCTGGGCATCAGTCGGTTGGTGGTGAGCAACTGTTTTCATTTGCATCACTTGTCTTTCTTGGGACTTATTTCTCTCTGTTATTCTCCTTTTCACCATCATCATCATTATTACTACATTACAATTATTATAGAATCATAGAATCATCCAGGCCAGAAGGGACCTCCAAAGGTCATCTAGTCCGACCTCCCTGCAGTAGCAGGGACAGCCCTGACTAGACCAGGTTGTCCAGGGCCTCATCGAGCCTCACCTTGAACATCTCCAGGGAAGGGGTCTCAACCATCTCCCTGGGCAACCTGTTCCAATGTTCCACCACACTCATAGTAAAGAAATTTTTCCTAATGTCTAATCTAAATTAAACTCTTCCTATTTCAACTCATGAGCTTTGTCACTTTTATCTTTCCAATTCTCTTCCCTCCATGCTGCTGGGGACAGGTGAATAAGCAAGCTTGTGGTTCTTACTTGCTGGCTGAGGTTAAACCACAACAGATCTAGTAATTAGTGAAAATACTTAAGTCAAAAGTAACAGCGGGATTCAGCAGACCTCTCAAATCACAAGTTTACAGACCTTAGAGTGCTTTTACATGAACAAGATAAAATAAATCCACCCCCTCTCTGCAGTTAATTCAAGTAATCTGTTACAGTAAAACTGTTCTTACCTGAACACATCCAGCCAACATCTCATAGAGAATATGTGCGCGCTTCTTCATTACTCTGACATCCACCAGAGTGGAGTCTGCACACTGACCGTTCTGAATTGGATTTATAAATCGATTTCGGAATTCCTTAATTGAGCCGAGCAAATTCTCCTTAATAAAGTTTACCATGCAGTGGTCTAAGACAAAAAGACCAGGCTTGAGTTGTTCAAAATGAGAAGTACAGCAGTGAGATTAATCCTAACAGAAAATAAATGTTTTGTATCTAAAACTACAAACTTTCTGGTGAGTAGAAAAACCCAAGCCACTCCAGCATTTTCCAGAAAATGCATCTTAAAGTGACGCATACTCTAGGCACAGAGAAATTCTAAATTTAACACCAGATTTAAAACTACCTCATTGTCTTCGTTACACAAAATTTGCAAGCTGCTGTACATCAAAGCAATCATATAACAAAATCATATTCATAAACCTTTATAAATAGATTCAAAAGCATATTAATCAATAGGAAAAAACATTACAGTATATTAACAAACAGGAGCAAATGTTGCAAGCTAGTTTAGAATGAAATTCCAAGACAGTAACATAAATCACTGTTTAGTAAGTTCACTAAGAACACTGCTCTACAATGGTTCAAAACAATTTAAATCGATGTTGCTGCAACACCTGGGCCACCCATTTCCCCTCTGAACATTCCTAGCCTTCCCCTTCCCTTTTGACACGCTGAGACTGATCTCTGGTCCTTTGGTCAGCCAGATCAACAAACTGAACTGTCAGAACGCTATTCACTTCCGCCTTGTTAATTTTTGGATACTCCTCATACAGGCTCCCGAAGGAATCAGATGTATGTAAGGCCATGCCATGGGAAAGGCCACATTCCCAACAGCTTCATTTTAATTTGGCTTAAATCATCATGGAATCATATGGAATCCTGAGACAATGACTTCATATGCACAATGCAAAACCACACTGCCAGCAGCTCTTTAGATATAGAAACCCAGCAAAGAGCTTCACCATATTAAATTATTTTCTTCTAATCAAGCTAAATCTATCCGTATATTGCCAAAAGTCAAATGTATACTCAAGGAAATAAACAATCCTTAAACCAGAGAAATACTCACATTCTATAAGATTGTTTTGCAGTGGTGTTCCTGTCAGAATTATTCTTCTCCTTGATCGAATAGAATTCATTGCCTTAGAAACAGCAGATGCTTCATTTTTAAGTATGTGCCCTTCATCACAAACAACGAAGTCGGGACCTAGAAAGAAATAACATTAGATCTTTTCCATTTTTTATAACCACAAAGAAACTGGCAACCTAAAGAATTCGAAGTTTCTACTACCATTATTAAATTACTTGTAAATTTGTGTGTGTGTGTGTGTGTGTGTGTGTGTGTGTGGTGTTTTTTTTACCACCGTGACTGTTCTCACTCCGCTTTTGCTCAAGCATTCACAGTAGCTATTCTGTGGCTGTTGCTTGTAAAGTTTTCATGAGAAGGATCAAATATAGCTTTGCAATATATATTCCTATAAAAATTATCTATCCGTGCAGCTTATGTGTCATGTCTACATATACATTCACTCCGTCAGAACTTCTTCAAACAGCTCCTTAAATCCATCTTAGGCTGCCATCTACTGGTCAATTCTAAAGAAAACCAAAATCAGATAGCCGGTAATTTTTTATTAAGGCAACAGATCAGTATCAATAGGGATAAACACAGAAATGGTTATTTAAGAAGTAAAGAAATCAAATCTAACCTGAATTACAGCACTTGTAGCTCAAAGTCACCACAGAAATGTTCTCAGTTTTCTTCCATGAGATAAAACCAAGGATTCTAAATGGCTATTTTAGCTGAGTTGCACAAGGAATGTCAAAGTGACACCACAATACATTTCCACTGCACGCAAAGCAACTCCAAATGAATTATTAAGTGTTACAATTTGGGGTTTACAAAAAATAATATCAAATTTGGCAGACTTACACACCCTAATGCTTTTCAGATTTGGAGGAATTTCTGGAAGGTCCTTCCTTGAGAGAAGTAGTAAAAGATATTCTAGGATCCAACTAGTAACTCAGAATGAACGATTTACCAGATCTAAACCTGACTTCAATTCCAGCAGTATCAACCATGAAGTCTGCTGAAGTCAAGTTTACAAACCTTTGAAAAATGCTACACAAAGCTATCAGTTGGGTTCATCTATCTAGCTCTAAAAAGGCTGGTATTTGAGGTGGCAAAGAACTATTTATCAGCGTAGACAATCTAATTTTTGTAACTTACTAAGAACATTTTTTCTTCAGATTAAGTTTAAACTGCCTTCTGAAGAAAATTAACTTTAGGACAGCGATCAACAACAGAGAATCAGTTACACATTTGACTACTTCCATGATTTAATGCCAGTGTCAGCCATCTGAACCGTGCCATTTTAAGGGTCAAAAAGTGATCTGAATCTCACATGCCAACAGAAAAGGAATCAAGATACTCTTTCAAAGCAGGCAAAAAAAGTCTTTTAAATCAAGTCTAGAAGACAATTATGAAAATCCTCATATGAATTCCAAACACACTTAAACTTGTCCAAGCCTACTTATTTCTGAATTTTTACACCTGCTACAGGAACATTTCCTCATATTATTTCACGATTTTTGTACCTTCCCCTGTTCGGACAGCATGCAAAAGACTGAGTGGCTAATTTGGGGCAAATATCTCCTAATTGTGACAGATCCTTTCTCTAGTCCATCCTCATTCTAGTGTTTCCTGTAGGGTAAAGGTTTTGGCAAGCACGCTCTGCCTGTAGTGCACAATGTCACTGAGGTTGTCTCCCCACCAGATGTCAAGTTTAATGGCTGAACATTCATAGATCATTTAGAGAAAAAGACTGTACTTGTGAAGTACCAGGCCAAATCAAAGAACACTAGAGTGGAAGATAATGAAGATTAAATGACAGATAGCAATCAAAATCCTGCAAATACCCCAGAAGTAAGTTTGAGTAAAGACTGTGATTCATTAACATGAAGTGGTTAAAAAACCAAAAGAACAACCCACACGCGAAAAATCCGCCTCAAAAGTTGTTGTTTAGAGCAAATGAATGATAGTGAAAATATGTAAAAACTATCTTAGTAAAGTTATTCGTGGTTTGTTTGGCAGGCACGTAGCATTGATATCTTGAACAAACATCTTGGCTGCAACTCAGTGGAAGGGATTTTCATAAACTTGTGGGTTTTTCCTTGTTCTTAAAAAACATGAATGCAATTCATTATAGACAAAATGTTTCTCAAAATACTATAAAGAAATGTAAAACTTAAAGGAACCTCAAGAGATCATTTAATCCATTTTCTTCATCTGAGGTAAGAGTTATGAGAAAGGGACATAACCTCCCTGGTGGAAGTAAGAAACTCCATGATCTCTATCTTTTTTCTAAAACACTGTGCAATGTCACCTAATTTAAATGATCTCTGCTACAAATGAGAATAAATTCTGCCCTCTTCTATCTCCAACTGATATAAAAAATAACTCGTAACAGTCCTTTCAGTAACCAGCTCCTACATGGTAGAAATTTGTCAGTTTGTCTCTTTTCTAGTCTAGAAAGTCTTGCTCCTTCAATCTTTCCTTAAGGATTATTGTCTTCATCCTCTTATCCTTCTTCCTGTGCTTGCACAATAACATACTGATATACATAAAACACTCTCAGTGATATACAGATACACACACTATTCTGCTTTTCCTCCAAAGTCTACAAGACCTTAAATCTGCTTCATACAAATGCCAATTAAAGTGCAGTTTCCAAGTCAAACAGCAATGGAATTTTCATTAGTAGCAACAAGTAAAAAAACCTGAAAAGTTATTGAAATGCTGCAAGCAAAGCACAACAGCTATCAATAAACCAAACAGCATTTCATCGCTTGCACAAAGTATTGTGGGAAACCATTTGTTGCTCTGCATGCGTATATATAATGCTGCTATTATTTCACATAGCAGAGCTAGTTAATTAATGAAATCACTTCTCACTCTACTTCTCCACCCATAAACTTTGGCTAAACCTTCCCTCTCTGGTTCCCTCTTCTATAGAATACAGTATAATACAAGCTCCTACTATAGAATATGTCTAGGCTAGCAGTATCCATTTTAACTACACACATATCCTCAAATTATTGCTCAAATACCAAATTTGCAACTTTTAAAATTAAACGTGCTCCCAGAGGCAAAGACTTTCCTGTTTACAGCCACAGCAGCAAGCCAGCACGGAGCTTTGTAACTCTTGTACTGGCAGCCTGCTGTACTGCTGGTGCTGTGATTCACAAAGACAGCAAGAAACAAATACTGATTGCAAGATACTGCTCATCAATTTAGCCAATCCAAATGTCTCCAAGAACTAACGGATAACAACAGATTAACATTTCTGTCTTTTTGCAATTAGTTAAAATAGAGAAAGATTTGAAGCAACCCAGAAATTTCAGAGTTACCTCAAGGTTAGTTTTCTTAACGGTCCGATTCCATCCAATCAACCAACTAGTCCAAGAGGAAAACACAACAGTGGGTTCCATGTTCACATGAAATCATCCAAAAACCTACAAGGCTCAATGCGCTGCAGTTTCTGAACTGGATTAAATCTAGAAAAGCCAATCACCTGATCACAAACGCTGCTTGATCATGTTATCCTAAACTGGCTAAAGAGGTTTGGAAGTAGAATGGAACCACACCTATAAGCAGGATGTAGAAACCAAGAGATTTGCAAGGGATTGGACAGGGAAGGTTATACAAGTGACTGTGTCTCCTCCACAAAATTGCATGACCAATATGCCACCTCACTCCACAGACGAATATCTTTGAAGTTACATAAATACAAATCCATGAAGAAATCGACAGTATTATTAAAAAGGTATATGGTAACAACTCCTATCTTTAGCCTCCCTTACACTTTCCACAAGGAAAAAATCCCACCAAAAAAAAAAAAATCACTCTAAGAGTGTAAAAAATTTTATTTCATTATTGCAGTAGAACATGACCAAGAGAATACAAAGCTACTGTTCTGTCAAGCTACAGTGCCATTACCACTACTTCAAGACAGCAGCTCACACCTTTTCTTGCTGTGACTTTCCCAGCAACATTCTCAACAAATGGAATATCCCAAGAAACTCAGACACAGACTATGACTAAATAGCAGACTGTTTCCCACCCACCCCTGGATTCTTTTGCCTTGTTTTTACTAACTGCATCATTAATGAGTCAAAATACCCACTGGCAAAAAGTGCACTTTCTTCATTGCTTAAATAATGTGTGTGGATTCAATACGACCACAAAAATAGTTCATAAGCCACTGTACTGGAGCTTCCCTGACTCCATAGCAATTATGTGATTTAGTGAGTTAAACTGGCATAAGGTTAATTAATGTTTTAGCTGCTCAAATAGGCTTTCTGCAGAGCTGGAGATGCCAATTCCAATTAGCCAATGCCAATAACCAAAAAGTTATTTTTTCCCCATTACAAGAATCACTTTGTCTCTCAGAACAAAATTCACAGCTCTACTAGTATTTGAAACTTCACAAAATCAAGCTCACCAATTACAAACCAGACCAATCCCTCCATTTCATCAATCAAAGGGGGGCAGAAATCAACCATGCTGTGTCAAGAAACCTGAAGTCCATCCAGATAATTAAAACCCAAGAAAACCTACTTCCAGAATCATCAACCATTCACTGTACCTACCATTTCACTATTCTCAGTCTGAAGAGAAGTATCGAGGTTATGGCAAATTTGCCTTTTAAAAAGAGTTTTGAAAATATACTGCATGCTGCATAATCATGAGTTGTTTTCAGGTATCAGTTGCCAGTTCATAACTTGTAGGAAAAATTTGTGAAACTTGTTAATCCTGAAATTTTTAGTTATTTTTGGTGATCACACAGTAGACCAGTCATATTAATTTGGAGTATTTTTAAGTTCTTACATACACATTTACATAAGTTTGCTCAGTTCAGCTGAGCTTAAACCATCCATCCATTTCTTAGACTGAACAAATGAATTAAATGCTTTATCTGCAATCAATTCATTACCATTTAATTAGTACTTCTTAGTTCACACTTCTAAGGTACACTTGCAACTATTTTTCATGTATAGATCCTCCCTTAACAGTAGATTTCTATAGAGGACAAATCAGCTTGTAGCTATAACAAATTAGCAAATTAAAATAACCTTAAATTCCCAACAGAATCACCTCAAATTACAAAAATTGCAGAGAAAGCAGTGCTAGCCAAAAAGCTAATTATTAGGGTGAGTTTGCAGTATATATTCCTGTAGTCATTTCTGTATCTGAGCTAACAGAAAAGACTCTTATAGAAGTCTATTTACAAAAGCAGATGGAGTAGTTACTGAACAACCCCTTCTGTAACTCAGCAAAAGTCAACAAAGAAAATGTCATCTTACTAACACTATTGTTTAAAATTATTTGCCCAACAGACTTCCATTTGCAGGATTACTTTGCTCATAATACATAAACCAGAAAGTACAATATATATCATACATACTTGTATTAATTTTCACTTACCTGGATCTACTAAAGCTTTATTAAATATCTCTTTAAGTTTTCTACTCTTCACATTCCTGCCTTGTGCAAGATTACGATACATCTCATAGCCTATTATCATCACACCTCCTTCATCTTGCCAGCGCTGGAGCATATAGCTTCTCTCTTGAGGGCGCTTCACAGTTGCTAGCTCACAGACCTTTCAAAGAGGGAAAATTATGCTTCATTTTCTTTTAAAATACTGAAATACTGGCGTACTTTTAAATACCTAAGGTGTATTAATGCAAGTAGATCTTTCACATACCTGAAGTGCATTCCCTAGCCTATATATTAAGTGTTGGAACTTACAGCTATGTAAACTGTTCAGTCATTCATTGTTAAGAAGCTTTTAAAGCCTTGTACCTCTAGTCTTTCATCATCTTCTAAACCTTCTTGCCATTTTTCAAACTCATTCAACCAGTTCAAGGCAGTGTTCAGTGGACACACTACTAGAGCCGTTCGGAAATCCAGCTTGTCACATAGCAAGACTGTATGAAGGAAGCTTACTACCTGCCAGAGGAAAAAACAGACAAAATGACAAATAAACGTCTGAGTATTAAACACTAGGAAAGAAAAATACAAGTATATATTCAAATATAGAACTTACCAACAGAAGTCTTGTTCAAACACTTTTTTTTTCCTGTTAAACAGCTCACTGCTTAAAATTTAGTACATGTGTATTTTGAAGTTGCACATTTAATGCCCTGTGTTACACGGCTGAACACTTCCTGCACATACCCAGATACATAGTTTTGAATCGTGCCAAATAGCTCAACCATTTAATGAATAAGGAACCCTCCTTTTACATTTCACTCATCTTTTTCATAAACTAAAAATTTCTATTAGGTCAACAGTTTTCAACAGTTGCCCCAAACTTTAAGTAAGTTCACCTCTCTGGACTTCATAAATGTTTCAAATTTCTCGAAAGTGAACTTCAGTCTTAAATTAATGTTTTCTTAATTTTTTTAAACATATTGGCAAATGCTCTCAAAAGAGCTCGGAAGCAGGTTACTGAAATGCTTTCCAAGCATTTACCCTGCAGCCAGACTGGCTATATACTGCAGATGGTAACACCTCCCTGAAGCTTGGGAAAATAAATCTTTTGACGTCACTCACTGTTTCTGCTGGGCTGCCTGTGTTTGAGCAGTAGCAAATACAGTACTAGAGTTAACCTGTAAAAATTCAGGATCTTAGAAGAGTCAGTGATCCTACAGCAGCTCCAGCTCTCACACTACACTTCTAATGGTGAAGACAACTCTAATCCACATCACTGTACAATATTTGGAAAGTTCTTTCCAGATCAAATCGTGGTAACTAGCAATTCTCATTTAAAACACTGTTCAAAGTAATTTCAAACTGCGTAACTATGCTCAGAAACTGGGCAACCAATTGCTTTTAGATGCTGCAATGCGAAAGGACTTACTAGATGTTTTGCCACCAAGACAAAAGCATGTCATGTTCAGATGCAAAAACTACCCATGAAAACTCATCATAGAAGTCCTATTTCCTCGGCAGTCAGCAAGTCCCTAATTGCCTCATTTCCCTGATCATTTACCCACATTCTTCTCTGCAATTTGCAAAGTCTGCTAAAACTTATTGTGGATATAATTCTTCTAAGAGAGAAGCAACAAATGGCATTACAGAGCACAGCAGAAGAACTAACAGACGATGACGCAAGGCAAAAACCAAGTACCTAAAGTACAAATACTGGCCATAAAAATATGTGCTACTTATTTGTACCTGTGGCTTTGAGTATCAAGAAGTTACAGCCAAAATGAATGTCATGAACGTATCTGGATCACGTACACAAATACCTTCTGCTGTGGAGTACTTCAACAAACTAAAATATATGGTGTATAAAGTGTAAGTGCACAAAAGCCACCTAGACTGCACTGCTACGTTCAAGCACAATAGTTCTGCAAAACATTGCTAATCTCCAGTAAAAGGTGCATTTAACTCCCAAAGAACCATAACACGTAAGCGAGAATGAAGCATGTGAAAGTACAGTCTTCAAATGTGATTTTCAAAGTATGTATGAAATAATCTTCTATAGCATTGTAGTCTCAAAATTCTGTGTTAACCCAATTTCCATAAGCAAAGCAAAGCTATACACACTGCAGCTGGAGTCCTTAAAAACATACTGTCCACATGCTGTGCAACACAGCCAACCAAGACTGAAGCTTGCTTTACCTCAACAATACATACAGTGAACAGTCACAGTCCCTTTGATCATCTAGAGCTCTGTGTTACTCAGAAAAACCCCCTACAATCCCACAAAAATCCCCCCAAATCAAAAAACTACAAAATCCGAGCTTGATGCCCTCCAGTTTGATCTTTGCGGGGAATCTGAAGACATTGTGCCAGCCTAAGCATTCCGTGACCATATCATCCTGCAATTCACAAGTCAAGAAAGAAGATTCTTAGTATCAGAAAATCATAAATAACATTTGTCTGAATTAGGTCAGAGGAGAGCAGGATTAGGTATTTCTCATGCAAATTCACTTTCTGAAGAATCAAAATGGTTCTTCGATGATTCAGCAATGGTTCAGAGGGAAGACAAGAGTAAGGAAGTCATCTGACCCAGTAAGGTATAGCTAATGCTCTCTAAAGATCTTCTCTTGAGCTATACTTTAAGTCTCTAAAATTAGTAATGAAAGACTTCAAGCCAAGCCAAGCCTGCTGCCTAGCAGCGTCCAGGTGTGCTGACTATGCCAAACACCAACTAGCAAGGCAGGTGAGCACTATAGAGAGTAAAAACTACTGAGACACCTCATTTCCAATATACAGGTGTCAAAGACCAATTGCTTGTCAACAGGATCTTTCAGCATCTTCTTTGCTGTAAATGACTAACAAGAATGTAAAGCTGGCTGCTGTCACTGGCAGAGTATGAACCTAGCTATGGCACAAAAATGTTGAGACATCTTTCATACAGCTTGGAATTCTAGTACGTTGATATACTGACCTCTCTATGAATGAACAGATCTTGAGCCTTCAGGCCAGCTGATAGGGCTTCCCAATCCAACGGGGAAGCTTCTACCACAACTGACCAAGATGGAAGAGGATGATGAAATGGCATTTCCTCACAGACGCTTTGAGGATCCCATCCTCACCGTAGGAAGAAAATAACCTCTTTGAGAACCATCATCACCATGCTGAAGAGACTGCACTCCAAGGAATGAGTAAAGTGCATCTGTATCTGGAGCTTGTGAAGAAAGAATTTAAAATGGAAGCGTTGAGCAAGTGCTGGCTGCTAACATGATCTAGAGTTGCTGGTCATAAACTCAACAGAGCACTGGACAGAATCCTGTCAAGTGACTTTACAGCTAAGAACTGCTCCCGACACAGGAAGGCCCTGATTGACCCCAAATTGAAATCAGTTCTAATCAATTACAGCGTCTGCACAATCTGCAAGTTAGATTTATACTGATTCAGTTCAAGCCAGAGATCAAAATGATTCACAGCAATTCATTTCACTAGCCAGCTGTCCTGATAAAGACAGGGGAGTATCTCCCTCCTCCAGCAATGAGGAAACAGCATCCATGAAGGCCAACAACAGGGAGACCAATGTGGTCCTGCTTTTCCAAGGGCCTTTTTAAGCACAGATAAGGTTGTTACCCTCCTTTTCTTCCAAGAGTTCTCAAAAAAATTCCCCTTCTCTTTCTAGGAATCAGAGGAAGAGGTTCAAATGACTTCTGCTAAAGGAATTCTTGGGAATGGACCACACAGCAGAGCAGCAAGACGGGCAACTCACCCCAGCTCTTTGCTCACACGATTTCTGGAGATGCTACATCTGGCTAAATGCAAAACAAAAATTTATGAAGAGTGACTGATACTTGAATTCCAAGGAAATACTAAAGGAATTCAAAACTCCTGACTACCCTGAAAAAGTGCTAGCATAAATACTGAGATGTAGAGAATTCAAGAAAACTGGTTTTGATCTTTTACCTCTTTTGCAGGTCAGGGGCACAGGCTTCTCCTACGAGGCCTGACAAAGAGTTTGTTGCACTGTTTTACAGCAACTGCTTGGATGATCAGTTTCAGAAGAAACATTTTAAGATGGGGATCGCGCTTCAGACTTTAAAGACCAATGGAAATAGTAAGTTGCTCACTGTGCAACTTTTTGTATCAGACCATAAAATACGGAAATGCTATGATGTTCTGTTTTAAAGATTTTTACAAATCAGGTCTTCAGCAGTGTAAAGGAGAAGGAACATGCACCGAAGTGACAATGGAGGCTTGAACCTGAAGATCTCAGGAAGCAAAGAATTGTAAAGTCAAAGAAAATAAATAAAGTAGCAAAAAATTGGTTGAAAACATGCCCTATAGTTAACTGCCAAGGCGATGAATGTTTTTGGTCTTAACTGTATGTGAAAAATAGAAACGTACATATGAACCATTTCTGAAATAGAAAACAAATGCCCTCTGTCCTTCAACTCAGAAGAGTTTAAGTTGTAGCAAAACATTGTTTATATTAAAATACAAAGCATCTGATTTTAGACACAAAGTCTGCCATTAAAGAGAAACAAAACCAGAAAAACACAACAAACCAAAAACTCTGATAAACTTCTACTTTATCAGTGTAACAAGTAAATCAAAACACCACTGAGAAAAATAAACTATTTTAGGAGCACCACACGAATGAGGAAGACAGTAAAACACACAATCTGCTTAAGATTATTAAACTGTTGTCCTGGTTTGGGGTAAAATGAACCAATTTTCTGTTTTACAATTTTACTTTCTTAGCTGGGCCTCTTCTAACTAACTGAACTCTGAAATTAACAGCACACTGTTCAGAGAACTGTTTCGTCTCACAGTGTTAAGAGCCGATTATACCAAGGAACAGTCTGCAGGGAGGCTCTTGCTGATCCTTATTGCTGGAACAGCCAAGGTCAGGTAATTTTGTTATTTGCCCGCTGGAGGGTCGGAAGTGGAAGCGTTGAAGGGTCCCACTTGCAAGGAGGAGCGGACAGGACAACTGACCCAAAAACTGACCAACAGGGGTATTCCATCCCATCCGCATCATGCTCAGTATAAAAGCTGAGGGATCAAAGGGTCAAGCCCCTTTTCCTCTTTCTTCAATGGCCGACGTCCAAGGAGGACCCTGCCTGTTTGTCTGCCCTTGATCCCGATCTGAGCATTCCTGACTCCAGATCTGGAATCCAGCTCCTGTTGATCAGAGTCCAGCCTGAGACTGTTGCCTGCCGGTGACATGGTCGTCATCCTGGGAGCTTGATATGGTTTTGTATATACTGTATACTTTTTTTCTTTTCTTTCCTTTTTTTTAAGTTTTCTTTTATTATTCATCATATTATTTATGTTTTTATTAAAGTAGTTTAGTTTTTCTAAACTCCTGAATCTCTTTAATTTCTCCCTCTCCTCTTTTTTTTTTCTAAAAGGGGGAGGGAGGGATTATCTATCCTTTTCTGATTTGCTCAGAACCATGACAACAGTCTTAGAAGCGTAGGTTCCAGAAGCCTGACTACTACTAGCCGTATTTTGTGCTTCTGAGTTGCAAAGGAGCTACACATCACTTAAAAGTAAATATGACCTTTTCACGTGAGGATCAATAATTACCTAATTTAATTTTAGATATTTTAAAACCAGAAAAAGCACAAGTGTGTACCAGAACTTTCAAAGCTGTATACTATGAACTGTAACTTCTTTCTCAAGACCTCTTTACAAAATGTTTTCCTCCAGCGACCCTCATTGAATCACAGCCTAGGAAACGATTTTACTATGTTCTGAAAGTCATTAAAATTTACTTTTGCTGGATCAACTTCTGAAAGCAAGCTACAGACCAGAGAACAAGACAACTTTTGTTTCTTACCTGTAACGTTTTCCCCAGACCCATACAGTGAGCAAGAATGCATCCAGAACCAGGAGATGTCTTTGTTTTTTTTACAGATTCACAACAGCAATCCCACATGAACTGAACACCTAAAGAAAATTATTGAAAATTTCCTTATTAAACATTCATTTTATTAAAGTTCACCTGATAAAAGATAGTTGTGATCACTCTAAGATCACAGTAACTCATAGAAAAGCAGTGTTCTGGATAATCATTGATTGATTTCTGTGCAATGTGTTGCACGTGGGATGATCCTTGTCTTGACTTTAACAATATGCACAGTTTTCACTGAAGACGTGGCACCTGGGCTAGAAAATATTACTGTGCAGACCACAGATGACTGTGATGTTGGGAACAGGGAGAAAAGAGGAGACAGAACAAAAAGCAACAAGGACTTCATGAAAAGAGTTAGATGATCTTGGTTAAGTAGCAAAATTGTCTGAAACCATCTAGAAGAAATTCTGCCAAGACAGATCAGATGTGATGCTCTAGGTTTAAAGGGGAAAAAAATCAAGAAAGAATTGTGAGAGCTGAAAAAGGAAAGGAAATATATGCTACATATCAAAACACAGTATATATTTATTTGGGAATTGTATTCTATGCTATAATACTCGGCACAGATGAGGCTTCAGCCTAACTGCTGTCACTGGTTCATGACACCTCCATTTAAGCGCTGAAGCAAGTCCAGAAGTTTCTTACTAAAATGGAAAGGCTGTAGATTATGAACTCTGAGGAAAATTCAAAATAACAGAATGAGCTGTGTAGAAAATTATGACTGGTTATTCTCCCTTTTGTCCTTCTTCACTAGAAACAGAATATGGAAAGAAGCTGGCTTGATTTGCAATCATGCCAGGTATCAGGAAAAAAAAGAAAAAAAATATCTGTTGAGAAAGCCATGAAAATACTAGGAGATTTTTAAATATTCACTGAAAACAGTAAACAGTGAATATACTAATTCCTCAACAGAATGGATAAACATATATTTCATTGTGCCTCAAGATGGACAATTAGATGATTCTGAGAACGCTTCCAACTTCATATTTCTAAGGTTCTTTCCTTATAAAACAGAACTGATGTATTGCTGATCTCATTTACTTTTGTTTAGACGCCCCAAAAATAAAGCACTAAACCTGACACTCTGGCACTTGCCTCCCAAGGAGCTTTTCTTATGATTCTAATTTAAGTTGCCCAAAGTGGAGGGGAAAAAAAATAAATAATTAAAATTCTCCTTCCTTACCATCTACTTGGTGTGGTTTCAATCTGGTAACAATACTCCTGTGAACCTGCACTAATGGTTCTTTGGTTTCCTCATCTTCATCTAAAACCAGCTTAGTTGTAATGGGACATTTCAGAGGTGAAGCATCTTCTATCTCTATCACCTGTAAGCAGAAACAAGGCATCATAGGAATACTTCACACATGAATGATACCAAGCATTTGACAGACACTGGCTTTATCAAAATTGGAAGTCATAATATATTTAGTAAAGAGAAACCTTAAGTTCTTTACTACCCACCACAACTTACTGTGGGAGAGTGCTTTTCCCCATGTAAAGTAAAACAGCTGGCAACTGAAACAGCTTTCTAAAGATCTCAGTAGCCTTAAATAAAACTTACCAGTGTTAACCTGCAAGAAACTACTAATAAAATTTGTGGCTTTTACATATAAGTACTTTTAAAATTAAGTATCATATTAAATTGAGATAGAAACGTCATCTTTATCATCAACAACTTCCCAGCATTTTGCAAAGAAAATAGAACATACCTCTCTCAATTTCTCTCTCTCCCGTTCTCTTTCTGCTATACGTTTTCGTCTTTCTTCTTCTTCTTTAAGTGCATTTTGTGTTTCTGTTCTAAGCTTATCATCTTTAATAATTTTCCTTATTTTCTTCCTGCCTTTTCCAGGAGATTTTGAATCATCATTGTCTTCATCCTCAGAATTACTCTATTACAAATTAAATAAATTAAGTATTAGCAAGAAAAATACGGCACAGACCACCATGTCCTTCATTTTCAGACAAGCTGTGAAAAATTTTTATTACGCAGGAGGAGTTTAGCTCATAAAGGAAAAGATACTTCTTTAAAAAACAAGTTAGCCAGCATGACAAAAGAAGTGCCACATTAACTGTAATGAATTCTAAGCTACTAAAGATAAGCCCAGCTGTGCAATGGCAGTACTGAAGATACTGTTATCGTTTGATAGTAACTAATGGCTAGTAATAAAGAACTGTTTTTCTGCTCTAGTTGCACTAGATCAAATCAGCCATCACCTACTCCATCACAGGAAAAGAAAGCATAATACAAGGAAAGCCTTAATCTGCTATTTGTGTCACGTACATTTAGTTCAAAAACTCCGTTTACTCAAAAGATATCACACATCTTTATCAAGATCTAGACAGGTAACAATTTTAGTTAAATGTAGTGTTTTTTCTCCATAATGGTGTCATTTTACAAATTTTAGCTCTGAATTAACAGTGAGAAAACTTTATCATTTCTTACTGCACTTTGTACAGAGCTGTTTGAAATACCCAAGTCCCTAAGCAGTTGGCAGAAGAGACAGGAATTCCTTTCCCATTTATCAGTTCAAAACACAATATATTACCTTATTGTTGTTCTCACTTGAAGAATCCTCTTGAACCTTTATACGTCTTCGTTTCTTTTTCTGTTTGTAACTGCGTTGGTTTTCTTCTACCTCAGCTTTCTTGGAAGATCTATATAAAATAAACAAAGGCAGTATTACTGATTAACAAGAATAATTAATGCCTCACTGAAAAACAGTGATAAAATAAGTACATGAAATGCATTCCTAATTAACAGAATTTACACTCCTTTTGTGCAATCAAGGGTTCATTTCCAAATTCCTTCCTCCCCCTCCAATCAGGGGATGCACACAGCAACAGGCTAGTCCAGACAATCCTGAAGAATCTCAGAATTGTTAAATATTAGTTTTCTACTGCAATCCACCATTCCTCAATTGACACTGACACATCCGGCATAAAAATACTTGGTTTTGGCTAACTTTTTTTTTTTTTTTATACTGGCTCATCGAATTGCTCTGTACCACGTCCTGTGGTATAAATTCAAAATTCTAACACTGGCTGCAGAGCTAATTAGGAGACACTGAATTACACACAAGTATCATAAAATGTTTTAAGGACTGATCTGAAGTCTTTAACTTTCACCATCTCACTGTCCAAATTGCACTAGTAAACCCCAAAACCCAAACACAGGATAAGCACAGTTAAATTCTATTTATACCTTGTTCTTGGACGTTGGTCATCTTCAGACTCACTGACTTCTTCACTAACTGCAGATTCATGAAACTCAGAGTCATTTGAATCATCACTGGTCACTTTAAAAATAAAGTATGATTTCATGATGAGTATATTGCAAAGTTAGGAACATTAAATATCTTGTAACTGTACAACAAACTGTTTAAGATCAATAAATACTGTAAAAGTTCAATTCAGACAGTATCAAACCCATTAAATGTATTAGTAAGAAGCAACGTGAATGTAAGGGCTACAGAGTAGAAAAGCTTAACATGCAAGTACTAGCTGAGTCCTGAGAGTTGGCATGTTACACCAACAAGACCTGAAGTCTTTATGGAGAACACATCTAAACATAATTTACAAGCAAATGACAGAAAGCATTTTACTATAAAGTGTCACGTTTCAAAGACAGTGAGTGAGGAGGAGGGAACAAAATGGGGAACAGTACAGAACTTCAGAAAACAAAAGACAACTTTTAGTTAAACAGAAGCTTTTGTTTCCAATGTTTTAGATAAATCATACTTCACAATTCATGCAAACAACCCTTAATTACTAAGAACAAATGCAATTATATTACTGCATTTACGGCTTGAGGTTTCTTAAGGTAATGCAAGCTTAAAACTAACTCAAAAGACAATTAAAAATACATTTAAACTAGTACCGTTAAGTAATACTTCCCCAACTATTTTGGAGAGATACCACTAGCGTTTATAGGCAGCTAAGACTAGCATGCTGGTTAGCATCCTTATAATTTCAGTTTGACCTTGAACACAGAGGAAAGCATAAGCACTTTGTGAGTAACAAGGCATAAAACAAGGGTTAGTTTAAATACATGGGGAAATGTAATATTAATAACATAGGGCTAAAAAATGGCTAGCTGAAATAAAGTATATTGTTCTACTTGAGAATAGTGAACTTAAAAGACACTTGAAGAATCCCGAGAACTAGTGTGGCTGCATCTTAACTGCACATTGCCTCTCTAATTTACAATTACTTTTCTTGAAAGAAATATCGCTGGTAGAGTTATAATACCAGCAGGGAGAAAAAGCACAAAGATACAGTCAGATAAAAATGAACGTTTTCATGAAGGAAAAAGATAAACAATTCACACTGCACCTTTCAGAGTGGGGAACACCACAAAAGGTGGTCAGCATTAGTGCAACACTAGCAACAGGAAAGCACCGTGCACCCTTGTTGCCACTGGCTACAAAACTCTATGAACGGACCAGGGTGGCAGCGGGCACTCAACACCATCGCTTTCCTCCTCTGCTCAAAATGATTACATGCAGAGGGCTGACAGCTCCTTTGTTCTTGCATGCAACCACGAAAATGAAAAATCCAAGTCAAGCATCATTTTGCAGTGCCATCTGGTGTTCAACTAAAGCTTGCAACATTTGAATCCTAGGATGGAGAAATTTCTGACGCACAAGGGCCTACTAACAGTCCAAATTAAAGTGAAAAATTACATAAAGGACAAGACTGATTTTCACATACTGGATTCACATACGGGGCTTGCCTCTGTTATTCAAGATTAACATTCTAAGACTCGACAAGATTAATCAAATTCAGAGGATACAATAAGTGGAGAGAGCTGCATTTGTAGTCAACATTTTAAAGAAAACAGTTACCAAACACAAATAAGAGAATTCTGGAGAGTTTCTGATCTCCATTCTGACATGCTTTGGATGTATTTTATAGAATTGACTAGTGTTTGTGATAAAACACGTTTGGATTATGTACCTTTTCTTCTACTTCTCCGTTTGCCTTCTTTTTTCTCTTTTGGTTTCACCTTTTTTTCTTCACCAGATTCTCCATCACTCACTGTCAGCTTGTGTCTCAGGAGCCTATGTCTGTATCTCGGCTTTTTTGATTCTTCTTCTTTTTCTTCTTCTTCTTCTTCTTCCTCCTCTTTCTCATCTTCCTCTGAATCCGATTCAGAATTATCTTCTTTTTCATTCTCTTCTGCCAGAGATAAGAGGCAGTACAACATGCACAGTGGTCATCTTTTTCTTACTTAGATTTGGCAAGAATTAAAATCTGAATTAATTTAGGCTACATTCTGTGCTTTTTCAGCACATCGTTGTTACCTCAAATTTTACGTATTTTATGCTGCCTGAACACTTGGAACGTTTGTTCCAATGACTGCATAGGTTAGTCAAGTCTCTCCCACACATTTGCATGTGTTACTGTTCTGTACAGATTATTCCTCACAAATCCCTAGAACTTCTGAACTGGTTAAAAAAAACCCCCCACTATTTAACAAAAAAAATACACTTACGGAAGAGTAAAAGAGATAATCCTCAGGATCATGTACACTGGCCTCTAACTAGCAACTACCTACAAACACCAGTGACTTGTTTTTGTTGAAAGCTGAAGAAACTTTACTAGTTATCATTTTCCCAAGTGACCTTTGAAATTATGACAGGGGCTATAGCACCACTTTTTCCCAGACACTTTTTGGTGCTCACCATCATCTCCCGTGTTTTCGTTTTGCTTTCCAGTTTTCTTTATCCCTTCATCCGATTCATCATCTGAAGATGCATGCTCATCAGAGGAAAGATTGGCTTTGATTTCTTCTAAAAGCATTTTCTTGGCAATTCTTTGAAGTAAAACAGAAAAAACTATTTATTCCATTGTTCAAGTAAATCTGTGAATGGTAATTGTAATCCTATACCATTCAGAACTTCACAAACATGGCTGAAAGCTGAACAAAAAAAAGACACATGATGAAAAGTCATTCTGGTAAGACAGGATATATCAACAAAAACCTCAGAACATGTAACGTGTTCACTTGCTTTTAAGAAAGCAAATATGTATAAACCTTCTTAAAAAAGAAGTTTCATGCTTTACAACAGCACCAGAGATAGCTATAAAATGTACCAACCTAAACATTTCATTTTATTCATGGTCTACTCGGATGGACTCTTGTCAGTTCTGGGATAGGCACGTATATGAACTTACTGTAACAGGAACGTGGAGATGCTGCAGACCAAATCCTAATACTCAAGTCACTCCCACCCAAAATGGTTATCAGGCTTACTTGATTTAGATCAAGGAGATTCATTTCCTGATGCACTGAATCTGCCTGACTAATGTATATGTACATAGCAACAGTTTTAAAAACGGTATACTACTGAATGCATGTTTTAAACAGGGAGAAAAAAAGTAATACTGCAAATGTATTAGCTCACAGGTTTAAAAAAAATAAAAATGATTACTCTACCTCTACAAAGCTTGCCTTCAATGGTGTTAGCATTCTAAATGACTGGTCCCCTACCCTACTGCAAAAGAGATGCTTTTCAATGACTTTTTGAAGTAATTGATGTCTCAAGATGAAGTGATACTAAGTGCCTTGGGAAGAAGAGCCATGCTGTGCTCCTCCTATGACTACAAGAACTTGCCTTATAGCAACTATAGAAAAAAAAATAAATCTGGGTATATAAATGTATACACAAAAAAGTTTTATCAAACATTAATGGACCTGAACTACAAATCAAAATTATGATTTTATCTTTTGTTTCTCAAACTGCTCATTCAGCTCCTCACAGCTTCATTTCAGCATAGGAATGTTTTCAGCTAACATAAAAGAAGTTATCACGGAACAGCAATTTCTTTATGTGCTCTTGCAAATTAAAAATAATCTTACATGAATCTATCCAGGGCGAAATATAAAATGGTATGTCAAAAGCATAGGAAAATAGTGGACTTATCTGAGAACTTGTAATTTCAGGGGAAAAAAATCCTGAAAGAATGAAACCAGACCTTCCTCATATAAATATCAGAAATTCTACTTTTCATTCCATGCTTGTCAATTTTAAATGAATTATTCTTTTTTCCTAAGTCAAATCTGGTTTGTCATGCCTTTCAGGAGAATTAATGGATACTGTATGTAGTTCAGAATGGGAAAGCTTTTATATCAGTCAAAACAATAGTTCAAAAGCCATGAAATTGAACTACAATTTAGGCTTCACTTGGAAATGGCAAAGGAACCGTGATCTCTTTAGTAGTGTCTTATACATTACAAAATTGTTACTTTTATGTAGCACCATAAAACAGGTTTTAAAGAATCTGTATTTCGTTTTTCAGCATGTGGCGTGTCCCTAAAACAAAGGAACTTTTCAAAGGGGATTTTCCCAAGGTAACTTTCTTAACACTTCGTACAGTATTTTCTATTCTTTAGCAGTAGTATATTTACCAAAAAGATCCCACTGCTCATGTACATATTGTGTCATTATTAAAAGATGGAAGTAAAATGGTTTAAGACATATTTAAGATTTCTTAGTGAGTCAATGACATTCCATCAGCATCCCAAATGCCCTCCTTCTTCCGAGAAATAGCTTGTAAAGAAATAGCTCTTTAAACCTATGAAATGCAGTAGTCTCAGTAAGCTTTAACTCCATATATACTAACAGATTGCAGTGTGAACCCAATGAAAACTTACTAAGGTCCAGAAATAAGTAACATTCTTTTCCAAATGTTTTTTGCATTGGGTCCTTGCAGAGGATCTGGAAAATGGACTTAGTTTTGTTGCTGCTGTTTGTTGTTGGGTTTTTGTGTTTTGTTTTTTTTTAAACCCACGACATCATGTATAATAGCAACAGGAATAAGTAACGCCTTATGTAAGAAATCAAGACTATATTTCTTCCATCTCTTAATGGTCGTTCTTCAAAATGAAACTGCTTGGAGTATCATGGCTTGGTGTCTCTTTAAAAGCTTTTAACATAAATTATAAACCTTGAATCCTACTCCAGGAAATGCAGACAACAGCATTTTGGCTGCTCTTGTTGTTTAAAAAAATAGCAGTATCACCACCAAAGTTTTGCTTTGGAGGAGAGAAAGAAGCAGAAAAACTAGAAAGAACGGGAAAATTTTAAAATTCAATCCTGAAAGTACTGCCTAGTAATACTGCCTTTGACTTACTTTGGATTGTCCTCAACTGCATTAGGAAAGTTAACACAACTTACACACAGATAACAATACTTACCTCTCATACCTTCAAAATTTTATTTATATGTTTTTAAACAAAGGTTGACTTTGGGTCTTAATGAAAGCAGACATACTTTTTAATTTTTTCTTTTAGGAAGTATTTTTTAAAAGGGAGAGTGGGAGGAAAAAAGGCAAATGCACATGCATCTAAAAATACCATGCACAAAATCTACTCCCCATAAGCAGAATTTCTATTTTCCTGTTATGTTCCTACTAATCATCATCATAACCACCAACCAGATTAGGTAAACTTAACTAGTTTCTCATTAGTTATTTATAACAACATTGATTAATAAGTGATTGCTTACATACTCCAAGATAGAAAAGGAGGTATTTCTTAGCTAGGATAAAGATTCAACCACTGTGAATCAAACTGAGATGGAACTGCTTGTTTAGTGAAAAAAGCTCCATTCTCTTGGATGCATTCTACTCGGATGATGTTAGGCTAAAAAAGTAACACTGTTGAGCCAATCAGAATTGAGGTTCCTATTTTTAATGTAACTGCATATCAGATAGGAATCAGAAGTGTAAGCAATATTAGAACCAGAAAGATTAAGCCTACGCATCTAACAAATGACTGATGTAACAAATGGCTGATATGAATTGGAATAAGTTGAGTACTGGACTCTTGAAACTAGTTTTAAATTAAATTATACATGATTCAGATAAGATATAAAATAATCTAAAGCGATCAAGTTTCTAAGCTAAGAAACTACACATGCTACTTTTAACATTTTAATATTTGCATTAACATCAAACTGCAAGTACCAAGAAGAAGCAGCTATGACAGTGTGAAAACTCCCCTGCTCACAATCTTCCAGAAAAACCCATAAAAATCAAAAGATCCCGAGAATTTACTCGGGTCAAGGACATAAAAGATATTCTTGGCCAACCGATTTAACAGTAGCACGTACCCCAGTATGGCAGCATGGCCCCCAGCAGAAAACTTCAGGGAGTAAAAGAAAAAAACCAACCAAACAAAAAGCCCCTTCATTTCACCCCCTTCTGCCACTGCCCTGCTGGGACCCTGAGCATGTCACCTTGCCTACCCTTGCTCCATCGCATCTAAACACGTGGTCACGTGTGTATAAGGGACATTTTCCCAACACTTATTTATACAGTGCCTTAGAGATGAGACTATAATCTCACCCACAACATATAAAACCAACTCTAGAATAAATAACAGTAAATTTGTATCATTTCAGGATTTAAGTATATTCCACCTCTGTAAGAATGACATAAAAAATCTACATTTATAAATAATTAATTGATTACTATGTATTCTTTAACTTATGCTGAAAGTAAACATTTGTAAAAAGAGATAGGCAAACAGGAAGACACCCAGGAGTTGCTCAGTTATAGCACAGGACTACTGTAAATTATCCTTCAGACATTTCAGTAAAAAATGAAATAGTAGGTGCAGCCTCTCATGATGTGGAGTTAAGTCCACATGATACTTTGTACCATTCTTGTTCATGAATTTTAGACTGCCAATACGATGGACTCATTTACAGATTGTCAAAAATCTCGGTGAGATAACACTACAACTGTAAAAGCATTTTTTCTTCTTAAAAAGTTATTAATTTTAAATGTTAGTTAATTATCCTGATGTATTATACCAATCAGATCAACTCACACGTAGTGTTCATAAATACCTACTAATAATATGTAGAAGTAATGTTGCCCATAACAAGCCATTGGGGATGGGGAGGGGAAAGATGGTTTTATGTGGCTAATAAAATCCACCATTCTTCAGGTAGAACACCACCAAATTAAATGAGCCTTTGGTATATCACTAAAAAAAAAAATTATAACCATTTAAAATATATTATTAAGGAATGAATATTTGGATGAAGTGACACACGCTTAAAAAAAAAAAAAAAAAAAGTAGTAAAAACTGCCAAACATCTTGTGCTAAATACTGTACTGTCTTTGTCGGTACAGTCTGATTTTCAAGCTGTCAGAGTTGTATTAAATTAAATGCTTGGACAAGAAAAACGTTTTACAAAAATTTATTGCAACCATCAAATAATTAAAGGCATTCCGCATTAAATACACTATTAACTTCTTAATAAACAAAACTACTGCAAATATATTAAACAGTACCATTTAAAAGATCAGAAGGACCAGTAATAGAGAATTACACAACATAAGAAGAAAGCATACAGCACTATATGTCATCTGATGACCCACTCGGATATTGCACTTTGGCAAAGATGATTTCAAGACTATCAATATTCATGTCATGCACATCCAAAGGTATGCAAATAACAGAACATCTAAACTAGAGATTTGCAAACATGAGAGCTCCCACACTACAAATACCCGGTAGGTACTACATACCCTCTTTGGCCTAGAAGAAAATAGGCAACTTATCTGAATAGTAGGTAAACTAGTTAAACACTTTGTGTTGAGTAAACAGAAGAACAAGCTTTTGACTTCTTGAAATGTGTTCCATCTTTTTACATTTTATATATCTGATTTTGGTGCCAAGTACAACGTGTGAAGAACGTAATATTAGACTGCAATTATCAGTTAACATGTCTGAAGGTTGACAAAACTGTTTATTGACAAAATATCCCCACACCTTATGAACAGATATTCAAAATATTCCCTAAATAAAAACTTCAACAAAGACTCAGCTTAAAAATGAAGTACAGAAACTGATTTTTAAACCTCAAATTCATATTGCTAATTCATTTGTTACCAATTGGGTTATCTCATTCCCCAATACAGCTCTTAAACTAATAATTAGGATCTGTCAGTAACATTTGTATGGTAAACACTGAATTTTGACAAAAGCGTATTGGCTTAGTTATCAACTAGAAACACTTAATAAGCAAATAAAAAAGAACAGAAAAAAAATCAAAACAGGACTAAAATTAAAGCATCGTTTTAAAAACATCTTGTATTTCCAACATTTACGTGTTCTGCTTATGACCCCGTGCTATCAAGTCCCTAAAAGAGCATCCTTTAAAAGCTGAATTATCTGATTAAATTTGATGACTGAAAATAAGAACTACATCAGCAGCAACATTTTGATGCCCAACTGAGGTCCGTGAAGGATATAAAACAGTGTTTTTAAAATTCACTTCAGTAACAGATCAAAAGATACAACTCTGTGAAACAAAGATACTATATTCTAAACTAGTAAGGCTCAGAAGCAGAAAAAGATGTCATCAGCAACTGTGCAAAGCTAGGAAGCTGGTCCCATACATGCTATACGGCAGAAAAAAATCAGTTTCTGAAATACTGTATAAAATTTTGCTTAACAACTCTTTAGTCTAACTACAATAACTTCCAAAAAAGAAACTGTGGCTCATAATTGAGCAATACTTCACGTTGTGTATTCACTCATTAGGAAACGAAAGCTTTTACATTTTCTAGCCAGGCTAATTTTGATAACTGGCAGCTTGATAACTTAATAGTCCTGGTAAAATATAACATGTCTTAACTAACTGTATCTTACATAGATTCATTTTTATTGAATTTGAAACTGAAGCAATACATATAAGCCACAATTCTGAAAATATCTATGCAGACTTAAAATGTGTATGCACAGTGCTTGTAGAATCAGGGCCATAACTATCACATTAGTCACTTCAGGTATTCTTTAGTTGATTAAACTCAGTTTAATTAACAGCTGAAGATATCTAATACTAATTTCTCCACATTTGTGTTTTCTCTTTATTGAGAAATGGTGTTTCATTTAAAAAGGTAAATTCTGTAACAATAATAATAACCAAGTTCAATTCTAAGATAATTTAGCAATGTATATTGCACAGATGCAAATTTTTACCTTCTATTCACATAACTAGCTGAAATTCACATTTATCAGAAGTAGACTTTTACCTGCCTGAATGAAATATTTGTCACAGACCTCACACTTTCAATGGGAACACAAAATGGACAGTGCTGCAGTGCACTTATAACACACCCTATGCAAGGTGTGTTATCTAACTAAATACTTTCTTTGCATTTCTGGATTTTGGCCTCTGTTTTCTGGCCCCTTGTTCAAACTTGCGGGAAGCCCGTGAGTGAGTCTTTACAAGGCAGGCAGTCGTGGTTTTCACAACCTGCTTGCTCTTCCGTTGTGCCGGTTTGCGCCCACGCCTAGGGTGTGTTATAATCTTTTTTAAGTCCTTACGGATGGTATCATACCTATTCTCAGGGTCGTCATCACCATCATCTTCCTCCTCCTCCATTGGAACAGCCCTTGATTTAGTCTCTCCCTCATCTCCTGGGGAGGAAGGGGAAACAAAAAACCAAAAAACAAGAAACACTTAGTATGTGTAGAATCAGCAATAAACACCACCACCATTTTTCTACTAGCAAATAAAAAAGACCGTTACCCATCTTGACATGGAAGAATAATGATTTTCATTAACAAAAGTATCTAGCAGCACTTTTATCCGTGTTACACTTGCTACCACACATAACTTGTAATTCTTTCCCTATTACATACCGTGAAATTTGGATTTTTACACCAAACCAAAGACTGAATACTCCAGCTAGGATTCAGAAATTAAACTTCTTAAGAAGTTACTAGCTCCATTTCAGAAACTCCACTACTGAATTTGTGTAAATTGAAATGAAGGCCCAAACAAATATATTACAGAATCCCTTGCCAAACTTATGAGCTACCCTGCTGCCATTAGGAAGTATTCAAGAACAATAATCCCTGCCTAATTTGGCTTTCAGGATATCAAATCCAATGCATGCATATTTGTCACATACTTGTGAAGGCTTCTGTTTTGAAAACTACACCTGCTATCCTTACTGCAAATATCAAAACTCAGCTGCACCACATACTGTCTCATACGGAAAGTACATCAACAGCATGGCACGAGGAAGAGAGAAAGAACAGCACAGTATGGTATCTGCCTCGTAAACTACTCTGCGCTCTCCTGGTTGAACTGAGAAGAATTCACATTAACTCTAGCACATTCCCAGGCCTTTCCTCCTTCTTCGCTCTCGTTCTTCTGACTCACATGTAAGTCATATCTGCTAGTCAGTTCAACTAATCTTAGGAAAAAGAGACCTCAAAGTCCTAATGAAGTGAGATCCCCTCGTTTGCCACTTCTACTGTTCATTTTCTACTTGTAGGGAATAGATTAAAACTAGGCTGAGAGGCTTGTTTCAAGTTTTTTTAACACACTCTTGTCCTGGAACTGCCACCAGCCAGATGCCTGACAGGACTGTGCAAGAGGTGATCACGCAAGTCCCTCACTCTTAGGCTTAATATAAATAGAAGTATCCTGTTGGTTATATCAGACTCCTAAGTCTCATTCAACTATCAACCTATACAGCTTGTTCAGAAATAAGGACTCATTTATTTGCCTATTAAGTCAAAAGTAAACCCAAGAGAAAGTGGAAGTCTGCTTCCTCTTAATATAACAAAGGCAGATTCTCATAGATTCATACAGAGATTCATCTCTCATGCCCTCGGTCAGTGAAGTTATGAGTATTTCCAAGGACAGGGATTCCAAAATTGGACAGGGCATCCAGTTTCAGGTTTTAATCATCCTCAAGGTAAAGATTTTTCTTCTAGTATCTAATCAGTGTTTTCCTTGCGTGACGAAAGGCTCTGGATACAAATTTTGGCATCTGCCTTGGTCTTCTCTACGACTACCTATCGCGTGATTAGAAGCCAGCAATGTTAGTGTTCTCTCTCCAGGCTAAACCAACTCACTTCTCTCTCAGTCTAACTCTACTGTCAATCACGCAACATCAGCACCTCACTGTTCCATTTTGCATGCTGTTATCTGTCTCTCCCATCCAATCTTTCCATTTATGACTTGCAAATAGAACAATCACTGCCACTGCTGCAGACACTTTCTGATATATTACCACAGAATCATAGAATGGTTAGAGTTGGAAGGGACCTTAAAGATCATCAAGTTCCAAACTCCCTGCCTGGGCAGGGACACCTCTCACTAGACCAGGTTGCTCAAAGCCCCATCCAGCCTGGTCCTGAACACTCCCAGGGATGGGGCATCCACAACTTCTCTGGGCAACCTGTTCCATATTGCAACTAACTTTTTCCTCCTGGGCCATTTCAATGCCAACTCTATGAATATACACTGTACATGAGCACTTTTATTTTTAAAGTATTTTTCTCTGATGGTCCAGTGATACTGAGAATTGCTGCGTATGGGTTACAGTCACTGCACATTATCAATTCTCTATGACAAATAACAGCCATGGCAGCTACCAAGTGCAAGACGCTAGTTTCTTACTATATAAAGCATTCATTATTTGCAATCTCCCTCAGCAGTGGCATCACTGAAGAAAACATTGTTTTGGCAGCCATCAAGGAAAAGCTCTGAAGTCCCAGCATTACATGAAGAAATGCAACTAAATTTATTTCATCAGAGGACGTT
This sequence comes from Thinocorus orbignyianus, assembly GCA_013400375.1. Lineage (NCBI taxonomy): Eukaryota > Metazoa > Chordata > Aves > Ciconiiformes > Thinocoridae > Thinocorus > Thinocorus orbignyianus. Next base: position 356,199 of record VXBW01003913.1, on the reverse strand, counting down.
CAAAATCCAAAGCAGCACAGCACCTGTAAAAAGCAACCTTTGCATCTGCAAAGATTAACAACTCTCCAGAAACTAAACTACAGGAAAACTTCAGGAAGAAGTGGGTCAGTATCAAGTTGGTAGGAAAAGTGAGGAACATTATGTTTACTTTAAAATCCATATGTTTGTTTGGGGGGTGGGTGGTTTGTTTGTGTGGTTTGGTTTTTTTGTTTGCTTCTCTGGCATTTTTTTTTGCTTTTTTAAGAAATCAAAAATAACAATAATTTCATTCTGCATTTAGTATCTGCCTACAAGCACTTTTTGAGAAAGCCATAATGCAACTATGTCCCTTCTGCTATCTTTATAAACATATTGCTGTTTTATTAATTTCTTGTTCATTTGCAACTTTGCAAACTACTGTATCTGACCCAACAGTCACAGTGAAGTCATGTACAGAAAGTTCTATGAAACATCATTAGATGCAAACAAATAGGAAACAATTTACCTGTCCCAGCAAATAGATCTCGTTTTTTCTAACTGAAAATTCATTTATTAAAATCATGTGTACTGTCTATGCAACGAGAAAACCACCCTTCCATTTTAAGTTCTTTAAAACCAAGTGCTGAAATTCAGCAATTCTGAATTTCTTTCCAATTTTCTGAAGATATAAAGACACTGATGAAGGAGTTCTACATTGGCAAGAGAAGGAATTATTACTGTTAAACCTGCTATGAAAACAATCAGCAGCGATAGGTTTTTTTTGCTGACATCAGGTGCTCTACGGCTACCTGGGTCTCATGAGGCACAAAGATAATCTACTTGATTTTTCAAACGTATATTACAATGCCAGATGTCTTCAGAGTCATCTCTAGTGCATAATTATGAGCTGACAAATTTGCATTCACTAGATACCCACTGTTTCAACCCAACTTCTGCTAAATAGTACCTGCTACCTAAACAGGAGCCAAAAGAAGAGCAGGCTTTTGAAAGCTGTGCTGCAAGGAAATACTTGCTGGGATTACAGACTACAGCTCCTCAAGCCTCTTGTTCAAATGTGTATTTAACTACTAATGCATATTTTCACTTCTATATTATTGAATATTACCCAAATCTTACAAAATTCTTCTGTTAGTATATTAATAATAAGCATAGGTGAACATCTTTTGCACACCTGATGACTGACAAAATCCTGTACCAGCAGACAGCATTAAATTTTCGGTCACCGGCATAATTTTCTGCTCATCACTGCTTCCATCACCTGTTGAATTTTGTTCATAATTTTCTTCCTTATCAGATGAGGAAGAGGAAGTGAATGCTACCTTCTTTTTTAAGTTACTCTTTTTACTTTCTTTCATTGACCCTCTTTTAATCTTCTTCTTACTGTTTTCATACAACTCCTCATCAGAAGAGGACAAGTCATTCTGTTCTTTCTTGGAGACTTTCTTTTTGTGACTTATTTTTTTCTTTTCTTTTTTTGCAGTTCTTTTTTTACTCCGCACAGCGTCCTCAGAAAAACTCTCCTCTTTTTGGGGAGATTTCTCAGCATCAGAAGACAAATCAAGCTCTACTCTTTTAGATACTCTCTCTCTCAAATTCCTCCTTTGCTTTTCTTTAAGCACTGGTTCATTTTTAGTTTTGTCATTTTCAGAAGAATTGTTACTTCCTTTCTCTGGGGATGACTTTTCAACATCAGAAGAGGAATCATCTGGTTCTTTCTTGTAACTTTTCTTTGTCAGTTTTTCAGATTTCTTTGTTTCGCTTTCTGATCCTTTTTTATTATTGAATTTGTCTTTTGGAGAATCAAAATCATGGTCTTTCTTTATAGATTTCTCAGTACTCTCTGAAGAAGAATCTTCCTGTGCCTTTTTCTTTCTCAAATCCTTGCGTTTCTTAACTTCAGTCAGTTTTTCACCTTTAGGACAACTCTCCTCTTTCTCGAGTGAAGACTTCTCAGCATCAGAAGACTCATCGTGCTTTCCCTTTACAGTTTTTCTTTTTACATCTCTGTTTGTCTTTTCCTTGGCAGCTGACCCCTTACTGATTTTTTTATCTTTAGAAGAATGATTAATCTCCTTCTCTGGGGAAGGCTTTTCAGCATCATCATCTTCAGAAGATTTGTCTCTCTTTTTCTTCAAATCTTTCTTTCTCTTACTACTTACTTTTTTCCTCTGTTCTTCGTCAGAGGAATCATAACTATCTTCTTTTCGTGAGTATTTTTTCTTAGCTTTTTTTGCAGACTCAATTTTACTCAGGATTTTTATTTCTTTTTCTAACTCAGAATCATAGTTTGAAGAATCTGAATAGTTCTGTCGCTTCTTTTTAGCAGCAGTGGAATTTTTAGCTGATTTGCCTCTTTTAGCATCTAAATCTGATCCAGAACTGGAGCTTTTCCTTTTTCGTTTTCCATTTTCATCCTTTACTGGTGAATTCTTTAGAACATTTAAAGTCTTCTGATCATTTGCCGGTGCTTCACTATTGCTATCAACATCTGAAGAACTGTTACTCATCATCGCTACTTCTTTAAGAACAGCTGGCACCTCATCAGAATCTGAGCTCTGATCTAATACATATGGCTTTTTTGATTTGGAAAGTTTATTAGGGCTAGGACCATCAACAGTACTGTCAGATGAATTTCTTTTATCATTTTTCCTCCTTGGTTGTTTTGAGGACTTCCTCTTGCGTTTTTCATTACAGGTGTCGTTGCTATCTTCTTCTGAATTTGACGTTAAAGGACTGATGTCTGCTTGGCGCCTCAGAGGTGTGGTCTTCACACGTGGTGATCTCCTGAGATCAGATTCCTCTGCAAGTGAGGCAGTTTCGTTCTCTGTGGAAAGTTCTTGTTTTACAGAATTACATTTTTCTGCTCTAGGTACTACACCAGTATCCTTACTTCCCTTCTCCAGATTGCCATCTTGATCTTCAGTTTTAACCGTAGATTCCGAAAGGGAAACAGGAGTCAATTTCACTATCAACTCTTTTGTTCCTTTAGCAGATGATTTTAACTTGGTACCACCTTTGGTATCTTTCATAGGAGTGTTCAATTTTGCATTTGAATTTTGAGTCTCGTGATCTGTTCCTTTATTGTCTGTCTCATCTGACGTAGCCTGAATCTCCATAGCAGATTCTAAAGTCTCAAAAATATCTTCAGGAACGGATGAGGGAATGGACACTATATCCATGTCTAAAGCCTCTGTACTATTAGGTTCATACTGAGGTTCATCGCTTCTCCCAGACTTTTTATCTTCACCAGAAGTACGTTTGTTATCTGTTTGTTCCACTCCTGGAACACTTTGATCCATGGGCTCACTGTCAGGCCGTTCTGATACAACTTTTTTCTGTGTCTTTATGGTTTCATTCTCTTTTAATGCCACGTGTTCCTTTCCTTCATCATTTTTCACCTCATTTTTTTCTAAATTAACGTCAGTTTTTTTCTCTTTGGTATTTTTATCTTTGATTTTAACATTCAAAGCTTGAATCTCCAGGTTCAGACCTTCTTCTAGTGCCAGATGAGCTTTTTTCATGTCACTCAACACAGATTTAAAAGCTTTTAACTGACAAAGTTGCACAGTTGGGCTTATTTCTACATTTTCTGCAGCATTTTTCAAAAAGCTTACAAAGCTAGAATTCAGATTTGCTGTAGTTTCAACCAGCTTTTTTGTTTTCTTAACCAAGTCTTTTGGCACCATTAGTGCTTTGTAAGAATATGTCAGTGAACCTGAATGTGAATCATCTAGCTTTTTTTCTTCACCATTACAACTTGAACTATTTCTCTTCGGAGAAAACTTGACTGTATGGTCATAGATTTTGCTTTTTTCATTTTCAACTTTGATCTTTTTTTTGTTTTGTTGTAGTAACTGTTCTAAATTTTCAAAGACACTGTCACATGCAGTGACCAAGTCCAACAAAGGCTCTGGATGGCAAATATAGCAGTGCCACTGGTTATTTTCATCCAGTATTGTCGACAGCTCCTTTCGACCCAGGTTGCGCAGAATGCACTTTTTACAGAAGGCGTTATGGCAGAAGTCACAGCAAATCAAATTTCCACCTTCAGCACACCACCTGAAATAAGACAGAAGAAACATCAGAGTCTTATCTGCATATCAACAAGGTGACAAATTCAGAAAGTTTACTTATTTTTCACTATTTGATAAAGAATTTACTTTTTAAAAATTCAGGTGATAAACAGATCTCTATTAATTGAAAACATTATTAAAAGCACGACTGAAAAGCACTCAACTGACAATTTGAAAGTCAGAAAATTAAGGTATTTGATTAACTCTTCACAATGTTCAAATGATCAGTAATAACCAAACACAATTTCAGCAGTTTTATTTTATTTTACAGCAAAAAGATTTAGCCTAAGTCATTCTAGCTTTAACTGGTATATTACTGCTGCAGACACATAGGATAAAAGGAAAAATAAGGATTTTAAACTATGTCTAGATTGCATAACCTTTGAAAACCTGGAAAGTAGCTGACAAGTAAGCTTGTAAACATCACAGACCGCACCACTCTGACTGGATTACAAATGCAGATATATGACAAAAGAACAGAGAAGTTCTTTAGTACATCAAAAGTGGGAGATACATCTGAAAAAATAAGCTTCTGTTGCTCACAATATTTAGAACGTCAGATTCTAACTTCACCTTTAAAGTATTTGTAAGAGAGTATGCTATTTAGTTAAAAATGTGAAGTCTTACAATGTTTACTATTGTGTTTCTTTATAAAATGTTTTTCTGTTAATTACTAAAATAACAATCAAATAGTCCCCAAAACCCTTGGGCTGAGCATTTCTTTGGGAGAAACAACTGTTGACCAAGTTTTTATAAAATCATAGAACTATCTAGGTTGGAAGGGACCTTCAAGATCATCTAGTCCAACCACCATCCTAACTCTGATTTTTAAAAAAATAATCACTAAACCATGTCACTAAGCACTATGTCAACCTGGCTTTTGAGTACCACCAGGGATGGTGCCTCAATCACTTCCCTGGGAAGTGTACTGGTCTTTACCTGTCAATAATTTCGTTGTTGCAAGGTTAAAAAAAACCAAACAAACCAAAACAAAAACAAACAAACCAAACAACACCCAAAACATAGACTTGTAGGTGTTATGTCAGTTTTTGTACACTTACCTACACTGTTCATCCATCCCATCTGAGTCACGGCTAATGTCATCGCTCATGTAATATTTGTAGCAAGTCTGTAAAGAAAGAGACAGGACGAGGAATTTTTTATTAAATCTCACCTCAACTTCAGTAAAATTATTTCAGCAAATATCAGAAGTCATTAAAAGCAGTATCTGCAAGGTCTCCAGCATTCTAATCTTTTTACATTTGTACCTAGCTAAAAACCATCTTCCAGAGATACAATAGGTCCTAAACCATGACTTCTTATTCAGATAGCTCAAGGTTTATTTGAAATTAAATAAGCTGTTGTTTGATGGCTGTGTATTTGCTTATTTTAAAACATCAACTCAATGTTTCTCTTCAAATCTTCAAGTTTTTTCCATCTGTTTCTTATGTAAATCAACAATACATTTTCCCTGACACAATTAATCCTACATAAATTACAATTTTCAGCTGTATGTTCCTTATGTTAGCAATCAATCCATAAGGTTTTTATTAAAAAGGTCTTCAGCATTTATCCTGATGTTAACATCCAAGGCTTCAATTCCCAGATGCAAACAAAGCATTTTTAATTGTAAAACTGGTAATGCTAAGAAAAAAACCCCCAAAACCCCACATCTCAGCTAGTAGTACCAGTGGCTTCAGTTGATGACTTCTGTAACCAAACTTTAAAGGTTTTCTTCCAGTTGCTAGTAAAGAAAGTTCTCCCAGACTTGGTAGTTCTACTTTGAATAGGGATTAATATAAGCTCTTAGCTAATTTCTGTCCTTTTACCCAGTGAGAATCAGTGCATTCATAATCCACAAGACGCTTCAGCACCTTTTAAATTCATTTAAAATGGCCTTTTTGTCTGAAACAGTTATGTACCTGTTCAACTAAACTAACAAATAGTAACAGGGAAAAAAAGTGAAAACTGATGTTTAGACACCTGAGGGAACATTTATAGTCAAAGGAAAACAGTTTCCCAACTTTGGGACTGCTCACCTAAGCAGGAAAAAGATAAGGAAAGAACTAGGCACAGGAAGTTATGGAAGATATGGAATATGCAAATCAGGGACTTCTGCTCCTCTCTCTCACATTAACATAAGGCCATATTCAATTAAGTACAGAAAAATTATGGGAAACTAGCAGTGATAATTGTCTAGCAGAGCTCACAGTCAAGCTGAATCCAACACCCTAACCAATTTTCAAAAATGAACCAGGTGACTTTCATGCATCACGAAAACATGTAAAGCTCCATGTTAAGAATTTCCATAGCTAGGAACAAGAGTCAGGACTCCCATAAGGTTGGAAACAGTTGTCTTGTGAGCTGATTTTTCTTTTATACTTATAAAAGAAACAAGCCAGAATGAATAGAAGAAATGAGGCAGAACGTTAGACTAGATGGACACACCTGGGATAGTACATCCACTGGATATGTAACATTAATTGGGAATTGGAGGAGAAGCAGGAGGAGGGAAGAGGAATACAAATTTTACATTGTAACACAGATCTGCATCTCTCTATCCTTAGAAACATCTTTATAAATACAGAATCTCTACAAATATAGAGATATGCAAGGCAAGGATCTCTTTCTCTCTTTGAAAATTAAAAGAGGTCTCCAAAACAGGAGGAAGAGATGTTTCCTTCCTCCCCTGCTTCCCACTGCAGGTAGGGACCCCACTTAGGGTCTAACTGAAGCCACCAAGAAACCACGTAGCTGAAGACTCAGATGCTGGGTTTAGGTTATAGAACAGGCCATCATTACAGAGGCTACCATAACCTGTAACAGCCAAGGAGCTGTACACAAATGAAACAGATGGCTCTGAAGCTACTTCTCTGTTTCTTATTCCACTGTTGTTTTACATACAATGCTTTACCAGGAAATCCAGAATTGAATCTGCTCTTATAATACATTACAAGTAGGTAGAAATTTCAAACGGATCACTTAACATAAAAAAATTCACTATACTTATAGCATTAAAATTGTAAAAATAAATTAAAAAGAAACCACAAAAAGTTTAACTGAGGTATAAGAAAATAGGAATATAAATTTATAAGCTTTACTTTGCCTTTTTGTTTCCTGCTTTTAGTTTTCTTAATTGTAACAGTTAATGACTGAAAAGTTTACTGGCAAATAAACAGAAACTACACCCACAGAAATCCCACCAATATAACATTTCAAACAAAACCAAACAGTAGAAACTGTAGAACTGTTTACCACATACCTTACAAATAAGAACTTTCAGTGTAGGATGTCTATAGATTGAATCCTTTTGAAAATGGTTCACCTGTTGCCCACAAGCTGTACAGCTTACAATTCCATGTAGTCCTTCCTCTATAGAGAAGATTATAAACCACCTATTAATTGTTTTCCTTTTTTTTTTTTTTTGAGAAATCTGTATATACCTATTTCATTTTCTTAGAATACTTTGGCCTGTTAGGTGTTTCATACGCCTTTATGACTTTACCACCTAGCATTAGAGAAATTTTTCTATAACCATTTGCCATATAAAGACTGAAAGAATTTTCCTCTGATCTCTACAGACCACTTGGGGCCAAGAGATTTTTTTTTTCTTTCCCCTGAGAGATTTAATTTGGATAAACTGGTCACCTCAGGAGAGCACACCTCAATAAGAGCCATCACTGAAACACTTTCAAAGCAGTCCTCATGTTCTGCACAACCTTCCTCATTTAATTTTTTTCATAAAATACCATTTTAATTCAGGTTTATATTATAGTGTTTCTTTCACATATAGTTCTAGTTTCTCAAAGAAAAACACAGGATGCCATTACAGAAGATGCATGAAATTATAATAGTGCCTGAAGAAATCTTTTTTCACTTTTTGTTCCCTTCCTGATGGTAGGTTTTGTTTGGGTTTTTTTGAAGGTACAATTTTGCTATAATACATGTGTTCTCAGGATCTTGCTGATTGGTTCCACAGTTTGTGTACCACTCTGCTGCTGCATGCATTTCGGTCAAGAAAGTGCTTCTTTAATGTCAATCCCCCAATTCACTTTGAAAGTTGGTGAACCTGGAGTTAGGAGGCTTGCTGCATGCCAGGCTGTTAAAGGGACTAATTAACAACATGAGACTGTTTTGTTTTCAGCAGCAATGATGCTCTCAAGAAGGAGGAAAAACATTTGTGAAAGCTCATACAATCAGGTCATACACTTTCAAAAATTTAATTTTTGATAAAGCAGATAGAGGTTTGATATGGGATCACTTAACTGACTTTGCTGTCACGTTCACTAAGTAGTATAAGGAAATTAACTCAAGTGGTTAATTTAATGGTTATGGTTTAAGTACAGACTTTATATATATTTATTTTTGTTAAAAAAAATCACTACAGATTTAGAACCAAGCACCAACATCACGATGTTAAGGAAACGAATGAACATACTCAAGATACAAGTTACTACTAGCAATTTGCTATTAAAGCACTATCCCAAATAGCCTACAGGCTAGTATGAACAAATCCCTACAATTCAGTGAAAATAGCAAGTCTGAAATTTTGCATACAAGATTTGTTGTTTTCAAATTCAATGCATGCATGATCGTACGTACTGCAGAGCTCGTAGACCTGCAAAGCACTCTTCTGACCTCAAAACCAGCAAAAATACCTGCTGATATATCTCAAATAAACACAACCATCATATTCCACTACATGGAAAAGAATACCACATTCTGTTATAACAAGCAGTACAGAAGCCTACCCAGGCTTTGTCAAACATGACAGCCCTTAAACGGATGTAAGAATGACAGAGGGTAACTGCCAACTGAGGGAGAACGTGTTCAATGTCAAGTCCCAAGCCACTTTTCCCTTCTCTGCAACTTTAAGGGGAAGCCCTCCTGGCTCCTTCCTAAAATCTACAAATTGGCACCAGAACAACAACAACAACAAAATTACTTTGCAGGCAAACTGCTGTAAACCATGTTACTACCATAAAGTAGTAACCACATTACTAATCCAAAGAAATGTTTAACTATGTTAAACATAAATGTTAATTACTAATTCAGTAATATCAAGAAACTACTTTAAAAACTTTCCTATGAGTTTATTAGCAAAAATACAACCATAAGCACTCTGGAGACACAAAACTTGAAAACAAGGACTGACAAAATACTTCCTACAGTCTTGGATAAGAGTATTTCAATGCTAGGAAGGCAAGAATTCAATTACTACTACTATTTCTAATATAAACTGGACATGTAACTCCTAATAAAAATGAGAAGATACACTCGGCAAAGAACAATATATGGGCATTTTTTATTTCATCATTATTATTTATTTATTTGCACCATGTAGCTATATAATTCAGGATCTCAAGTAGTTGGGACTATATGCTTACCTGCTTAAGCCAGAAAAGCTTAACTTTGTACATGCACAAGCTTGGCATCTCATTCTAGCAGCAAGACAAAGGCAAGTGCCACTTCACCTAACTAGACTCGGTGCCTGCAGGTGCAGAATAAATAGATCTGCTCTGCCTCTTCTGTGCATGCCACAAAACAAAACTGGTTTGATACATTCCTAATCCCGCTACTCTTGAGGGAGACTGCAGTTGTGTCCCTCACCTGGCCAACTTTCCTGGTCTGGAAACGGGGACAACACAGCTGCAGGCAGTACCTATTCCATATCCCTCAAAGTTGACAGGAGCTTAAGAAATGAGCTGGACAGCTTCAAAGTCAAGTCAGAGATTGTCAGCACTGACACAGATACAGCTGAGCTTGCCCTGGACAAAGGTATGGCTTAAACAAACTCCTGATGTTCCTTCTAAAATTATTATCTTATGTCAGGCATCAGTCCATGAGTAGCCAGTCCAAAAGGAAGGCCTCCAAATTTCCTAGGCATGGAGAAAGCAAGCTGGAAGGGTAGGTCATATGAACTCTCCTGGGGTGCAGACACAGGCCACAAAGCTCAAGCACAAGAGTCCTATCTTTTCAACACTATACTCCGTAGATTTCTTTTGGACCTCTTGTAAAATTGTTGCAAACACAAATAGAAAAAGCATTCCTGTAGGCTGAACAGGACATCTAGCATGAAGAGAATGGAACTGACTTTCAAAAATTAATAATTTAAAGAAAACATTAATTCTCAAAATGTGATTAAAGTCATGCATGAGTACGTATCTATGCACAAGCACATTTCCACACAGTCAAATTTACTCCCCTTCAACCACAGATGGAGAAAGAGCACTTATTAAATTATAAGTAACACTTTAAAAGACAGCAAGGATCTCAAATGAACAACGGGAAGAATGAATAGTGTGTACAAGAGCTGTTTGTCTGAATATCCTGAGTAATGCCATAGATGTGTGAACTAAGATACTGCTAGTAGTATTAAGAAAAATATCTACCTTCTTATTGGCTACTTTACACATAATCCTCCCTCTCCCTTACTCTTTTGAAACAAATAGAATGAATTTCTGTTATAGCTATTATCTACCTAACTTCCCAGTTTTAGCAGCAGCTATGGAAAACCAGCTGGCATGGCTGGCTAATAATCCTTAGAATGGCCCACTGGTAGAGAATTTCCCACAATTTAAAAACAAAACAAAAAAAAAGTGTTTGAATTGCTAGAGGGTTTAGGTTTCCTGTTAGCTCACTGACTGACAGTATGTCTCTACATGTCCCTGCTCAAAGATGGCTCCTTTCTTGGTGAGTCAGTGAATGTTCCTGTAACAATAATGTTCCAATATAACTCCTTAAAAAAGGGATACCTGTGACACCTGATCACAATCAAGCAACTGTTCCGAATACAAAGCAAGAAGGGTCCATATGGAGTAGCTAATGATGCATCCTATAGCTACCGCAAATGAGAAGTTTAATGAGAACTAATCTTAGCTTTCACTGCTGCATTGCAGGGGCAGCAGTGGAGGCTAATTTCAGCCAGCTAGATTCTTTAATGAACAAAAAGCCAGAAGAGTGGAGGCATTTTTAGGATAATTTATTAAAAATATGAAAAATTTTTAGATGTACCAAATGTGGTCATGAGCAGCAATTTAAACCCGTTTTAATAAATGCTTTAAATTGTATTTACCTCCACGCTTTTTGGGAGCTTCAGGTTTCATTTTAACAGTATTTCTGCTTCTAAATTCAGGCCCTTTAAAATCATCTTTGTCTTCATTCAGCACTGGCTCAGGCTGTACAACCACTGTACCTAGAATAATTTTATTTAGAAATTGGAAACCATTACACATCCAAATGAAGTGCAAAAGTCCTGTTTAAATAAAAGCCAACACAGTACTTCAAAAAAAAAAAAAAAGTGCAATCTATTGACTAAAACTCAACAAAGTTTTGAATGCACAGATGTTCCCAGGAAAAAACAACCAACCAAACAAACAAAAAGCAAAACCAAAAGCCATCACCACACACTTTTTCAAACTTTTGTCCAAACTTTTTGGACAAAAGCCAAAGACTGAAAGGGCTACAACAAGCAAATTCTGCTCTTTGCCCTGACGTGGTACGTGTGGAAACAGGACCGTCAGAGTGCTGGGTGTGTGTTGTACAGGGATTTGCAGTGCAATGCTACAAATAAATAACTTTGGTTAGGTCACTTAAATCTATCAAAAGCCTTACATCAACTATTTTTTTCTCTCTTTTCCCCCCCTTCCACGCAGTTTCCCTCACTTGCAGTTATTTCATGAAAAAGAAATAGAATAAAGCCTGTTTTATCTTTAACAAAATTCAGAAATTCACTTTTTTATTTATTGAGAAGAGACAAATCAAAATCACATAAATGAAAAACCATCTTTCCTACTTAAGAGCTCAATTTTAATATTTTTGTTGTGAGGACACTGGAAATAATCTAACATTCCAAAAAAACAGTTTTAAAGTGACTACTTTAAATACTGCTACTCATGCTGGGAATGGTAGCAGTCCCTCCAATTGTTCCTGGAACTTTCACAGGTAAGAAATGGAAGAAATTATTAAAATTCACACTACAGTTACGAAGAGCGGGCTGTAGGCTTCTAGAATTAAATGTTTTTAAAGGGTGCTTAAAAATAGAATTCCCCCAGATTTAGTTTTGCTTCTGTCCATCTAATTGTTAATAACCTCAAAGACAGAACTGTAAAATAAGTAAGACTTACAAGTGACAGTTTGAGACTTCATAAAAAACAGAAATAAATTATTTCCCGTTTCATGATGTTCTTATACTGATGTCAGTAGACATTTGGAATTAAACCACCAGCACATCCTGGTGTAGTCCCACATTAAAGTATACTGGGTTCAAAACTAAAAGTGCTTGGTTTCCTCTTTTAAATGCGTGCACACAGGGTGTGTGTGTGTGTGCACAATAAAGTGTGTTTATATCTAAAGGCTAACAGGACCTAAGACAGGCATTTTACTAATACATGTGAATTCTACCTAATTACTTATGCTGCATCAAAATCTTGGCTAATTTGCGAGATTCAGAGACACAGACAGACATGAACTACCTTTAGGCAAGCTTTTCATATCAACATCATTTTCTGAGTTCTCGTTTGAAAGATCTTCATTTACATTTTCATCTAAGATTTGTTCATCATCTGATCCAACATATTTTGTTACAACTGTAGGTTTCCTGCATAAACAGAAAAAAACATACCATAAAAAAATATTACGTACTGCAATACAAGGTAAGTCTGGTGCTTTGTAAGCAAAACACATATTAATTGGAGGAATCTACGGTGGTTTTTTTACGTTCATTTAAGACATTATGATATGGGATACTCTTATTACAATAAGTAAGTTATAATTTCTTGTTAGGAACAGGAATTCTCCCCTCCTATGTGAAATAAAAAGATACACAAACAAAGTATTTTTGTTTCACAGATTTGCCATATTTTTCTTTTGTAAACTCCTGGTTTTTCAGATGGTATGCAGGAAAGTCACACTTTTAAGAAAAAAGCCTGAATGGAACGTAAGTGAATTTTATACACCATTCCCAGTTTAACAGGCAGCACAAAGAGAACACACAGATATTAGGAAATGACAAAAAGGAACTTGCAGAAAAGATACTTGCAAGGAAATAAAAGAAATGCAGAAAGAAATGAAAAAGCTAACTGTTGAATAAAAAGACCATTTGCCAGAATTTCACACAAACAAAACTGAATCCATTAAAATGAATGAATTTACCATGTCAAGGCAGAGAGAAAAAAAATTTTAAAAAAACCCCAAAACACTGAGCATAATTTTGAGGTGTCTGAACGTAATACATGAACAACTGTAGAATACTGCTTCTGTCACTACCAGACACAGTATGATAAATGTATGAGTGAAAATACCCTTAGTGATAAGACAGGAAGCAAATAAGCGAGACAGTAAAAATAATATAAATTAAGAGAGTTCAGCAGAACACTGGATTCAGAAGATGAGGGAGAAACTAAAGGCAAATATAAAACCCCACTTGCAAATACGGAATCAAGACAAACAGAAAAAGGAGAATGAAAAGTATTATTTAATTCCAGCAGATATGAAATAAACAAACATGGATAAAAAGAAGAGTGAAAAGAGATATGCAATGCTTTTAAGGAACTATAAGGCGGCAGCTGTTGAAATCACGCATTCGGAAGAGCTCACCAATCCTGCTTCAGCAGGATTTTAAAAAAATCATGAAGGACATAACTTGAATAAGCATCAGCTGAGAGAAAAGATGAGAAGGATTTTTGCTAGAGTATGTTAGCAGCTACTTAGGTCACAAGTAATTTGTCCCCTGTAGGTTCAAACTGGTTGGTAAGCAGTTAACTCCGTACTTCTTTAAAATCAAAACGCAGAAAGGGATTTTAGGGATTAAGCAGAGATACAGCAAATGGCAGTTTCTGCAGAGGACAACTTAAAACATTTTGATTCTACAGTCTCCCAATAGTAAGGTACATAAAACTTTTTTTCCATATCCTCCAAGTTACATCCTGTGTGTAGAAATAGCAAGAGTGAGGGAACAGTGGTACAAACACTGAAGATACAGGGCAATCTTGTTGTTTCTGTTAAGCAAAATCAAGCTTTACAATCTTTACCTTTGACCCTGAAAGATGGTTTGAATTTTAAGTGCACTATGAGGCATTTGTTTCACCAGCCCTCTGCTAAATTGATACATTTATAGTGGTGTATACTAACAGTGTCAGGCATAGTGAACGGACTTTTTCTATAGTTTCACATGCCAAAAATTAATTGATTTATTTTTATTTTCCAAACCAACCTTTTTGAACGCGATGATCCTAAGGATTTCGTTCTTTCTGAAGAACTGCTGCCCTAAAACCAAAAAAAGGTATTAAAAAGTCAATACATTTGTAACCAAGTGACCTGTCACTAAAAACAGTTTCTTACATCAACTACATCAACTAGAACACATTGCAGAAGTCACCAGTGCTCTTACCAAAAAGAAAAAAGAAGAAAAAAAGAAAAAAGAGAAAAGAGAAAAGGCAGGAAAACCATTAACACAAAGTGACATTTACCGTTTCAACAGTCATGCCAGTTCAGTTAACCTAAACCTATGGAGCTTCAGACTCCAAGTCACTATCCTCTTAAAAAAAGATACTTAAAAATAAGTGTCACCAAACTCTAAATTATTCTCACTAATCTCCCTCTGCATGTATCTCAAAAGAAATTAAGAGAGGGCACTGTTGTAATTTGAGACATTCAGAGAGAAACACTGCATGTTATCTCAAGCACTGAGTCTTCATGAAATTGAGGATATTCCCTCCTAGCAGCTCTCAACTTGCACAACATACTGGAAGTTCTCTCAGCTTTCTGGAGAACAGACTGAGAACAGCTCATGACCACTGGCCAACCCCAGCCACAAAGAACTGTGGCGCCTCCTGCTCTGTGTGTCCTCACTGTCATGTTAACTTCCACGATGAGCACGTGGAATAACTGCCCAATTCACATACACCCACCTGCCTCTACGCTGCTGTGTATTTTCACTCTTTTGTAATTCACCAGGATCCCTCACAGCACTTAGTGCTGCAGTAGATTATGCAAATCTATGGATGTTTTTCCCACAATGTGAAGAAACCATCACCTTTTCCAACATAAATAGATAGGGAGGGTTTATGAAGGCTGGCCCTAGGGAGCTATCACCAGTATGCACCCAAGAATTGCCAGCAGACTGCAGAAACTTGGTATCTAGCTTATATGCCAGAAAGGGCTGGCTGCCTCTACAGGGAAACTGATTTTTATGATATGGACACATAGCATAACTAGGTTTGGGCAGTATCAAATACATACCCGAATTTACTGCAGTAAAGGCAAACTAAGGCAGGACACTGGAGCTTGTGCTTCCTCTACATAATAACATACTGTATACTGGAATGTTTCCAACAGGAGAGTAGATACACCACATGAAAAATGGTTTTGATCTATACAACACACTACATAGAAAAAATTTTGCTCATGTTTAATAAAGATCCTGTATCTCCATCTTTTTTCCTTTATAAAAAAAGAAGCATATTTGCCTACAAGGAAAATTATGTACCTACTGTTATCTGAGTAAGAGTGTGTAAGTGTAAATATGAGGTAGAGACCAATTCTTTTAAACCAAAAGTAAGAGTCTGTTTACACATAAGCCAAAGAACAGAATAAGGATAAAAGAATATTAACTGAATTTCTTTAAAACCTAAAACTCACTTTGCAATATACTCAATCTGAATCAATTCACAATACTGGCATTTCTTAAGAAAAATGCAATTGTGTACCTCAGTTAAGCAAAATCTACCTCTCTAAACTGTCAGAGAAGTTTTCCCAAGAATTATTGTGCATCAGAAAGACAACACAGTTGTCCAAGTAAATCTGTGTATTTCAATAATTTAGAAATAAGGAAGAGGGTAGGGGGAGAAACAGGATTGCTTGCATATGCCTAAATCAAAGTGAGTATCATTCAACATTTAAAATACATTTTAAAATATCTTACAGCTAATGCTTCTATTCAGTAGATATGACAATATTTACTGCACGGTTCTAATATTCTTTAAACGTTTATTGTAAAAGCAACAAAGTGAACTCAGCATTTTCTATACCAGCTATTCTGTACTAGCATGCAACTAAATTTCAGAGCATTTTTATTCCTACCTCTTCTCTATTGTTCTCCATTGAAGCTGGACTACTTTTAGGTTCCCTACTTTTACCTGTGGATTGAAATAAAAGGAATACAATGAAATGCAAGAAATATTAAACGTCCTTCACATTTTATGTCATCCCATTGTTTTATGTTTCACCAGTGTGACTAAAGATGACTGTAACTTTGTGAGATGAACTGTTGCACAACAAAACAGTGCACTGAATGCTATGCATTTTACAGAAATCATTCAGAAATTACTTTCAGTTAAGTTGCTGAGAGGCCAGACGACAGCCTTCCAAGTGGCAAAGAAATACTGAAGAAATGAAAGTGTAACTGTACATGCAGAAATAATACAGTTAGTGCTTTTTATTTATTTTTTTTTTTAATCTCTAAGAGGTTACTTTAAGCATTTTCTCTTACACATCTCGACATTAAAAACAAGGTATCAAATCTGGGATCATGGAACCACAGACAAAAATCCCATTCAATACAGCACACGCCAGAGAATTCCCACTTCTTGATCTTAGGAACTGTGGAATATAAAACCTAAGGACATGCAACCTATTAGTATCTGTTCTATCCACCTGTCCAGGTAATGGAAGGGAAAGTTTCAAGTTCAGTGATTCAAAGATACTTGTACGAAGTTGCTCAAAAGACCTAATCATAGTAGTATTTTAATAGATGCACTACTGAGAAACACACAAGCGGTAGCATAATTACAGGACACCTATCCTATCATTGGTGATTTCAATGTAAGACTGCTAGCACTGCAACTTACTATATCCTTACACTTCAGTTTTGTGAAAAACAATTTTCCTTTAGAACCATAGGATGGTTTGAGTTGCAAAGGGACCTTAAAGGTCATCTAGTTTCAACACTCCCAGCCACAAACAGGGATACCTCCCACTACACCACAGTTTAGTTTATTATTTTGAAGTATCACATGAGTAATTTCTTTTTCCTATGTTAACAGTTCAATTTGATGGTGACACAAGGAGGCTAGCACCACATGGCAGCAGACTCTCAACACAAAATATTAAGAGAGCAACTGCACACCAGAAAGCCCACATATGTTTGTTTCTTAGGACAACAGGAGTTTGAAAATAAATTCCGTAACAGCCAACACACTCTCATTCTCCTGTATTCTTATCACTTCAGCACAACTTTTAGCTCATTAAAAAGTAGAGACTGAAAGGTTTTGCACCTGTATTCAGTCCTAGTTAAACCAGAAAGCAGATTTAACCAAGTTAAATTTAAAAACAAATTTTATTCAGTACGGTTATGAAATACTTTAACTTTTTATGATTGTAATAAAAAAAAAAGTTTTTAATTCGTTACTTCTAACCTGTAAGTATAAATTTCTAATATCAAATTTGAACCAGTGTAGGACTTAAGGTTTTTCAGAAGCATTATTTTCTTTTCTACCATTTCCAAATTATGTGCTGAGAAATCTTTTTCAGATAGTTATGAAAGCATAATCTTCAAAACTTCTTCCACAAATACAAGGACTGTAAAGGCTTAACATCAGCAGAAAAAATAAAATACTAGTCTCACACATTCAGGAAAACTGACCCAGGCACCCCTAGCAGAGCTAATACACACGTTTGCCATCTCATGTCTCATAGAAGGTACATTAACAGTAGAAATAGCTTTTTTCATATTTAGAAAAGGTTCATAAATAAATATTGTACCAAAGGCCTACTATACATTTATTAAGATATTACCCCTTAAATCACACTAGAACTTTGCATAATTGCCCCAGTGAACTGTGATACAGTGAAGCAGCAACACAAAGTTATCTGACTTGAGAATCATACATATGTTGAGGGTGGGGGGGGAAGCGCAAGTATTTTTACCTATGCTTTTGTTTTTAGATAACGCTGGAGGAGAGTTTGCGTCCTCAGATTCTTCCGATGATTGAGCCAAGAAGTCATGAAGTTTCTGAACCAATGTATTCAACTTACTTTCACTGTAAAAATACAAATAAAACTTGAAGTTACCTATGTATCTCACTCAAATTTAGCAAGCTTGAAAGAAACTGCGTTTCATCTCAATTAATAAACACCTATAAAGACATTCAGTAACTTCTTAAACAGTTGTTTCTGCAAGGGAACATTAAAGCAAATAAAAACCATACCATTTTGTTAAACCCCGAGTAAAAGACTAGATGCAGCCTTATTAACAAGAAAGCACTAAGGACTTCGTTAACAGTAATAACAAAAAGTCCATCTTAAATAGTTTCTACTATTTTAAATAGTTCTTGCTGCTTAGAACTATTTACAAAATTCAAGAAAGTCTGAGTAGTAATGCTGCTATGACACAAGGATAGAGAAAAATGTATTTAAGATTCTACTTTCTCAGAAACTGAACAGATAAAAATAATAAAATCTTTATTTTATTAACAAAAATGTAACCTTTTGGGATAGTAAACACTAGAAATAGCAGAATTTCACTTACAACCTTAGAAACAAGTAGGTCCATTGAGTGCAACAGATCTACACGCTTATGCAAAGCTTTCATTAAATCAGCCACGTACACATATACTGGGTATCCCACATTACTTTTGACAAAAAACAACCATGCAGAATCAGATCTTTTCTTGATCTGTTTGTGTAAGTATTCTTAATTAATTTACAAAAAATATTACCCTGGGCATTTTCACTAGGTAGTTTTAGACAGCAGGAACATCTTGCTTTTTTACTGTAATGAGTATATATACAATGCCTTTACCCTATATTTCTGCGAAAAGACTACACTGCTTCATAATCTACATGTTATTCCCTCTCACTGTACATCATTTATTTCAGATTTTCTTCTCCCAAAGGTGTTAGAATTTCCTGAGAAGTGCCTTTTTTCCCCAGCAGCAGGCACACTGCCTGAGGCCAGGGGCAGCCAGACCCCTCTGTGTCACAACTTGTCACTCTCAGCTGTTTGTCGCTGCTGCCCTCTGGGCACTATCAGTCCTCTAAAATCTGCCAGCTGATATGCCTGAGTCATCACACCTTATCTCCTACTACATATGGCTTTTCAAACTGCTGAATTACGCTATGCCCTTCGCAAATTAACCAAGCTGGATACAGGCTTCCATCCTTGCCACTCTTTTATCTCCAACTTACTTTCAAAAGTCTTCTGATAGCAAGAAGAAAGCTTTTCTGTCCCTGTTTTACAG
Source organism: Thinocorus orbignyianus (assembly GCA_013400375.1). Taxonomy (NCBI): domain Eukaryota; kingdom Metazoa; phylum Chordata; class Aves; order Ciconiiformes; family Thinocoridae; genus Thinocorus; species Thinocorus orbignyianus. The sequence goes on along the minus strand of VXBW01003913.1, from coordinate 336,908 downwards.
GTTGTTAGAACTTCTGAATATTCACCAGAAGCTCAATCCTCTCACCTTTGCCATCTCTACTATTTCTCTGAACACTTCAATTTATTAACTTCTGACTTCCAATTTAACTGTTACTGCTAAAAAAGCCTTGCCTGCTTTATAAGAAGGACACGCAGGTGAGTGCTCTCTTGAGCTATGACTGAAAGGGTATCATCACATTAATGCAAATGACTATTTAAACCAGTGAAAACAACCACATATAGACCCGCATAAAGCATCTATTTAAAGAATGAAATATCAAACCTGTAATTTCTTTAAATCTTCTGAAGTACTTAAAATAAAACAAAACAGCACTTTGTAATGGAAAGATTTTCTGCATGAGTAAAGGAACACTCTTCTTTCGAGACTACACACATACCATTACTCACTTGAGCAACTTTAAAGGAGTGTAACAAAGCCTGCTTTACTCTCAAGTGTATCTTAAAATTTTTCCCTCAATCTGTTTAAAAGTCTTTCCATCTAATTACTGGACTCATGCTGCTATACAACTGCCAATCCCCTGAACTTGGGCTTCTCTCTTTGTCATGGATGGAGGACATTCTTGGAAAACATTACAGAGGATGGTAATGGTACACTTCATTTTTAAGAGACTGCATACTCCACCTTAGAAAGGAGATTTAATGACAATTTATTCACATTAAGTTAAAAAAAAAAAATTAAAGCATTGCTCAAAATTATCTGATAGTAAAAGTACATAAAGAGATTTTATATTTATTCCAGATGGTCTGAAGAACTAATGCACATTTAGAAAGGCTGAAAAAAAAGTACATTTTTGGTAGTAAAAACAAAAAAGCCCACATGTGGAATTCTGCTCATTTAGTTTATAAATAACTTGTTTTGGTAACAACATTTTAGGGAAAAAAAATAAGTTATAAAATTATTGTTCTCAATACAAAACAAATTCTGAATAGTGTGCATGTGTCCTTGTGACTAACACTTGGAACATAATCTACTGCCATTTATTAAACCTTACACTAACTAGCCTAAAATTATCATTTTCAGAGGAAAATGTTCATGCTGACAAACAACAACCAAAAAAATAATCTGCAAACTAATATTAAAAAGTCCTCTCAACTTGCTTTTCCTCTAGATTCTTCAGCATTTTGCACCATAAGCCTGTAATAAGGAATACCAGGTCAAATGTAAGTAAAGGTGTTACACTTACTATACTTCACTGCAAAGACATTTAAATTTAGGGCAGTCTATTACCTGGTTTTGTACAAAAGTGATTTTATGTCATGCTTTTACAGTTGAAAATATATTTTCTATAGTATTTTTTTAAAGCATCTACTGCAAAATCCTTACTCTTGCAAGATATTAATAGACTCATGCACTATTAAATCGATCATAACCTATAAAATGTGCATTTAAAAAAAAAAAACCACCAAAACATAGAAGTGTAAACATTTAGGACTACCTCAGAAGCACTCAGTAAAACAAGCAGTCGCCCTCTACTATACAGCAACAGTCCCCACACAGCTGACTGGAGCTTTCAGGCTTGCACATTCTAAGCAAAGGGCTTCACCATCAGTCTAGAGCTATTTCAACACTGTTTAGCCTAATTAAAACAAGAAAGAAAGGAAAGGTGTCCTACTATTACTGGTTTGGCCATGAACCTGATTTGTGACCTTGGGAAACTTGTAAGAATGCCATTTTTTACCTAAATTCAGAGCAAGTGCTCTAATCTTAAACAGCAAACGCCTGGCTCTTGCTAGGATAAAAAAAAAGTACACAATAGGCAAACCACATTATTAGGTTAAACAATTCTAAAAATCAATAGACTTTATAAGAAAAAAATGAAAGGACGGGTGGTGTTCTAATCTAGACACAACACAGCTGATCCATTCTAGTTGTCCCTTTCTATGCATTCACCCGTATGGGTTTACATGGCCAGGTTCCTGTAGCACACGGGCTACAGGCGTGGCTTCTGTGAGGAGATACCAGAACCTTCCCCCACACCTGTCAGAACCAATGCCATCTGGCTCCAAGATGAACCCACCAAGCCTATCAGCAATGATGGTAGTGCCCCCAGGATAAAATAAAAAACAAAAAAACCCACTAGGCAACAGCAGCCAAGAGAAAGGAGTGAGGATATGTGAGAGGAACAACTCTGCGGACACCAAGGTCAGTGAAGAAGGAGGGGGAGAAGATGCTCCAGGCCCTGGAGCACAGATTCCCCTGCACACTGTGATGAAGACTGTGGTGAGTGAGACAGGCTGTTCCCCTGCAGCCCACAGAGGACCCCATGCTGGAGTAGGTGGATGCCAGACGGAAGCTGAGGCCCTGTGATGGAGCAGGCTCCAGCAGGGCTTGTGGACCCGTGGGGAGAGCAACCCACGCTGCAGCAGGATTGTTGGCAGGACCTGTGACCCTGCAGGGGGCCTAGTCTGTTCCTGAAGGGACCCATGTTGAAGAAGCTTATGGAGAACTGTCTCCTGTGTGACAGACTCCACAATGGAGCAGAGGAAGAGAGTGAGGAGGAAGGAGCAGCAGAGACAACACGTTATGAACTGACCACAACCCTCCTTCTCAGTCCCCCTGCACCACGCTGCAGGAGGAGGCAGAGAAATGAGGCGGGAAGTTGATCCCAGAAGTGAGGGGTGGGAGGAAGCTGTTCTAGAGTTTGGTTTTATTTTTCATTACCCTAAGCTGATTTTATTGGCTATAAATTAAATTAATTTGGAATTATACTGTGAAACTGCATGAGAAAAACCTTGTTATTGCACTCAGTTTCTATCTACCTTCTTCAGATACTTCAAAAACAAAGGTGGGGAATGTCCTGGTTATTGTTAACATATAGTAGAACAGTTTTAAAACTATTTTCTTTAAATAAATTAATTTCTAAGCCTTCCACAGGATCTTACCAACTTATAGTCTAAATAAGTGCCCCTCATCTGAATTTCAAATGACTCTTGAAAGTCAGTGAAACAGGAGTAGTTTCCAGCTTTTCATCTATGTCAACATTGACAAATACACTTTTGCAAAATTTTTCTTACTTTCAATACCTTCCTTAAGTGCAACACTTGCCTAAAATTTTTCTACGCTTAAAAAGTTTTAAAATAGCTCAAGTGCACAAGTTTTTTAAATTCATCTTTACAGTTGTTTCAAGTTAAGTCCCAATCATTTTTCACTTTTGAAGCTGAAATGAAATACTGCACAACTAGTATTAAGCAGACAAAATCAAACAATCCCTAGAAAAAAATTAAAGAAAAATAAAACCAGATGTGCTCTTGAACTGCCAGTCTGTAACTACTATCCTCTGCTTCAGACTGTATGCCTGTGTGAACAGCAGAAATCCGACAACCCACAGCAAAGTCTTGATATTTTAAATAAGATAGTGGGAAGAGGAGGGGAAAGCAAAAGACTATGTCTATATTAGATCACAGGAAGGTTTGGTGTTGAAGACCCAATATTCATGCTACAGACTGAAAAGTAAGCCAAACTAGGTGTAGTCTGGCTCTGCAGACTGAACAATCACTAGCAGTTGGAGCACATCAAGAATGCTGAAGTACATCTTTCAGCTTAGTTCCAGCCAGAAGGAATCCAGTTCTTGCACTCCTGCATTATCTGCAGTATTCCCTGTTATCAACAAAACTAACAAGCAAGGCCAATCTGGAGACTTCTTTCAAAAATGCACTTCTTAATTCAGATGCTAACATGGATGAACCCGAAGTTCTGAAGGGGATCACAACATCTTTTACCAAAGCATTTTTATAGCCAACGTGTTACAAACATGATAATCTTTTACAATTACTGTTTTACAGTAAAAAATGTGAAATTGACATAATTTAAGCCTACAATTTAAAAACTTGTACTAGACATCCTTTTCTTCTATCCTTAAAAAAATGTATAATATCTTTTCATACTACCTAACCCTTGATATAATCAGGCCAGTATTCTGTCACCTGCAAATCTTCATATAAGTTTCTCCAGAAGAGAAGGAAAGTATAAGATTTCCCTCAATTCAAAGATTCCAGCTAAAAGAGCAGAGCCTACATATTCATTTCATATGAAACGTGTCAATATTGTGGCTGAACACACATGAATGAAATAGCTTAAGACCACTGGAAAGAGTCAAAGATGATAAAACCTACAATAGAAGTTGCTTATTTTCTTATCTCTAATGAGAAAAGAAGTATACCTGCAGTATCCTAAGCAGCCTACTGCCCTCAGAAAAAATATGTAACCACAAAATAAGATCAGCCTACCACTTTATCAGTTGACCAAGTAAAACAATACAGTTTTATAAAGATGGGGAAACAGAGCCCTTCCTAGCGGTTGTTTTTTCACGCAGCAATAGTTTTCCAAGGGCAGAATAAAATATTGTACAGTCCAAATCCGATCAGTATTTTATAATTTATTTATACTGATACACCAATTACATCCCAAAATAAGTGAGGCTTTACAACCAGGATTCACACAATCCATTCAAGTTGGCAAGAACCAGCTCTACTGCCCAAGGATGCAAACCCTCATCACCTGACACACACACCCCTGATGCCACCCACACCCTCAGGTTCTCTACTTTCTCTATCATTTAAACACAAGTAATTGTTTAGACCTATGCACAAAACCTGATCCATATGAAAAGTAGGTGTTTCTTCTACCAAATCTAGATAATTTCCCTAATTCAGGTCACTGCTCACTGGTACAAATGTCTCTGCATGCAGAGGTGATGACATCCTGAGCTGGGGAGGAAGGGACTGTAATATCAGTGCCAGCAATGCGCTGCGTGACCTTGAGCTATCCCACAGAAGAAAAATTAGTTGGTCAGGTAAATGACACCAAGAATCCACGAATCATTTAGTTTGGAAGGAACTCCTGAAAACCCCACAGCAAAAGCAAAGACAGCTACAGGAGGTCACCCAGATATATGTCCAGTCCAGTCCGAGTACCTGCACAGATGGAGGCTCCACAACCTGTCTGAGTGATCAGTTCCAGCGTTTGACCATTTTCACAGTAAAAAAGTTCTCTCATGGAACTGTACCACATTACACTTACTAAATCAAAAAATACCTGAATACCCAAACTCTGACTGAAAAGAGATGCAGGCATCTAGCACTTCCTCAAACTCAAAGATTCTATGCTTAACACTTCGTTAACAGATTCATTCTTCCACTTTGTTTAGAACTGACTTTAAATCCACAGGGTCTTAATCAAGTGATACCACACAGATGAAGACACTGGATGAAGTAACTTTGGAGCTTAAGTACAGCATAAGAGGTCCAGACAAGTAAACAGAACTATTTTCCTCCAGACACACAAGGGGAATGAAAAAAGCAATGGTTAAAAGTCACCAAGAGACCCTTTATTCTGCTCAAGGAAGATTACACAATTTCTTTTTGTTGAGATGGTATCCAAACAACCGTATCAGCATTTGGCTAGGAGTTACCACACTTCACTAAAAAGTAAAAAATTCTTTGGTTTTTAACCTGTTTCTTCAATGGAAGCATAAAAAAATTTCAAGAAAAAATAATTAAAAAAAAAAAAAAGCTGACACATAATCTCATTGTTGGGTTGGCTTGAACGCCACACAGAGGTATGTAACTTTGATGGCAAAATAATCTGGATGCTGAAAAAAACTGACCGAAGCCAACCACTTGAAAATTTAAATATAGTATTTTCACCTTCATGAGACAAAAATCATGGCTAAGTTAATACTTTACTGTAGTGATTCTGGAAAGGAAGCTCAAACTAGAGTATATAACATACAAACCAAAAACTTTTATTTAAAAGGTTTAAAGATGCTGTGTTTAAAGGGAAAAAGGGGCTCCACATCCAACAGCATCACGCGGACTCTGAAACTGCCTCCCCTTTTGCTTCATTTGCCTTCTGCTTCCTGGAGCTCATCACAGAGACATCATGAGACAGAATGAGACATCACTCATTACAAACTCTGTCTAGGAATTAACGCATGCTCCTTCCAGTCTCCCAGGCACTTCCAATTGGGTTTGCTACGACTTTTAAGGTTTGTGGTCCCTCTGAAGCACAGGATTTGGCTTTGCTTTACACAACAGGTGTATTTGCCCAAGAAGGCCTCTACAGCTGAGCCTATCAAGACCTACGGTTGGACAGACCTAGTAAGATAGAAATTTCTACAACTGTGCAGCTTTCAGACTTGCAAATGAACTGCTTAAATGGCAGTAAAGCTGACAATGGTCAACAACCTGTGTAATCAAGTTCTTAATTTTTTCAATGTTTCACTATTTTTCTAAATAAAAAAAAAGAAAAAAGAAAAAAAATCAACCTCAATCAATCCATCACCCATTTTGAATAATTGCCTAGTGGCCCGATGTTGTAACAAATTATGAAAGTTTTACACTCTTTCTTCAGTAAATCAGGGCACTTTTCCTACCATCCTTTGAAGCCAATATAAAACCTTCCATTATATTTGCTGCCGAATTTCTACAATTTCTTCTTTCTCCTCCTGATTTACCAATGGAACAATCTGCCACGGACCCATCTGTGAACTGATTTACGTTTCCAAATCACCTGCAGGCCCAAACTGAGCTCCAGTGACACGAAATGTGATTTCATGAGGTTCAGCAGTATCCTTAGGCTCTCCTGTTTATAAAAGGCACATCCAGTGATCCAACCTAAAAACATACTTTGTCACATATCGCCAGCACTCGTTTTTACGGTGAACACAGCACATTTCAGTATTATTTTTGATATTTTCTTTTGGTAAGGTATATCCATGTAAAAAGCACTTTTCTCAAGCAGAGGGTACGAGTGCTCATCTATAAGAGTACTTGGAATTTCAAGTTTCCACAATGGTAAGACCATTCTACTGCAGAACTTGTGTTATACACTCCTTTATGACAACAAATGATTTCACAGCAAATGCAAGCTTAGTCAAGCTCATTTGCTTCAGTGAAGCTCTACAGAGACCCCAACACAACGCTTACAAAACCCAAACAGAGACAGTATTCTACTAAAGCAGAAATAATGAAGTCACTGCAGTAAGTTCTTCTCTTGCAGGATTACACTTAATTAGTGCAAACGCATTGGCTCTGGGGCACATCTGGCACAGAAGACAACAGTCAGCCTAAAGTTTTGCTCTTCTCTGGGGAAGAGTCAAAGAATCTGCTTATGCCCATTCCATCATGGCTGTGCGAAAAACAGCAAACTTAAACTGTACCTTCAGTGCACATGGAAGATTGCTACTGACTTATTTCCAACCAGATTATTGTGGCATTAAACAACATGCCTCAAACTCAAACAACCCTGTAACACAACTCAGAACAAAGACATTCAGGTGACTCAAAAATGCAGAAATTTTAACTAAAATATTAAGACCAAGTTACCAAAATATCATACTGAAATCTGAAAAGTCTGAATCATTAAAAAAAAAATTAAGATTATTTTGCTAACTCAAAAAAATACGGTATCACAACACTGACTAGCAGATGGTTCAAGTGAGTAAGATTCAAAACTTGTTTTCTTTTTCTACTCTTGTGCTTATTTTCTACAATGTCTGAACCGACTGGTAGGAACAGATCCCTCCACTTAGGAAAAAAAAAAAAAGGTTTTGGGGCAAAAGTTATAGAGAAATCTTTATAACGTTTACAGAGGCAGCATTTTTTTTTAAAGTTTCTTAGTAAGTTACTTCACTTTTCATCCAGTTTTTCAGCATTTCATGCTGGGCATGGGATATTCCTAGGTTTTTAATATTAAATAAAAGTATTCCTTACAAAAAAAGTTTAACACCTCACAGCCAACAGGCTAGTATTGATTGATTACTTATCTTTTAAACACTATAAGTCTATATTCCAGAAATGCTGGGAAAAGATACTCCATCAAAATACTATTGTTTGCATACCTTCCAAAGAATTCTAACAACAATCTCCTAGCTTTATTTTGGTACATGACTTACATGAGCAAAACTGCAGATAAGATGAAATGAATGTGTAGGGTGACTGGGAGGGGTGACAGAAATACAGGCAGCTGACAAGCCAACAGGACTTGTGGGGAATGAGAACAAAAGAGAGAGAGAGTGTGTGTGTGTGTTTTCCTTTTCTCTATCATTCTCTCCCAACTCCAATTTTAAACACAACTTGAATTGATACAAAATAAGAAAAAGCCTATGTAAGGTGTTCATCAGCTTATAACCCCGACACCATGGTACCCTACAGTGTGATGCCTACTTCCTGGCACAGAACTGTTCTTACAAAAAATAAACTGTTGAAAATGAGCTCTATATGGGATAAGAACTACAAAAAATATTCAGACCGAATGAGGAATGGGTTCCTGAACAGAAGAAAAGTTTGGAGTATGCATGCGGAAAAAGAAATCTTATGTCCACCTACTTGTAAGTAGTTTGTTGTAGGGCCTGCTTATTATGTGGGACAGACCCAACTCAACAACTACACGCAATCTCAAATCTATTTTGTACATACTTTTTGATCTCCATGATTACAAATAAACTGAAAGAATCCAATTTACCTTTCTGTCTGCAGGTAATCTGAAAAACTGCATGCAAAGTGCACAAGCTTCTGTATCGTCTCCTACTGAAGCATCAAGTAAAGCAACACTTTAGCAGTAACACTAATTGTTGCACTAATGACAACCTAAGAATATGGAAAGAGTTAAGTACAAAACCTTCATCGTGTAGACCAGGAACAAGTGTTTCAAAAGACAACAAAACAGGGAAAATGGAGAACAAAATACAACACTTATAATAAAGTAAAAAGGAAAGTGGTCCCAATGCAAAAGCATTTTTCAGAATATGCATTACTAATTATCACCATGAAACAGTCAATAAATATTAATAAGCTGGATCTTTCTGCTATGTAAAAATCAAACTCTACCCTTGAGTTCAGGGACTGGTGAAAATAAGCAGAAAGCCCCTTAATCAGTATTTCAGTCTATACACAAAATAATCAATCAAACACAAAATGTTTTAACCTGTCAAAGTACTTTAAGAACACAGAGAGGAAAATTTGGGAATGACAAAGGGAGAGAGATGGGCAACTGGGCAACTCTACATCACAGAATAAAGAAGAAAACACATGCAGAACAAACTGCTGACTGTTGGGAAGTCATGTGCCAAATAATGTATATTTGCAGTGTTCATAGTAATGAAATCCAACATCTGATCAACATCAACGACGATGATAATCTTTCAAAAATCTCTTTTTGTCAGATGTAGATGGCACATGCATTGCTTTCTCAGAAGCATTAAGGCTTTAAAATTAAGCAATAAACAAGAGGAAATCTACCACTCCTTTAGCTTTTGACTAAAACTAAACAGGAGTTACGAATTCCTCAAAATAAGTCTAAAACCAGGTGGTGAAGATACACAAATACGACCACACAAAACAAGCCCACAAACCTCTATTCAGTGGTCGGACAGTATGATGCTTCCCTTTCTTGACACTGATTTTGATGATATGTGCAACGTTTGTGCGGGTCAAGCGACAACACTTTATTGTTTATGTGGTGCCTGAGGCATTCGGAGTGTTTGTGGGCGAGGGTCTGTCCCCCAGAGGCGCTGAGACAGCGACGAACTGAAGGCACACAAAGCCAACTATTGATTAATAGTTGAACATGGCGCCTTTCTCAGCGCTGACTTTACTCGGGGTCTCCTGTCACCTCGCTCACTTCAGGCAGCAACACCAGAGCCGCGGGTGCCAATTAACGCGGCAGGAAGCAGCCCTTCGAGGGCAGCGGGAGATGTTTGTAAACCGGCGGGAGAGCGGGCCCCTGGCGGGGGGGAGCGGCGGGACTTTTACTACGGCGCAAACACGTGGGGCGGGGGCGGACAAACGGAGGGCACATGCCCGCGGCGGGGGCACGGCGGGCGATGGCGACGGCCGATAGCGGCCCCGCCCCTCCGGGCCTGCCCGCCGGAACGGAACGGGACGGGA
>VXBW01003913.1:302237-324667 GCA_013400375.1 Thinocorus orbignyianus | reverse complement strand
CGGCCGGCCGGGCCGGAACCGGGCTCAGGCGCTGGAAGGAGACAAAGCCGTTATTGCCACCATCGCCAGCCCCGCCGCCATCTTATCGTAGGGAGGCTGAGGGAGACCTGCCTCCTGCCGCCTTCCTCCTTCGCCGACTCCCATTGGCTCCTCGCCGCCCCCAGCGATTTTCTAATTGGGCGGCTCCGACGGGGCCTGTTGCTAGGGTGGTTCACGTCACCGTCCTAACCTTCCCCGCTCCCATTGGCTGGAGGGAGGCTTACGTCACCGACAGGGGTCTGACGTCACAAACCAAGACCCGTGACATCATTTCAAAACAAAGTGCATTGACGACTGTGCCCAGCAGGGGGCTCCCCTCCCGCCCGCGGCTGCCCCCGCCGGCAGCGGCCCCAGAGCAGCCGGCCTTGGGGGGAGGTGTCCCTGCCCAACTCAATAATCTTGAAGGTCCCTTCCAACTCTGACCATTCCATGGCTCTGGCTTGGGGCGACACCACAACTTGAGTCTAACATCATCAAGCTCATCCCGGGATTTAAATAACACCCACCATCCATGGGCATCCATGGTCATCCATGGACAGAGTGACAGCAACGCTGGCCAAACTCCCAACGCCAGCATGGGAATGACCCTAACCCTCTGCAGGGACCAGCCTCCCAAGCTTTGGGGGAAGAGCGCAGCCCCAGGACAGCATAAAACCATGGCAAGATGCAAGTGCCATCAGCTGTACTGAGAATTAGCAAGGTTGGACTTGCTGAACAGCACCTAAGTCCCACAGCTAGAGCGCCACTGACGGCACGCTGAAGCTTTGCCAGAACTTTTTTCTTCAAAAACCAGAAAATTTGTTAGGTAAGAAAACGTCATTGGCAACTTCACTTAAGTACACCAAGATAATTTTCCCTGCTTGTACCAGCAGCTTCCACGTTCCCATCAGATGTTAAAATTTATATGGAAAGAAGAGGACTGGAATACACCCCTATTGAGAGGGGAAGAAGCTACGCTAGAAGGCTCCCGAGTTCCCCTGGATAGCATTTTCCTGGAAACTTCCATCTCCCCACATGACCAAAACAGACCAGACCAGACCACCACAACCAAGTCCAGTACCCCACAGAATCTGAAACAGGTGGCATAAGTATTATTACTCACTTACAATAAAGATAACCACTTTTGAAAATTAATATATTTTCCTGGAGAATCTACAAAGTACCAACTCACCTGGTTTCATAAAGCAATGTGGAAAATGTGAGGGGAAAAAAACCCCATAGAGTGATAGCCCTGTCACCTAAAGTGTAACTACTTCTTCATTTTCGTTTCATTCTAAAAGGCAACAATAATAGAATAAATGGTATTTTCCACACTTGGGCACATACAACCCTACACATCCCAGGGAAATGCTACAAACTGCTCTAAACAGAATTTGCTTTACAATTTTGCCCAAGAACCACACCCAGTATTTGCCAAATCTTAGTAACACCAAAGAGAAGACTTAATAGCAGCTTTGTAAACAAATGCTATCTCATGGTTAATGCTACAGTTTTAAGAGCAAAGCATCACCTGTCTTCTAAGTAAGTTCTAGAAACAGCCACCATGTTAACTGCTACAAATTCCATTAAAAAAAATTCAAAAAGCCATTGTTTTGGGTTGGTTTTTTTTGCACCAGAAAGAGGAATTAAAGCAGAAGCATCACCTACTCTTATCTCTATGTTAGTATTCCAACTGTGCAATTAAAATAAGAAAACATTTATTTTCCTCTTCAAGGCATTTAGTCTGCTTTATAGACTAATATCCTACTGCTTTAGAATAACTACATATATATACTTATTACTTTTACTTTGTGGTATATATATTTTTTAGGATTTCCTTGGAAGATGAAAGACGGTATTTGAAAGCAGTTGAAAAACCCAAATTTAATGGGCTCCAACTCATAACTTTAGATATGTTGAACATGAAAAAGAAATTCCATTGTGAGAAAAAGTCAAAATAATGGAAGAAGGGAAGTGCTCCCATCTCCCAACAATCAGTTCAGAAGACAAAACCCTGATACTATCATGAGGTTGTCAATAAATAGATTGTAGAAGCACACCAAGACGTGCATCTGGAGAAACACTCTGTACACCCAACACACCGACAGCTCCATTTCCCCTACGCTTGGGACCCCTTCCCCCAGCGCTCTGGCAGACACTGCTGCCTGCTCCAATAAACACACCTGGAAGAATGAGGATTCCAAGCTTAGTTTGCAGGACAAAATAAGGGCCGCTGTAGAGTCTCATTGCACTGATCTTTTTTTTTTTTTCTTTTCATAATGAAAGTAATTAGTTTTCTTAGTAAGTAGATATTAGCCTACTTTTAAGCTATACATGTCTTTCAGCCATTTTTCTATCAACTGACAAGAGAATATTTCAATAACTTTATGTGCTCCTGACCTAGAAATACAAACCACATATACATCTTTCTCATGCTGTTATCTGTGATAAAAGTAGCACAATTAATCCAGAACAATAAAACACTATGCTTAAATTCATTTTATGGGAACAGTCAAGATGTGAGCTTTTAATGGAACAGATTATGTGCAACAGAACTCATTCTCTGTCAGACAAAAAGCATGATAAAAACTAAAACCAGATCACTGCTTAATCAGGAGCCTGGGTTTGTTCTTTGTTTAGCTGTTACTCTATTTCCCTTAATAAAGTTCCAACTGATGGTATGCTATCAGTTGAGTAGTGACTTGTATTTGATAATTAAGCCTTTTCAGCATGAGGAAGCAAACAAGGTCAAACAAAGAAACAAAGTGCCAGTACTTTTCCAACTCTTTTGGGAGAATTAATTTCTCAGAGCAGATGAAAGCATTTTGAAACAAACTTTTTTTTAAACCAATCTGATTCCAGTGTAAAGTGATTTTCTGTTACAGACTGGATAATTATTACAACACACTATCAGAAACCATTGCTAATAAGCCATAAAGGAACACTACAGACCATTCTTTCCTCCCAAGAAAGTTTGGCTACAAGATGCCATGATCTAGCACAATCTGATGTCACAGCATCTCCAAACACGCGTAAGCAATTCAGGTATGTCTGATTTTCTTCAGACATTCCAAATGTTTTAGAAGGCAAGCAACTGATTTTCTTCAGTACTTCCGAAACTTCTACTTTGTCAAGAATGTAGACTAGGAATAAAAAGTCACTTTTATGCTCACTTTTACACTTTTAAACAAGGCTCAGAATTAACCTTGCAGCGTGTTTAGTTAGATGTCTAATTGTTGTGACCATGAAACATCTACATTTTTCTGAAGTCTCTTGGCAACCATCATCTCATTGTATTCCCCAGACCCTGATGGCTACCCCCATTGCCTGCCAAAAGGTTTCACTTGTTCTTACCCTCATGTCTGGATGTGTATCTTAATCAGGCGATTGCACATGTACAGTCAGGCATACGAACATCACCAGCCGTGAGCTTAATTAAGGTTATTCGCACCTGCTCTGTATGGCTTTGTGCATATGCAGAGCTAAACCCATTTTCCATCTCGTTGAAGGACTAAGTAATTCTGCCCCTGAAGAGCACATGCTTCTTAAGACAGGAGCTTCCAGTAAATTGGAGCTAACACAAAACGTTACCCTAGATGGATCCAATTAGATTTACTATCTTGCTTTAGACTTAGCTCACGGAGCTCCCTGGATTATTCCCAAAAATAATTTTTAAATACACCACAGGCCCTTCTCAAAAGCAGAAAAAGCAGTAATCTTTGAGGCCAGCTACATTAACAAAACCACACAGTCCATTTTCAGATAGAGAATATACATTTTCCTCCTTTTATAGCACTAAGTGCTCTGTAAAAGGTGAGCTTTTATAGTACTACTGAGCGGTCTAATGACTCACTTTCTAAAGGAGATGGCCTCATCAAACTCCCAGTTTTAGCACACCAGTTCTCAAATGCATTGCCTCTTCCACCTTTGTTCCACTGGTTCAGAACTGTATTATATTAACTAGTTAGGGAGATGCACATGCCGATGGTCCCAAAGAGTCACTTTGGGTACCAATTATAATCGGCCATTACCTCTCACTGCTGCACAAGTCAAATCTTTCTAGAAATGCATCCTCTCTAAATCTGCTACAGATCCTTGCAAGCTCTCAATCTTCCTTTGCTTCACCATTACACCTGTTCCCTCCTCCACGCACTTCAGTTTCAGCCTGGAGTGCAGACAAACTGTTGGAAAAAGTAAGCATTATTTTCATTTCATATGTCAGCATGAAAAAAACAAAAAAAAAAAAAAAAAGGAAAATCCCAAACTCTTGACATCTATACTACCTTAAGTGGAAAGCCAACATGTCTCCACCATCCATCAGCATGATGCGCAACTGTTTAAAGTTAGTCAATATATGATTAGATGCTTTTTAGAGGGATATAATAAAATGTGGACTATGTCAGGAAAAATAAAAACAAGTCTGAAAGTTTAAGAAAAAAATATTACTTCTTTAGAACGACATTGTAAGCCACTTTTACCCGCATTGCTAATGACAACTAGCCTAAAAGTTTATAGGAAGCATTGTACCAACAAGGCAGGAAAATAAGCTACAGGTACAGCAGTCCAGACTGCTCCTGGTAAGTCTATAGTGTTAACTAGATTCCACCTCCAGAAACGCTATAGACCTGTCTAGGACTCCAGAAAGCCAAGATTTTCACCTCAGGACAGCTGCTAAAGACAAGAAAAAAAACAATGCAACCTTCATGCTATTAGTTGGCTACACAAGAAGACCTCTAGCACCAACATTTTGGGCTCTAATTTCTCACCTAAACACAGATACGCTACTAACCCAGTCTACTCAGCTGTACTCAGGTTATTTACCTTATACAGGCATTTTTATTGACACTTTGAGGCAATAGTGGAAGGAAAGAGGTTTGTTTTGCTTTATGTTAAAGTTCAAAAGACACAGGAGCATGGATTAGACTAAAAAATTTTATTGAAACTTGTCCAAAATCCAGTCAGGCACACAATTTATCCCTTCCACTAAGGCTTGACATTCTGTATGGCACAGAAAAATGAATCTCCACAAGTTGAAACATCAAACAAGTAAATTAGTGAAGTTAAGGCACTTGAGATGTGTTAATTTAGCAAAATTGCATAATAACAACATTCTACTTTGAATGATATAGTCTGTTCTGAGATTCAAATCTAAAGCATCCAAATTCTATAACCCCTTGAGACTGGGAAAGGGCAGAAGCAGGAGGCAAGTGTCTCATGATATTTCCCACTGACTAGCGACCTCCAAGGCCACCACAGCCTACGGAAGGCAGCATCACTGAATCAGGCTGCAAAGATTTTCCATAGCACAGGTGCTGAACTACACAACAGTTGGGGTTGAGGCACAATGTTTTCCATTCAAGAATTCTTAAGGCTAAGTATCTTTGTGAGACAAGAGAACAAAAGGCACAACATTCAGTTGTAAGGCTAACAAATCTTTCGTGAGGTAACAATATTTATCCTCGGATTAGTTATCTCTGCCCATTCCCATATCCTCCCCAAGGAGGAAAACCCAGAGAAAATAAACAGAGAATACAAGAACTTACTTAGTGCCCAAAAATCTGATACTTGTTCGTTTGTCAGAGCTTTGAGCAGCAACTTGAAAGCCAGTTGGCAACCTTAAATTCATGCTACAGACAGCCAGTCACCTTTGCAGTTTTGGTTTGTTTTTGAGAGTGAGTGTTGGTCAATATATTTTTCAGCTCTGAGTGAACACTTAAATGTTGCAGTTTCATGATTTGGCAAAGAAAGCTTTTAATGAGTAGCTGAATTAATAACTGTGTTCTACCTGTTGAAAATTTTCCCTTCATCTGTAAAACAGCCTCATACATCATATAGCAGTTAAATACTCCTCTCAAAAATGAGATACAGCCCTAGGATATGCACATTCCACACTGGAATTCGGAGGTTGCACTCCAAGGGTTGCACACAAACAGAAGGAAAAGATTTCCAGGTACACAAATATGAGAAGCTATTGTCACCTGTTGTGCACAAAGAGGAAATAAAGTGATAAATATTTGAGGGGAAAAGAAACACAGGCAAAATAGATTATCCAATTGAATTCAAAGTACTGTTTCTAGTTAGTCTAAAGAAATGTACTTCTAAGCATTAAGTTCTGAATTTCACTAGAAGCAGAGTGGTTTAAGAAGATGTAAAGCTTATGAGAAAGAAATTGCATCTTAATACTCTGTGTCCTTCAGAGCAAATTCCTTGTTGTTTAAGGCACTACATGTCATCTTTGGTTCAGTGTTTAACTATCTCGTTCAGCATAAAGAGAGGTAGCATGAACCACACGTATTTAGCTCTTCCATTCCATTCCATGCCATTCTGGAGTCGCCATCTTTCTGATGTTACAGATTCTGGAATCCTTTAACTCATTAGGAAACTGCAGGTACAAAACAACAAACATTCTTATTAATTTTATAAGAAGCAAAGGTGTGCAACATTCTCCTTAGCTTTCATATATGCTGAGAAACTGGGTCTGGTGCAACTACAACGTTAGAAGCTGTGAAGAAGTCACTTAAAAGCAAGTCCTCCAGTAACTCAAAAGCCAAGACAACCACATCTTACCTACAAAGTTAGCAGAAGTACATTAGACCATTGCATACACCAGAATAAAAGCTGTCCAGTTATTACACAGGGAATAAGTTCAGCTCTCTTCAGATCTTGAGAAAAGTCTTCATGAAAAAGCAAGTTTTATTTTTTAGATATTTAAAAAAAACCACCCAGACTTCTCATAGAAAGGGGATAATATTTGCTTTCCAGAAAATTAAACTCATTGCAGAAGCTGAGATGGTTAGGAACCATTCCCTCAACATGTATCTATTCATTCAAAATGTGTAAAATCTAATAAAAGCACACAGGATACCTATACAAATCATATATGCATTAAGCAGTCAATTAGTAGTGTTAGACTACACAAGCAATCCCAAAACATATGCAGCTTTAAAGCATCAGCCATCATCCTCATTCCCACAATAAGGATAATCAAGATGTATGAATATGGAGGAAAAGTAGAGGAAAAAAATGCGCTTGTTTTCAGTAAAATTATCTGAGCTATCACTATGAAAATAGAAATATTTTACAATATATGATGGCATGAACAGGAAAGTACCAGAACCTTTCCTTTGGTCAGACTGAGAAATCGTGATATCCACCAAATGCCATGATTTCTGGTGTTTATATCAACCAACGTTGCTACTCACTGAGAAGCAAGCAGAGCATTTTTAAAGGAGTATTTCCCACCAAATCAGATTTCAGAAATAGGCCCTTTGCCTATTTCTCCATTCTGGTTTAAACTAATATTACCAGACAAGGAAATAGCTGTCAGCAGGAACAGATTCATTCACAAGTATACTACCTAGAATAAAAAAAAAAAAAACAAACAAACAAACAAACAAAAAAAACCCAAAACCACCACACACACAAAAAAAAACCCCAAACCTTCTACTACTGCGGTCATTCTTTAAGCCCTCCTTTGTGTTTACTCATTTACTCCAAAGAAGACTGTGGTATTGTTCCCTGTATTGCAACGCACAGGAAAACACTGACAGAAACAGGGAAGAAGCCATACCTGTATGGGTAGCCATGGTATTTCGATCTGAAGACAGACAGCAACCAGCTGAAGAACAGCACCACCAAGCCAATACCAGCAATACACATGACTGCAAGAGATGCAGAATACGATTATAGGAATGTGACAGCTACCCCCAAAACACCACAGTGACTGGGGGTTTCAAGAGCATTCTGTAATATTTACAGATTGACACCTCTATTAGAGTCACTGAGAAGAAATAAATAACACCAATTTTCTTTCAAATTCCTACTGTAAATCAATTTTATACCACTGCTTTAAAAGAAAGCAAGTCCCTTCTTCTCTCCCTCACCAGCAAAGTGCTGCAAAGCATCTTTATCTCTTCTCAGTTCCCAAAAGAGCTCTGAGTTTATCTTGCAGTTTGAAAAGCAACTCCAAATGCTGCCAGAAAAATCAAACAATTCACTTCTGCTTAGAGACAGGAAGTGTATAAAAAAACAACCAAACAAACAAAAAAACCAAACAGGGCAAAAGCATCTCCATCTCATGTGTATGAAAAATCTTTACCGAAAATGCCTTCTCTCAGAAAGGAAAGTATTAGTACTTACTTTTTCTTTTCCCCACATCCATGTCCGAAGTAGCAGCTTCGTGGAGGAGTACCATTCCTAAAGTAACACCACCATCTACAAACACTGCTTAAGGCTAAATCAACAGAATACAATGACTCAATATACTCGTTCCTAAACTCATAAATTCAACTCCCACACCATACCTGGGGCATTAAAACTCACTGGAAAATTTTAGGACCCCCCCAGCCAAACCAGCAACCATGAGGGGGGAAAAAAAAAAAAAAAAAAGTAAGTGAAATGCATTGATAATGTCAACCATTAAGAGGCAATAAATACAGTTTACATTTTAAAGTGGAAAATATAACAGATCTTAACACAAAATTAAAACCACGCATTTATTATCTCAGCTTGTCATGGAACAGCATTCCTTCCCAGAGAGCTTGGTCCACTCCTACTACTGTTCTACTCCACTGGAAAATCCCAAAAGGAATTCAACTTTTGCATAACGGTCAGCTAACAGAATGAGTAAGATGCATGCAATATCTAATCTATGTGATCTCTTCCAAGTTGAAGTATTTCAGTCTTTTCTAATTCTTCAATTAAAAAAATAATATTAAAGCTTATGAACTTAAGGAAGCACAGGCAACTTAAAAAGCCTGGCATTTGCAAGAATGAATCCTAGCAAAGCAAAATAGTGCATCCATTTCATTCCATTTCACTATAGCTGTTCAATCCCAATCCTCTTCCTGAAAGGAGAAATACTTAGCATTGACTGCAGTGGGACCATGAAGATGTTCTTAAGGTAGACAATGAGAAGAGAGAGAACAGCTTCAGCCTCCAGGAACCTCCCCAACTCCTACCATTTTAAATGCCTCCAGCAACTGGTAGATTGGGTCCGTAACGGGATGCATTGCAATAACACAAGTAAACCAACAACAAAAAGTTTCCAGGTTGCATTTGACTGAACACATCAGAAGCGCAGTAATAATTTTTAAAAGATTGGAAGTTCCCCTCCAAATGGAGGTTTTAAGTTAAAAAAAAAAACAAAAACAACAAACTTTTTATAATGAAAGCACAGCAAGAGAGTTAAGTTTAACACCAGAATACTGAAACATCAGTTACTTAATATTATTTCATTACAAATTCCCAATGCATCATTTGCTGAAATTTGGATTTTGAATAGATAAAACAAGAAGAGAAAAAGGGAAAAATTAGCAGAAGTTATTCTGTTAAAGAATACTGGAGTTGCTACAGAGAGACTTGTTAATCATTGTCAAACAGCCATGGGGAAAGGCACTTTGAATGAAGTTTTGAAATAACGTGCCTGAAGTAAGTCTGCTACTCTGCCATACTTGTGTAGTATGAAACGTAAACAATTTGGGACTGTGAAGTTGCAAGAAAAAAAAGACAGTATTAAATAAAATCAAAATTCCTGAATAAAAAGATAAGAGAATGCAGATTGCCACAGGTGACGAGACAAGAAAGAAAAGCTTGAGTCAGAGACGGCCGAAGTTGCAGATGATGGGTCAAAAACATACACGTGAGAATAGAAGAAAATAATATTGAATTTTTAGAGTATTCTTATGACTCCAAAGAAACATTCTTATACAAATGAGAAAGGCAAAAGTCCTTAACCTGCAAGTGTCTGCTTGTCTTTCTTGATGGTATAATACTGGCATGGAAAAATCCTGAATAGTTAGCATGAATGAGTGGCAAGATTAGAAGTAAAGAAGGCAAGAGAAAAATAAAAGAAGAAAGATCAGAAAGAATTCAACAACAAAGCAACAACTAAGTAAGTCAGATTGAAAAGATAAGAGACATGCACAGGGCAACAGGGGTTATCCTGAGGAATCTTAGGATTCCAAAGATCCACATGTTTAACACTGTATTTTCATTTCAGTCATGCAGCAAAGAAAAGGATGATGAGAAAGCAGTAAACGTTTTTCTACTCAAGTTAAAGATCACTGGCATAGAAAAAGCATAGTTGTGGACACAGAAAGGCTCTACAAGCTTCTGTATCAGTACTGGGTGACAGTTACAAGGCCTGACAGAGTCTCATGGAAAAGGCAGCAGCTTAAGCCAACAAAAACTGTCACCGACCACATGCTCCTCAGAAGGAAGGATACTAAACAGAAGAACAATGTGCGTTTCTGCAACAAACTGGGCTTGGCTGCTTCCATGGATATAGTTCTGTAAGAGACAAAGAGTAACAGAATTTAGAAAAGACTGGAGTCAACTTTGACATGATTACCAGCATCTATAGAGCTTGGAAATGCGTTTTGAACCATCTCTTTGAGAAGACAGAACAGAAGTTGGAACCCAAACAACTTCATCTGTTGGCTGTTGATTTTGAGGGGGAGCTGTGTCAGTATCAAAAATCCTTCTACTATTGACATGCACAATCAGCCCAAAGTATCGTTCAGATTATAGTAAGTGCAGCTACAACCTTCATGGTCCATATTCCCTGTTCAGCAGGGCAAAATCCTATAATTCTAGCCTCCTGCACCCACCATAATCAGCCTGATCCATTCCCTGACTTGGACTCTTAGGTTACATCCATTGCTCTTCTGCACAAGCCCTACTCACTTGGCTCCAAAACCAAGCATTTGAAGTCTTTTTCATGGCATACCAGGAAGAGGAACATCACTGCCGATATGACTGAGGCATGGAAATAATGTAAACAGAAGAAACTAAAGGGAATGTTTTCAAGAAAACATTTAAAACATGAGAACTTCCTCTCAGTAAGCTGGCTTAGCTTTATTACAGTAATAGTAACCAACTGGGTTAATAAAATTTTAAATTTGTACAAGAATACCATTTTTTAATCCCTTATTGGAAGCTCTACATCACTACGGTTGTGATGTTACATCTAAGTAGAAGTGTTTGATAAACAGATCCACATTTTATGTAAAAAATGGACACCCTAACCAGGCTTGAAAGGACATTTCACTAAATTAATTTAATCCTGAGTAAAATACATGGGAAAAGCCAATGCAAGGACCTCAAGAAATGCAGTGTTCTCAGTACATTCTGACTACTTTTACAGTGTTTCTTGTTCTATAAAATCTACAGAGCAGTATATTTCAAGTGATGTTAAAATTTATTTTCACCAAGAACAAGATTTCATAAGTCTAAGGTCATTAGACATTATTTACCTCAAGAATCTCAAAGAAAGATGTTTTCATATGGAAATCATTAGATATGAGCTAAAACCACCAAATTAAAGATTAACTTCCCAGGCTCAGCAATAGGACTGCTTAGTACGTAAGACTCAACATGAACACCTTGATTTTGCTGTTAGCAATTTAGAACTATCATTTCATCACTGTAGATCACATATGTACAAGATAGAGGAAAGTAAATATCATGGGTAAATGCTGAAAAGAAAACACTAAAACAAACAGGAATGGTTAAAAAGAGATCAGAGACATAGAAAAGATCAAGTAATTTAAAATAATCTACTCTCAAAGCCTAAGCAAATAGCATTGTCATCCTTTCTCCAAAGCATATCACTTCTTTTACTTCTACATTTTTCAAGAGATGGGGAACAAGAGGAAGGCTTTAAGAAATGCTTTCCTTAGGTTCTGAAACAAGAGGGAGCCCTCTCTTCACCCCGTAAGTAACTTTTTAGCAAACAGTTTTGGTTACTCTGCACGCTATCCTCTTTACTCCAGAGCACTATTTTAGCACCTCCTTAACTTTCTGTAATCACTAAAATAATCAAAGTTTCAGCACACAAAAAGACCTTCAACTCTCTAGACATTAACACAACATAAATAAAGTCCAAGGTACCACTTTGGAACCAGGATGAACTGTTTCCAGCAAAGTACCATCCATAGGACTGCCATCTAATGCTTTACTGCACTGAAAGCACTTTGAGCAGTTCCCAACATGAAACTGAACATGCTGCTAGATCATAAATCAATCTTAATATTTCTTGTGTGATTAATAATTGCATTTCTTATTCTATCTCTTAAAAATTTGTTACGGAGCACACAAAGTAATACACCTAAAAACTTCATATGCAATATTTCCCCTTATCTCTTAGAATGTCACAGAATTAATGAATAATTGAACACGTAGGAATAACCTTCCTATAAAACTGGAATTCTAGGTAGTGGTTGAAGTTATCACACAGCAATTACACAACAGAGTGCTTTGTTTTGGATTAAGATCAGTATTTTGTGATTTCTTAGTGGTAAAGCACGAGCTTGGAAGTTTCTTCTTTTATTTAAGCCAAGAAAAGGGTAAAACTAATTGGAAGAAAACTTAAATCTTGACTGGAGTTCTCAAGTTCTAACACTTGTGCTTCACATAAAAAAAATCATCCTCTCATACAGGCATATCTTTAAGATAGTGCAGATTCTCTCTCAAATAATCAACAGCTCTCTAATTTGCCTTGCTCACTGCAGAAGAGGTTAGGCTCACTGGCTTATTGAAAAAGCAGCCAAGAATAGAATTTGCACTTGTCCTGGTTTGAGCAACACAGGACTAATTTATCTCCTAATGTTTGGGAAAACCACGCTTTTAGAAGGCTCTAGTGCCTGAATTCATGAAAATATTTACTTCATAGCCAGCCAGGCTATATGGGATTCAAGGTCTTGGTGTTTTTGAGCTTTGCCAGGTGCAGGGATGAGGAGGAGTGAGACCTGGGCATTTAATGCAGGCTCGCCAACACAATTATTTCACACTGTGAATACCACATCCAATATAAATTAGAAAGCTTGCTGAGAAGTTCTCTCTTTCCCTTGATGGCTGCCATCCTGAGAACTCCTTGACCCTGTGCTGGAGCTCTAAGCCCTTCCCTTTCTCCCAAAGCCACAGCACTCAGTATCTGACATTTGCCATCCCCTGCTGGGAACACACAGCTTCCCACTGATAGAATGGGCCGGGTATACTCTCTGAGCCCTTCCCATTGATATAGGTTCATTGATATAGACCAATACAGGTTCTTTAGTATTACTGCTAATTATTTAGTTTTATCTTATCAAATCTATTTATATTTCAACCCTCATGTTTCCTTGTTTTCCCTAATTGTCCTTCCCAGGTGGGGAGGGGTCATTGGTGATAGAATAATTGTCAGAACAGCAATAAATTATTGTGGGTTCCTCAAACCATAACACCATTCTGATTTGCTTCTTTCAGTATCAGCTTTATTCTGTAGAAATAAACAGGAATGTAGAAAAGAAAACAAAAGTCTTACAACTTGTCCTGTATGGGGATTCTTATGGGCATAGGGTGGACCTCTAATGTGATTCCACATCTGGCCCGATGTCATTGCTAACACAAAACACTGAAAAAGAACAAACAGTATTTAATAAGGACTTGTATAAAAAGTAATTTTTATTTTATACCAAAACATACTGGCCTGGAATACAGCCTTAGGCCAGTATTTATATAAGAAGCATCTAATCAAGCATTAGCTGAGCTGAAAAGATCAAAGTCAAATATTATCAGACTACCAAAAAGTAAAACTAAATGTACCTCATTTTCCTCTATCAAGTTTAACCATCTTTAAACACAAAAAAGCTTTTAAAGACTTGAATTACTACAAAACTCATGACAACAGGCAGACAATAGTTATAATTACTCACCAAAGCAGCAAATGCCCAGCCAGTTTTGTTATACAGAAAATCCAGATTGCTTCCACGCAAATATACGAGGCCTCCTACAACAGCCAGCAGCAGACCTAACATCAGTGGTCCTGCATAGTTTGGTGGCCTTATCACACGAATCTAAACAGAGGATAGTTAAATTATTTTTCCTCAATAGGATTATACACTATATCTGTGCTCTTGCTAACAAAATCCACAATATACTAGAGATGGGGGAAGTAAGGGAGGACCAACACAGAGAGGGATTTTGTATATATCTGACTTGGGAAGTAAGTCATGCTTCTCCCCCCATTACTGTAACTTCAGTTTTATACACCTCTACCCTACCTAATAAATTAAAGGCTTTTTTTATTGAAGAGGAAAGAGAAAGGAAATGAGTTTTACCATCTTATCAAATATAGAATTACACAAAATATTAAAATACAGAACATAAGGAAATTTAAAGATGTCATGTGCCCAAACTTGATTTTGTAGACAAGAACTATTTAGAGTATCTGACAGTAGATCCTTAGCCACATAACACAACTGAGGTACTTCACAGCTGGAATTACTTAGTAAGGGAGTGCTGCAGGTGGTGACAGGGGCAAGTCTGTATATACTTACATTGACATCAGTTCTGTCAGCCACCCAACGAGCAAGCTGTTCAGCTGCAAAGCCACGCACCTGAAGTTCATATGTGTCACCCCTTTTAGGCTTCCCTTTAGCAGGAAAGTTAATGAATGTTGGAGCAGAATTCATGTTTAGCTATATTTAGAAAATTCACAGAAGATACAGCACCATTAAAAGTCTATTTAGTAACACATTTCCTTTCGTATTCTACAACGCCATCACTATATCAATCACAAAAAGTTCCTACTCAATAAACAGATTTTGATGACAATGACTTAAAAAAAAAAAGACAGCACATATTAGCTTGCATTTCTGTTTTTCATAAAAGTAATTGACATACTTCTGCAATTTGTCTTCTGTGTTCCATGCTGTTTTCTGCTTTTAGTATTGAGGACTTTTTTTTGTAGCTCCATCACATTTATTTTTTTTCAAACACCCTTGAGCATGCTTTCTACAGTGACTGACATTTCTTTGTCAGTACTCAGATCTGTAGCTACCAATTCAAAAGATTCAGACCACATAAGAGGGGATTATAATAAGTAAATAAAAGTAATTGTTTACAAAACGTAGTTCTATCTTTTCCTAACATTGTTTTCCCCACAGCATTTCAGGGTTTTTATTCTGTTTCTTCTCTAAATACTACTTTTAGGAGAGAAATCAGCAAAACAGGAATACATAGAATAATCTATAAAGGCCATATCTTGATGAATGAATTTTTGATGTAACACTATGGGAAAATTTAAGAAGAATAATAAAAGACATCCCTTTCCAATTCCCCAGTCCAAAAGTTTTCATTTAATAAAATACCATTGATTAAATTTGTGTAGTTTTTAGATATTTTAGAGATGAGTGTCTCTTAAAAAAAAAAATAAAAAAAAAGAGTTAAGATCTGCAAAACTATAATGAATTATTAATGTGATCTACAACTGCAAGTATACATGGAACATTCTCATATATTTGAAAAAAATTGGTTACATAATATTAATAGAAGAGCAAAATGACTGAGTACTCGAAAAGAAGTTGAGCCACACTGAAAGCCTAATCTATCATTGTCTAGTAATCTAAACATTGCAATAGCTGCTCCTAACAACATCGGTGCTTTCTGTCTTCCCTCTTCATGTATCATAGGAGATTTCTATTAAGAATTACACTGCAAGTTATTATAGGAGACTAATTCAGAAAAAAATAGTTTGAGAAGCCAGTTCACTCCTAGTGCCTATTCCAGATTTGTCAGTTCTGTCAATATTACTGCCAACATGCTACTGCCCTCTGCTCTTCTCACTTCTTCCAAGTGGCAGCTTTTAACTTACCAATTATTTCTTTAACCATTTTAAGACTGAATTTTGTATACATTTTTGCCTTATTGCCCTCAGTCTTCAAAACCCAAGTTAAAAATAATGTTAGAAGAGAAAAAGACATTACCATCTGAAATACATCTGAGCCTTCATCAAAATCTACCATAGCAAAAAAAATCTTGTTGGAAAATGCACTGGAGTATCGCCAGGAGTTCGCCAGAATCTGGTATTCCTCATCAGCTTGCCTGTAAAACCACAAAGTGAGCTGCTGTACCCCACGTTTGTCCAGAACACAAGGTGTAAAACAACTGAGGGCACTGCAGCCACCCACCCAATTAACAGGTGTATCCCACATACTCTTACAATAGTATTCTAGTTAAAGGTTAAGGCCAGACACTCATCTAACAATAAAGTGAAGCATGTGGCACTTGCAAGGGCAAGTTTTGTTGAGTCCACGAACGCAAGCAGTCATCAATTCTAATTGACATCTGAAGTGGAACTCATGATTGAGCTGATAGAGCCCAGCAGCTCATGATTTGCTGGTTCACGAAGCATCAAAATATGTATAGGTGTGCCCACTTTTGCACGTCAGAAGACGGGAAACCAATTAATTTCAACTACGTATAAAAATCACCTTTGGAGACTTCTGCCACTGCTGGATTAATAGAAGAAAACCATAATATACTTAAGGATCCAGCATGTCATAATTGTAAAAAAGTGTCAATCAACATATTAATTAGCAGAACTTTTAGACTAAATGGACAGAAGTAATTCTACAAACATTTGCAGCTCATGCCAGGAAACTCAAGTTTACACCCTTCTATTTCTCTAGAAGCCTATTGGCGTGCTCCTGCAAAGCCCCAATTATTTTAGGGGGGGAGATAAATAATTATGGGTTATGCTGTTTCCTCATATACCTACTATAATGTGCCCTAGTATATTCCTCCCACATATGTGAATATTTTATCCTGTTCTTAAATTTAATTTCTTAAAAGCATATGATAACTTTCAAGTTCTAATTTAGGACTAAATTAAGCCCGTACTTGCATACGACACATTGTCTGTGAGGCTGAAGAGCAGTGAACATCACAATCACTGAGTAATTTCTGGGTGGTGCCTTCACAAGGCGTCGAAATTTGTCTCCATTCATTCGGATAACGGATCTTTTACTAGCCCACTCCATTAGCTGGTTCACTTTTTCCGATAACACCATCTGAAAATAAAGTCAGAGAAACACTGATGGTTCTTTGTTGTTTTTTTGTTCCTCTTGTCTCACCATACAATCTTGAAGGTTTTTAGATTTGCCATAACCAACAGATGCATGGCATTCATAAGAACAACAGCCACATGATGTGATACTTCCTTAAGATTCTTGAAGGCATTCACAAATCCTTTTGACAGTCACATTAATATTATTACTTTGCTTTAACCACTTAGTAACATATATGCTTTAAGTACTTTAGCACTTTTAGCCTTTAATTACTTAGTATTACACATGCTGGTGAAGACTGTCAGCTCACTAGTACTTTCTCGTGTTGCTAACTGTAAGATTTTTCTCAGATGTACAAAATTGGCTGAATCTCTCCTCAGTATTTATCTGATACTAAACATCATACTGTTTCTGATTTCAAAACTCGGTGGAAGCAGAATCAACACTAGAGTTAGAAGCTCTATAGAAGCAAGCTCAATCTCTAGTTTCCAGCATTGCTAGGAAAAAAAAAGGGAATCAGTACATACTTGGAGAACTGAAGAACGCTCAGTGCTGAGCTCTTCTTTAAAAGTGAGCCAACTAGTTCTACAGCATTATTGCAAAGAAGTATTAGATAAGTGACAAACCCCCGAATATCACTTTTCTCATAAACTTCTCTATTCCTTATAATTATCCTTCTTCAGATAAATACTTTAGGGTAAATAATAAACTACTCTTCTTTGACTTAGAACTAACACAAATATATACAGAGGGATCCGTTCAAACCCCAGGAGTCAAGTACACAGAAACAAGTATCACCTTTGTAATTACAACCAAAGGCAGCCAACTCACCCACCCCCTCCCTCCACATTCCACACAGCAGAGACACAACAGTCTTAGGACGCTTTTTACAAGAACGGAAGAACCTAGAATTAAACAGACTCGAAAGTGAAAGAGAAATTAGAACCGTATGATTCCAAAAGTCCAACCGCTCCGCTCGGCCCGCGGGCTTCCCCTCAGGGCCTGACCAGCGCCGGGACGACCGAACCTCAGCCGGGGGTGGGGGGGCCGCGGGCGACCCAGAGCGGGGCCAGGTCGCTCCAACCCACAACCCACGCAGGTACCCAGCCTGCCGGGGCACCTCACCTCCTTCCGCTTCTGCCCGAGAGCGGGCGGCCCGCCGCAGGCCGCCAGCAGCAGCAGCGCCAGGCTCAGCAACGCCGCCATCACTGCCCCGCTCCACTCTGCCACCCCGCGCCCATTGGCGGGCGCCGACACACCGGCGGGGCGGCCCCGCCCAGCCGCTTCCTATTGGTGGCGGCGCCGGCCCGCGGCTGACCGCTAGCCTCCGATTCGCTGAACCTGCCTCCAGCGCGTGGTGCCGCTAGCCTATGGGAGCGAGGCAAGCTGGAGCCGCGCGATTGGGGCAGCGCTGAGGGCGGGAGGGGCGCGCTGCGCTGAGGGGAGTGGGGCCCCGGAGATGGTGGGGGCGCTGGTGGGCTTTCCTCAGCGTGCCGAATGCTGCAAACTGCTTCACAGCCGCGATGTGCTTGGGGTCCCTGAGAGGTGGTGCTGGGCTGGCACCGCGGTGGGGGGCCAGGCCTCACGTAAGCCCCGAGAAACTGAAAAGGGAATCTAGAGTAAAACTCCAAGAAACTTTATGGGTAGCTCCCTCAAGGGTATAGACTTACCATTTTATAGGAAGCGAGAGCCACAAAGATGATTGGAGCACCTCAGCTATAGAGATGGGCTGGGACAGTGGAGGTTGTGCAGCCTGGAGAAGAGGAGGCCCAGGGAGGCTTCAGAGCTCCTTTCAGGACCTAAAGGGGCTATAGGGAAGGTGGGGAGGGACTCTTTATTAGGTGGTGTAGTGATAGGATGAGGGGGAACAGTTTTAAACTGAAAGAGGAGAGATTTAGATTACATATTAGGGAGAAATTCTTTGCTGTGGGGTGAAGCACTGGAACAGGTTGCTCAGAGAACCTCTGGAAGCTCTGTCCCTGGAGGTGTTCAAGGCCAGGCTGGATGGGGCTTTGAGCAACCTGCTCTGGTGGGAGGTGTCCCTGCCCAGGGCAGGGGGACTGGAACTAGATAGTCTTTAAGGTCCCTTCCAACCCAAACCATTATGTGATTCTATACGTGCAAGTATATTGCATGTTAAAAAGATTGTTGAAATCTGCAACCAGTGGGTAATGGGTTATGGGCTCTCAAGTGTAATTGCCACAGGTGGTTTTACTTGTGCTTTCATTTTTTTACTTCTCTATTTGAGGGTGTGTGCACCATAGAAATGATTTCTGGTGCTGCGGACCTCGCTGCAATTTCTACGTGTGCTAAAATCTACGGCTGTAGCTCTTCAGCCCTTCCATAAATTTAAATTCCCTTAGATCGGGTTTTAAAAAAAAAAAAAAAAGTGGTGTCAGAAGTGGGATTCGAACCCACGCCTCCATACGGAGACCAGAATACCCAACCCGCTGCGGGAAGGCGCGGCACGCCTTGAGTCTGGCGCCTTAGACCACTCGGCCATCCTGACACTGCAAACGCAGCTGCCACCGCCACCCTCTTAGCGCTTCCCTCACGGCCGCGCCCGCCTTCCCCAGCCCCTGCTGGGGCGCCCCGGCCCCTCTCCAGACGGGAGAGGAGCCCCTGGGGTTCTTTTCTGGGTACGGAGCAGCTCCCTCCCCCTCCGCCGCAGTGAGGAGCCGCCGGCCCCGGCGCTGCGCGGCCCCGTTACCCACAGGGCCCCGCTCGGTAGTGGCGCCCCGGCCCCTTCCGGCGCGGCCATTTTGTTTTTCAGCGCTCGCCAAGGGTACGATCGCTGCGCCGCGGCCGGGCCCCGCTCCCCCTGTCAGCATGTTCCCTGCGGCGAGGACTGCGCTGAACCTCACCGGTAAGCGGGGAGGGGGCTCCGGGGAGTGTGGAAGTGCCGGAGGTGTTTCTCGGGAGTAGGCGGTTTCGTCAGGGGGGCTCCCCACGGCGAGGTGCCCCCCTTGTTAGGGCTGTCCCTGAACAAGCCTGAGGGCAGCTGAGGGGCTGCGACCGACTCTATCATGTCCTTCGTCTGCTGCCTTTTTGTTCTTTTTGTTTGGTTGGTTTTTCTTTTCCTCCCTCTTTTATCTCCTGCTAGCTTTTACTTGAACTGACCTTGGGTTCCCTTCCTCAGTGCTTGCCATCCTGGATGGTGACCAGAGGCACATCCAGGTCTTGTAAGCTGAGGTGGGGAGGTGTAGCAGTGACCAGCCTTCAGACTCAGGGGTAAAATAGCCTCCTCAGGGATAATCTCCCCAGTGCTTAACCTGTCCCTCTCAAATCTGCTCCTGGTCCATGATGTGCTTACCCCGAGGTGCACGCACCTAAAGTAAACAAGCTTAGCAGCGTTTATCACCTTAGATATTCAAGCTTCTTTTTTCTGTTAAAAAAACCAAACAACAAATTTGTGCAGACTCACAGCAAGCTAGGGATGGAGTAGGTCTTCTCTAGTCTTGTTTGGGTAAATGTGAATCACTGACCTGATAGAAGACTATATTTTGTACTGTCTGCACAAATTACGGCCTTATCAAATGGTTTGTACACAACTACTAAACAATCAAGTGGTTTGATTCTTAACCCTGTCTTCTTCTTAATAAGTGTACCTTTCATAGTGTACACTTACAATGTACATCCATACATCCTGTCATCTGAAGATATCCTTCTATATTCCCTTCTCTATTAGTTACCTCATGCAGAGGCCCATGGTTATTTCCATTTCCTTCTTCACCTCCCTTCAAAAATGTTGAAGGAATGAGAAAGGTGTTACCCATACCCACTGCCTTCAGCTGCTTTATCTGATGGTGAGCTTCATCTGAAAAATGCTTGTGTTATGTATATGTACTGACAGTATAGGTATTTACATGCAGAAATCTGAAACTTTTAAGTATTAAGCAAAACATTTTTTTATGGAAATAGTAATACTTAAAAGTGTACTTGAACTTCCACACTAAGGGCCCAAAGAAAACATCTTAATAAAAAGGTAACTTAGAGAATTTTCTTACTGAAATTGAACTTCAGAAGTAACTTTATAGAGAGAAATTGGGAAAGCTGAAACAAAATGCAATGACTTTCTGTACATCTTGTGTTTTGGAGTCATTCCAGAGCTCTAAGTCCAAAAGATGGATTATTTTTTTTTACATCTTTTTATAAAGTGTTTCACTGCTTATGCTTGCCTCTCTGTTGGTGAGACTGTGAATGGTCTGAATGTATATTTTAGTTGATTTCTGTATTTCTTATTTTTATTTTTAACATTCATTAGCTCGTAGCATTCGGCACACTGCAGTGAGACAAGCTCATCGCAAACATGAGCCCGACTTCCATGATAAATATGGGAACCTGGTGCTGCTTGGTGGAGCTGTAGCTTTTACTGCTGTCTGGGGATATGTAAGTCATCCTCTTTTTTTCACTGCTCTGTTGTGACTACAGCTGTAAACTTGCAAGCTAAGTTTCACAAGGGCCCACTTATTTGAAATAACTTAAAAGTGGTCCGAATGTAGGAGGTTTTTCTTTGTCAATAGTAATGTGATAGAGATGATGTGTTAGTTAATACTTTGACGTTGAGTCGTTACACAAATCCCTGTGTCTATCGCTTGTTTTTAAAATGCAGTAGAAACACAAGTGTTCTCTATTTTACATGGGATTTCTAAGCTGCACAGGTAGAGGTTTTAGCAGAATAATTTATAGATGAAAAATAACTGTGGAGTGATGGGGTTTTATATTTCAGTTTCTTCGTTCAAAAGCAAGATATTTTGAAATAGAAAACAGGAGTATTTAAAAACTGTTCAATATAAATATATTCCACGTGCTTTATTAGAAGATGACTGAGGTGAGAAACCTGAATGAAACCCAGTAGAAGTGGCCCTCTGTCTGAAGGTTTATTTGATTGCAGAGTTAATAACCTTGCTCTTTATCCTCCTACAGGTGTTAACACAAGCTGGAATTGAGTGGGGCTTCTCACCCGTTGGCAGAATCACCCCGAAGGAATGGAGGGAGTAACAGCCTTTGCGTGCAATAAACTGGTCTGAATTTTCACTGAAAAAATAACTATGTAATGGCATTTGTTCTCTGATCACCACTCGTGCAGTGGCATTCCTGCTCTAATAAACATGCCTAGAAAGCTCTCTGCCTCTCCTAGTTTTGCTTGACACTCCATGCCTGCTGAAGTGTAAGAAAGGCCATGAAAACTATAAACAATTAAATCCTCTTGTAGGTGGTCCCTGTTGTTCCTGTGAGGGTGTGTAACTGACAGATTCAAAACAGCGTATCGCCCATTTCGCCTGGTGTGATGAACCTCGTCTGCGTTCCCACCCAGAGTTCACCTCCAATGGCAAAGTTTTTGGTTTTGGGTGAGATCTCAGGGCGGTTTTTTGTAGCATTTTTACTTAGAATCGTAGAATGGTTAGAATTGGAAGGGACCTTAAAGATCATGGAGTTCCAACCCCCCTGCCATGGACAGGGACACCTCCCACCAGAGCAGGTTACTCCAAGCCCCATCCAGCCTGGCCTTGGACACTCCCGGGGATGGGGCAGCCACAGCTTCTCTGGGCAGCCTGTTCCAGCGCCTCACCACCCTCACAG
>VXBW01003913.1:249176-301697 GCA_013400375.1 Thinocorus orbignyianus | reverse complement strand
GCTCCTAGGGGAGTTGTGGTGGCTCGCCCTGCGGGGAGAGCGGTGTGGGCTGTGGGGGGCGAGCAGGGGGTGACGCGGCGTTTGGGTATCGACCGGCCGGGAGCCCGGGACGGTGTTTCCTGCTCGGCCACCCCCGCCGTGCGAGCGGCTCCCGCCGCTGGGATTTTTTCTAGTGCTCGGCGAGCAACGGTGCGGGAGCCGCATCAGGGCGCCTGTGGCTTTCTCGGGATGCAGGCGGGCCGGGCGCTGCCAGGCAGCCCGGGGGAAGCGCCATAGGCTGGGCTTATCGCCGGGCGCCCGCACCGAGGGAGGTCTCCTTGCTCCGGGCTCTGCAGGACGTGTGCCCTCGCTGGGAAAAGTGCCTCCTCGGAGAAAGGCTTTGCCGTGAGTGCGAGTGCGGGAGTCGCTGAGCCCCTTCCCTAAGCACACCCTACCCCAGCCGCGGATCCGAGCTCGTACCTCTGAAACGCCTTCCTTGGCTTTTTGCCTTGCAATGATAGTACTGTGTGTGCGAGTAGGTTTTCCCAATGCTTTAGTTAAAAACACAGCATGTAGTTGTTTACGATACTTTGCATTAAAATGAGCAAGAGCAAACCCAGCTTAACTATTACCTCTCTATATGCATGTACTGGAGTTTATGTATAGTTGTTACTAGTGAAAAGTTCCTTAAAATCTATTCTGCAGTCACCAAAGATTACATTTCTGTACTTAAATACTTGTTTAATTGTAGTTGCATATCTAAATAGACCAAGAAATAAAATTGTTTTAAGTTTGGTAATGTGGAAGTTGTATATGTTACAATGCACTCTATGAGCACAAACACAATTTTATTAGAAATTGGTAATTACAGTGTATATTATTGTAGAGAAGAGACCTGAGAATCTTTTTTTCTTTCCCATGTGGCAGACTGGGGAAGTAAAAGCTAACATTACACGTCATTTACTGTTTTATTCTTACTCACTTGTGTAATGTATTCCACAGTGTTCTGCCTTGTATTTTGAGACTAAACTCAAGAATGAGGAGTCCCAGTTGGCCTCACAATGCTCGTATAAGAAGGGTTTATAAACTATATTCTGTTCTAATGCTGTTATTGTTCCAGAAGAATATACGCGTTCTCCAGAAATCTGACTCAAAGAGGTAGTGGAAGGATGCAAGTAAAAGGATTTGCTGAGAACTTGTCTCTAGAATTATAAAACTCATGTTAGAAGCGAAGAAGAATGGTTTCAGTGTGCACTTTTTTTTTTTTAACCACCCAGCTTGTATAGAAATCAAGTCCCTCGGAGCGGTTTCCATAGCCTGCTGACCAAGCAAGACTTGTTAAAATCTTGAGCAAGATGAATTGCCACCTGTTTAGAGTATCATATGGCTGTCTGTAACAGGTATTGTAGATGTGCAGTTTCTCCCTCAATGATTAAACCTCATATATCTGGTCATACTTGCAAATGTAACTGTTTCCCGATGAGCATAATAAAACCTTGTTCTTTTGTATTGGACCAGATCTCCTGTAACCCATTCTCCAATGCTTCTGCGAGATGATACTACTTAGTCCTTTTATGCTGTTCTTTGGTCTTTTTTCACATGTTTTTGTGGAGTTTCAGGGACAGGTATCTTTTTTCCATTTAATGTAATTCATAATTAATCTTTCTGCTGCTGTAAATAAAGCAAGCTATAAAGTAGGACTCAGCCATTTAGAAATTCATTAAAGTCCAAAGGCTGTAGTTAAATCTGACAGATTCTGTTTCTAGCCTTTGCGTGATTTTTGCTTAGCTTTGTTGTCTCGGTTGCAGGAGCTATAAATTCAAGATAATTATATATAGAAAACTTTGGTGGAAACCGAGCTTGTGCACTCAGCCAGAAACACCGTGTGCTACCCAGTTAAGTATCTTCTGGTCCTAGAACAGGCATGAAGTGTGTTTGTGGTGCATGGTGCTTTGTCCCACTGGAGTGCCTGACTTAGCTCGGGTACTGGAAGCATTACAGTGACTTGGGGGCGGTAAGGTGAGAGTCTGGGGTTTTATTGGTGTTTTAACTTTGTTCCCATTGCTCTTTTTTTGTTAGTATGAGATTGTGAAGATCTTATCAATCCTTATCTTGCTTTAGATACTCTACTTACAAAGACTGCTATAAGCACATTAAAAAAAAAAGGTTTGGAGAGGTGAATCTGAGTGTCTCAGTCACTTTGTACCTGACCACTGTTTAATATTTCTTTCCCTAGGAAGAAACTGCTGTTGACAGCAGAAATTTCTTTCTGTTGCTTCATGCGCTTAATAGAAGCACTCTTTGACTTTCTTCAAGAAAATAAAATGTTTGGATTGTAACTTGCACACAGGCAACACAAGCATTAGGCCTGAAATTGGACTGAATAAAAACATACCAGGACTTATAACTATCCTCATGTCATTTTGGTTTTAATTATCCTTTGTATGCCTCCTGTCCTGTCACTGGGCATTGCTCTGTCGCACACAGCCAGCCTGCAGGGTTTGGCTCTCGCTATTGCAGAGCCAGATTGTTTCAATGGCTCTGCCACTTCATTGATGGTCTGAATATACAAACAAGGAAGTACTGCTGGCTTGTGTACTGCAAAACGTGGGTGAAGGTAATGAAACAGAATAGAAAATGATACCTTCCAAAGGTATTAAGCAATAAATAGTATAGTGGAGAACACAGTAAACTTTTACGAAGTTCGTTCAAAGCCAGGGCGTTTCCTAAGATGAAGCTGCTTTAGGTGGCATTCCAAAATAGTAGTTGCAGTGAAGCCTTCCAGTTTCTTGTATTCTAAATACATAGCTGTCAGATAGATGGGCTGCCATTTGTTGGTGTCATCAAATCCTAAAATTATTTACAAATTGATCATGAAAGTGTTTTATAGATGGAGCAATGCATTAGTTAAAGATAAAACCATTATTGTGAATCACGTTGTTTTAGAGAACATCAAGTTGATCGTGTACCTGAAATGCTTGTAAATTCACTTCTATCCAAACCTTACCTGAGGACAGACTGACTCTGTCTGTGATCCACTATTGTGTGTCATTTTAATTAGTTGAATGTGTCTGGTTGCACTCACACAACACACTTGAAGTCAAGTACTTTATCTGTACTCAGTCTCGTGGAAGTATTCATTGCTCCTGACTCTGGGGTTACAATTATGTCTTTGTTTGCTCTCTATGGACTGAGCATTCCTTGGGAAGAGCTAATGTAATCAGTAAGGATCGTATTTCAATATGAAGACATGAAAGCACGTATTTTATTGGGGAGCTTTAGAGCGTTTTTAAAAAAAAAAATCATGTACCTCTGAGTGTGCAGATGAGCCTGAGAAAGGATCTGCTTAAAATATGCTCTTCTGCTTTTTCATAATTCTCTTGTGTGTCAGGTGATAGTTTTATATTCCTGTAGGGTGTGAATATTTGCATACAAATGATTTGTGTGTGTGCCTAGTAACTCAGGTCTTGTAAGAGTAGGTGAGAAGTGAGATCTGCAGTGACTCTGAAGATGGAGTTGTCTTTTCTGTTCTTAGCAGGGATGAGTTATTGTCACTGTTTTTTACTGACTATAGTGTATTTAAAATCAATTTCTCAGACTGTCTTCCATGTTGTTTACATAGTTAAACTTTTCTTTTTTACTTTTTTTTTTTTTTTTGCCTAGAAATTATAGTTAAATTCTCCCATAAGCTAGTGACTGACAGAATTTTGTCATGTGTTCCTGGCTCCTCACACAAAATGCAGTTAAAGGGAAAAGATGTTTTTCATCTATTAGAAGTTTTACTAATTCAAAGGTTTATGCTGCCTTTACTTCTTGTTGATGAAGTTTCAGCACTTAGCTTAGTGCATCAGTGGGCTTTCTGTGATGAAACATCCTTGTATTCTTGCAGTTTGTAGCATGTCTCAAAGCGAAACCAGAAACTTTCAGACCTTCTGTAACTTCTGAAATGTCACCAGGGAGGAAGCAAATTAATATTATTTCCACCAAGTAAATAAGTATTTAATAATAATAATATTATTATAATACTTGTTTAATAAATTAGTATTGTTAATACTTGGTGTAGTTTAGTTTTCTCAGGTGAGTCCCCAGGGTGGAAAAAAAAACCAAACAAATTACATGCATGTTTAACTTTAGCTGTATGATTGGTCATCAAAATTTGCTGTTGTCTTCACTGCAGCCTAACATTAAGCATTTGGCTGTGATCATTTTCCTGGTCACTAACCTCTCTGTCATTGGAAAAAATAAT
Source organism: Thinocorus orbignyianus (assembly GCA_013400375.1). Taxonomy (NCBI): domain Eukaryota; kingdom Metazoa; phylum Chordata; class Aves; order Ciconiiformes; family Thinocoridae; genus Thinocorus; species Thinocorus orbignyianus. The sequence continues at coordinate 297,472 of VXBW01003913.1, read as the reverse complement.
TTGAATTTTCAGAAAGTTAAAAAAAAATCTGGAAATCGCTCATTTTGCCCTCTTTTCCCCACTGCTGCTCAACAGCTTGTGCATTGAACAAAATATGTCCTTTGCATTAGCCATTATTTCTACAAATTTATTTGATTTGGGTTCAAGCAGTTTTATTTTGGGCTTTTGTTTTTTATGAGCAAAAGCAATAATGGGAATCTTTAGAGGAGCAGAAATTAGGCTTTTCTAAATGAGAGGTGGAAAAAGGCTTGGTTTGCTTCCTAGGGCTTTCAGTATCACTTGTTTTTGCCAGTGTAGGATAATATATGAGAGAGAAATGTGGGAAAATATGATCATCACCTGTGCCACTGCAATTTCCTGCTGTCCTTTGTTCTAGTATTCCAAAGCCTGCTGTCTTTCTAGCTTGCCTCTCCCTGTAGTTTCATCTGCACACCAATGAATCACAGCTTGCTGCATGTGATTACATGATCTCAATTATAACACAAATCAAATAATAAACCTCTGAACACTTTCCCTTTTTGACAATTCATGGGAATAAATACCTGAAGTTCTCCTTCCTGTTCAGCTTTGCTCTAATTTTGATGTCTGCTAGAGTTACATGTGGCCAAGTCTGTCATCTGTTAAATGCCCGTTTTGGTGTAAGTCTTCATGAAATGATTTGAAAACAAATCTCTTAATTGTTTTTGGCCAACAGTGATGAGAAGACTTGAGTAGAATTTCACAATGGAGGCAAAATCCATAGCTATTGGTGTGGAGGGGATGACATGCAATTCCTGTGTTCAAACCATTGAGCAGCATGTCGGGAAGATGAACGGTATCCATAACATTAAAGTAAGTAACACTATCGGCTAGTTCTTACGAAACTTTGTTCTTATATGTGAAACCATGATGAAGTATGCATCAAGGGAGGAAAATACGTGGAAAAGAGTATATTCTGTATGTTTCATGGGAAGCTGATGTTAGAAGTGCATTCATGTATTTCTGGTATAAGAGAAAAACAAGCATTTACTTCACTGTAGTGGGAGCTAAGTCATTATCTGTTTGTTACTCTGAAGTAATTTTCTGCTTTACAATTAATTCAGTATTATGAACTAATGAGGAAAAAAGGCAGAGGGGAGGAGGAGGCAAGAACAGGGAACTTTTTTAAAAAGATAAAACAAAAGCCCTAGAACTTAACACTGGTGGAAAAAGCGGTCTGTCCTTGTCTCTTCTGCTGTATATCAGTATTAGTTCACAAGCCTCCAGGCCTTTTCTTTCAAACCTATGATGAGGTCCCTTGCACAGGTTCAAAAGCACTTGTGGGCTTGAGGTGTCCTGTTAATCATGCAGTAGTTGACTCACCATGAAAAATAATGCTGGTTTGTTGTGGCTAAAATAAGAGTAGCAGGTCGTCCAGGGAACCAAGGAAAGTCTTGTTATCTCTTTCGAGCATTGGAAGTTTCCTTTCTTTTGTACTATCCGAGAGGAAGTTGGAGAACAAGCAGCAGAACTGGAGTCTTGAGCTGTTGACAGAGCTACTCCATTTGCCCTTCATCCAGACTTCATTGATCTGACTTGATTTTAACTTTTTTTTTTCTTAGCTCAATGGAGACAACAATATTTTGTCAGGTGTTTTTTTTTTTTTATCATGGGCAAAATACTGGACTGTAGAGTATTCCAGGGGGAGCTGATTATTCCTGTACAATACATTGTTTTACAGGAGTTTTGAAAATGGAAGCAAGTTGAAAGCTGGGAGATGCCTGTTAGTTTTATGACCTAGTTTGTGCTGGAAAGAACAGTCCCAACAATAGCAGCAGCTGAAAATTGTGAAGTTTAATTACTTAGTATCTGGGTTCTAAAATCATGCTGTACCATTCTGTAGTGGTTGATGTCACTCTAAAGAAAACAGTATTTTCCTGGTTCTATCAAAATCATCAAAAGGTAATTTCTATTTTATGTCTTAGGTGAACACCTTCCTTCCCAGAGTAGGGTATGCTGTCTTAATTTGGCAAGCATGTAATTGTTACCTCTGGCTGATTTTGAGAGGTTCATGCAATTGGACTTGATCATCTTAAAAGTATTTTCCAACCTAAATGAACCTAAATATTGGTGCACTGTTCTGTACAGAGGCAAACGATACACTCCTTAGTACGGTTTCCTGCCTACAGCAGGAAACACACACTGATATTTTGGTGAATGACAGCAGTATTTACAAGACACATATCATCTTCCTTCAGCTGTATTGGAGCTGTAACATGACAGGAGGCTGTGCTCTGACACCAGAACCTTGGATCACCAAATGGACTGGTTTAGAAATGGGGATACTGCTGTTAACGTCTGTGGTGTGGTATGGTCAGATAAATCAGTAGGTGTCTGCAAGCATCGAGTCAGATTAAGGCTAAAAGCAACCTGGATAATAATACCCCCAAATAATCTGGCTTCAGAAGCCTCCTATTCTCTCTTGGTGAAGCTAAAGATTTAATCTTGTCAACCTTATTGTTTGGGCTAATTTCTGAGAATACACAGGTGACTTAAGATTCATACTTTAACTTGGTTGAAGACAAAGTGCATCCCGTAATGTCTTTTGCATAAGGGCTGAAGCAGGTATTTAAAAGGACAGTACAAAGACTTTTGTATTTAAGTTTTAAGGTAAAAACCTTATCCCAAAGCTGAATACTAAAGCTACTTTTGGCAAGAAAATATATTACAAGAACTTAGTCTGAGTAGAGCAGGACTATAAGAAACTCTAAGAGGTCATACTTAGTAACTATTCTCATTACAGTATCAGAACTTAAGTTCAGCTAGATCATTTGTTTCAGAAGAATCTCTGAAAATAATAAAGTTTTGTTTAGTCATTATGAATTAAAGAGATGAATGTTAGATGGCTAATATGAACACACAAAGCTGTATTTTGATTATTTTGCCTCCAACTGCAATGAAACCAATAAGTGTCCGTGTTGTTAAATCTGCTAAGGCCCATAATTGGGACAGAAATGAAGAAAGGTGGTCCTTAAAATGATTTAACTGGTCTAATTTAATCATGACTGTGGTCTTTAGGTTGTACCTTTGCCCAGAGGAAAGATAGAATTGAATGATAATGTGTTGGGCCTCTGGCAGGCATTGGTTTTCCATTTTGGAGACTGCAATAATTGCATTTGCTATATCGTCAGTTGGGAGGAAATTAAATTTAGGATATTTGTACCATCTGATTTGAAAGGTTAGTACCAAATCAGGGTGTCTCTGGATCACCAAAACGTACAGAGAGAGGAAAACCAGCTTCTTTAATGTTTGTCTTATATTAAATTTTGAAACTGAATTTTGTTCTGTGAGGTCTGATGCACTTTTGCTCATGGCAAGTTTACAGCATGTGCCAAAGATGCCTAGAAGTACTGGACTCCTTTCACTGCTGCTTACATCTGTGGATTTTTTTCAAAGAGTGTTTTCTTGCATCCTTGTAGCCCAAGGGTAATTGCTACTAACTGCAGAATTGTACCTGTGGTTAGAACTTTTTCTGTGGGCTGTTCTGCTTGTGGGATTGAATTGGGTTAGTCATTGTAATTCAAGCAAGTTTGGTTCTGGAAGTTTCATGAAATGTGTTGGTGCTGTCTGGGTGTCATAAGTAAAAGTAGCCAAACAGACTTGCAAAGGATTCTGAAACTGCTGGGGGGGTGGGGTGGAAATCTGTTCTTTCTAGCCATGTTCTTGCATAGATAAGCAGAAGGTACTTTATGGTGGCTTCACTCTTCAAGGTAAGTAGTGATAGATAAAATTTTACTGGACAAGTATACATGCACGTAAAAGCTATTTCTGGTCTCATGCAGGATATTAGTTCTTATCTCTTTTAATACTGCAGTTTGCCAAACTGTTTTTTCTTTTTCCCTTGCAAGGTATCTCTAGAGGATAAGAACGCAGTCATCATTTATGACTCAAAACTGCAGACTCCAACAACACTGCAGGAAGCAATATATGACATGGGATTTGATGCCACGTTAGCTGATGCAAACCCACAACCTGTTTTACCTGACACTATTTTTCTTACTATTCCTGCTCAGTCAGCTCTAACATCTAAACAGATTTGTAATGTGCTACTAAAGAACAAAGGTATCCTGGATGTTAAAATGTCCTCCGATCAAAAAACTGCAATGGTGACTTTTATTCCTTCCATTATAAATGGCAAGCAGATTATCCAGATGGTTCCTGGAGCAGATTTAAATATCCCTGCACCAGAGGTAACGCCAGAAACTTGTGAAGATTCCAACTGGTCTCAAGCAAGTAGTGTGCTGCGCCTGAAGGTCGAGGGGATGACCTGTCATTCCTGCACCAGCACCATTGAGGGGAGGATTGGCAAATTGCAAGGGATTCAGCGGATTAAAGGTAAAACCTTAGTGTACTTTTTACATAAATGGAAGTTATCTGACCTGTTCTGTGATGGCATTGTGGAGATATCTTGGATTTAGATTAGGTAACTTAGTGTGACACTTAGTCTTCTGGTACGAGGCATTTATTTATATGTTTAATTTGGACTAGAAGTGAAAAATGGGGCCCAAATTGCTGTTCCTGTTACTCGTGTGACAGTATTCAGTGGTTGCTTTGGATTTTGGTAGGGAGCCTGCAGTAGTTGTGTTCTGTAATTTTATTGCTGGTTAGAGGAATCTCGCTTAATACCAGATGTCGTCTTTTTTTTTGTATTGTAATTGATATTAGTTTACATTTTTTATATTTATATTTTTTCAGTTAAAAATGAATATTGGCAAATTAGCAGTATAAATAGCTTTGGCATAAACATATTGCCACAGTCCCCTGATAAAAGGATACATTTAGGAAGTAATAGTAATGCCATTTGTGAAAGTCCTGGGAGAAGGGCAAAAAATTGAGGAAAAGAGGAGTTGGAAATTGTTGTAGTACTAGACAAAAAAATGTTTGAAGAACTGAATTGTGTGATATTTACCAAACCAATTAAGTCTCCTTACCATTGCAGTTACACCTCTAAGCATTTAAAGTGTTCTCGGAAAGTTTTAACAAATGCTCTTAGGGCAACGTGCTGCTTATGCTTAGGGCAGTAATGCACACTTATTTTTATTAATCAATTTTCAGTGTCCCTGGACAATCAGGAAGCTGTTGTTGTCTACCATCCTCATTTAATTACAGCAGAAGAAATAAAACATCAAATTGAAGTTGCGGGTTTCACAGCATCTTTCAAAAAGCAGCCTAAACCCCTCAAGCTCACTGCCATTGACCTGGAAAAGCTGAGGAATCCTCAGTCCAAGGGCCCTGAGACGTCGCTGAAAGACGTCTCCAGTGTGAATGATACAAAGACAGTTGTCTTCAGAATTGATGGCATGCACTGCAGTTCATGTGTCCTCAATATTCAGAGTACCTTATCAGCACTCCCATCAGTAACAAGCATAGTTGTTTCATTAGAGAAGAAATCTGCTATTATAAACTATAATCCAAACTTAATTAGCATAGAGGTACTGAGAAAGGCCATAGAGGCGGTGTCTCCAGAGACGTTTAAAGTCAGCCTGCCTGACGAATATGAAAATGTAGCGCTTTTCCCCACGCTGGCATCTCCACTGAACTCTCCTCATCCAGCTTCAAAGGACCCCAGCCAGCCACTTACTCAAGTTACTGTGATAAATATTGAAGGAATGACTTGCAACTCTTGTGTACAATCCATTGAGGGAGTCATATCCCAAAAGGCAGGTGTAAAATCTGTCCGTGTCTCGCTCTCAAATCGTAATGGGACTATTGAATACGACCCTCTGCAAACGTGCCCAGAAGACTTGCGATCCTCAATAGAGGATATGGGATTTGATGCATCTTTATCAGGTAACAACACATTAAACTTCTAAATTTAAAAGGATTGTGCAATTTTGTTTAGGATTTGGTGCCACCCAAGATGAAATTTGGCAGTTGATGTATACTTCATGCTTGCCAAGAGAAGCTTTATACCTTCATCACCAGTGAAATAATTAAATATATGTACGCTTCCTTTAATACATCAGGTTTATTAAAGAGATTGAGATATCTGCAAGTAAAAATAGGTTGGATAAATACTAATGTTTTACTGGTGCTCCAATTTGCTACTGTATAATATTCACGGCATGAATATGGAATTGGAGCTTTACTAGCTGTGAAGACTATTATGGATTGTTGCGCTGAAGTTTCCTTAATTGCAAATTATCAAAGACTTGGCTTCTGTGGAGTAACTAGTGAAGGGATATTTACCAAACTTGAGGCATGATTGAGCAGTGACAAGAATCTGAAGAGTGTGGACATCACTGAGGAGGTTAAAATGATGCTGTTGTGAGATAACCCTTGAGGGCAGCTACACACCACCCAGCCATTCACTCACTCCCCACTGGTGGGATGGGGAAGAGAAGAGTAATAAAGCAAAAACTTTTGGTTTGAGATAAACATAGTTTAAGAGATAAAGCAAAAGTTGTGCATGCAAGCAAAGCAAGGAATTAATTCATTACTTCAAGTTGGCAGGCAGATGTTTAACTATCTGCAAGAAAGTAAGGTTTCATCATGCATAATAGTTACTTGGGAAGACAAATGCCATCGTTCTGAACATCCTCCTTTCCTCTTCCTTCCCCAAGCTTTATTGCTGAGCGTGATGTCGTGTGGTATGGAATATCCCTTTGAATGGTTTGGGTCACCTCTCCCAGACCTTTGTACCCACCCTAGCCCACTCTCTGTGTGGTGTGAGGAGCAGAAAAGGCCTTGACTCTGTACCTATTCAGCAATAGCGGAAGCATCGGTGTATTCCCAGCACTGTTTGGTCACAGATCCAACAGAGATAGCACTATCTGAGCTACTGTGAAGATAATTGACCCTGTCACAGCCAAACCCAGTGCAGATGCTTACTGTGATGACTGGCGCCCTAAAAGTGGTTGCACAGTGGGAGCAGATGGCTAGATAGTAGAACGCAGAAGGCTTACGGTGAGAATACTTGGTCACAGATCCAACAGGGGAGGCTTCCTGGGGGAACAGGGAAGCTCCATTTCTTGATTCAGTAAGATTAAATTTTGAGAAATACAGTGTGTGAGCTCTTTTATGGCAATAACTGAAGAAGCAGTCCGGTGCTCGCTTTTAATTTCTTCCATACTACTCCTGCGTAAACGTACCATCTTCTGAATTGCTGTAAGATGCAGTTCTCTGTAGTCTGAAAGCCTGTCTCTAAGGTCAAAAACACTGACTTTGCTTACGAAACATACGCTTGCTTACAAATTTGGCATGGTGCCTCGGGTAAAGTCAACAAAATTATGTCTTAAATTAAGATTGCGATGCAGAGATTGAATTTATGGCCTACAAAAGATGTGCAACAGAAGAGACAAATACAGTGAAGGAAGGCAAAAGGAAAGATAGTAACAGAACAGTCTGTAATTTAATCAGTGGCCTGACCCTTTGTTTTGTTTTCTTTTGCTTACTCTAAATTGACAGGCAGATGGATGAATCTGAGTGACAAGGCTTATGCAATTACCATTTTTTGATCTAAAAAAGTACATGCATGTATTTATGGCTGGTGTAGTACCAGCTCACACCTTGTTGCAATGGCTATTGGTCATGTCGTGACTTGCACTCTCCTTTTCAGCGCAGGCAGACTGGTCTCTGGCAATAGCTCAGCCCTCACCTGAAGTGCAACTGGAATCTCACAAAACCGAGCCATCCTCCAAGGTCTCCCCAGCCCGCCTTTCTAGACAAGAGACAAAGACTATATCGAAGTGCTATGTCCAGGTCACAGGAATGACGTGCGCTTCATGTGTAGCCAACATTGAGAGAAATTTGAGAAGAGAAGATGGTAAGATACGTGTCTGTTGAATTACTAAATGTGTCTTTCAGAGAATCCATCTAGCTTTTGCACAGCATTGCTAACGTGTGGGTTGTCAGAAGTACCATTGCTGGTGCATTTCAGGGGTGAGAACATGGGCTGCTCACCGTTGGTTCCCCGGGTGAAAGCAATGTCCTCCCTACTGCTCTGTGGGTGTGCTGGCTGGAGACTGCCTTTGCAGAGCGGGAGTTGCAGTGCTCCAAAGAGAATACAGGCATCAAATACAGCTCCTTTTGAAACTAAACCAGGTCTCTTCCACTGAGGGGACGTGCCTGGGTCTGCAACCTCAAGGCAGGGAGGTTTTGTTAGAAAGGGAGCTATTAGAGAGGGACAGTATTAATACGGATTAAAGAGTCATAAGTTAATTTTAGCTCTGCCAGTCAGGACAACTATGTCCATCTTCTGCTAGTGTGATGATTATATTTGCAAAAATAAATAGTTGTATGACTGTGATGTAATGAAGAGTCATTAATGTATGTGTTTAGTTATTGTAATGAAGATGGATGTGTCCCAAGTTAACCTGGAATTTAATTTTTTTTTCATCTTAGAAAGTGGATGAATCTAAATCCTTTTCACTTGGTGTACAGTAGGATTGCAGGTTGTTAGATCTGCCCTTTCTTTTATGTGTTCTGTCTTAAAGAAGAGCCTTTTAGAAATAGTAAATGAAGATCAGAAAAAATACAGCTCTGCATATTTAGAAGAAATTCTTTTAAGTAAAAATAGATTGTCTTTTCATATACCATAGATTGAATGTCTGTAATTAGACAGTTTAAAAACATGCAACTCTTGTGGAGTAATGCTTTGGTCTGTCACACCTACACTGTGGTGCTTTTGTAGCTTTGTTGATCTGTCTTCCAAAAACAATAGTCTTTTTCTTTATATGTACCTGCAATGTGGTGGCTTGCCTCAGTAATTGCTGTTGTGCAATTACCATGTTTTTCTTAAACATCACCTACCATTCCCATATTTTGTTTCCTAGGAATACATTCAATACTTGTGGCCCTAATGGCAGGAAAGGCAGAAGTGAGATATAATCCTGCTGTCATACACCCTTCAGCTATTGCAGAGCTCATACGGGAACTGGGATTTGGAGCTACTGTGATGGAAAACTGTGGTGAAGGAGATGGAATTCTGGAACTTGTTGTAAGTTAGTGATTAAAATCAACCACCCTGGTCTTTATTACTTTTGTCTATTGGGTGTGCTTGTGTAAGTGTCTGCTTCCTAAACCATAAATCATATAACAGAGCTTAATTCACAAAAAATAAAGTATAAGAGTACTTCAGGTACATATCACGAAGTACATCTTGTCCTGCAGGCTGTGCTGGCTCACTGCTATACTGAAGTCAGAGATACAGTCTGATACAGATGAGATACAGATGGTTTTGATTACCTTTTTATTTTTGGTAGCTAAGTCTAGCTCAGCATAACCCAAAGCAGCGCTCTGCCCTGTCCGTCTGTTGTTTCATCTGTGGTGCTCTCGTCCTTAACTAGAGAGCTCCATCTCACTCCTTCAAACATCAGAAATATGCAGTAAGTAATTCAGGATAGTCATGAGCGCTTTTTTCTTTTTCTACTTTTTAAGATGCGTTTACTGAGTAACCTGTGGCTTTGGTAACAGGAAGGAACCTTTATTTTACAGGTGAGAGGAATGACATGTGCTTCTTGTGTACACAAAATAGAATCTACCCTCATGAAGACTAATGGCGTTTTGTACTGTTCGGTAGCTCTTGCAACCAACAAAGCACATATTAAATATGATCCTGAGCTTATAGGTCCTCGAGATGTTATACAAGCCATAAAGGTAAGTTTCATGAAGACACCCAGTCTCATAAAATATCCAGTGTCCTTTGAAGACTTACATGCAGAAGAGAAGACTGTTAAAGGAAAAAAGAAAATCTGTCTCTATTCTTCCATCTGCTGTCATCTTAGTGCAGGTTTCTGCAGCTGATACGTGTGCTTTGGCACAAAAGCAATGCTCTATTATGACTTCACCTAAGTTTTTAAACAGACATGCTAGGAAAGCCAGGCTGTTGTAGAGTTGAAGATACCAGCTGTAGTTTTGCAGAAAAATAACAACATCCTTGAGTACTATAGCAGGAGAGAGGTGAAATAAGTTTCTTGGCTTTCTCCCTTGATTTCTCTACTTCTGGAGTTCAGGAATAACCATTTTGGAAAACTACATTTTAGAATAGCATTTTAATGTTCTAGAAAGGTTGATTTCTACATCATATTGCTTTTCTCTCTTGCAAGGTAACTAAAGATTAGTAGCAAATCTATCAGAAATGTTAATAGAGTAAATGAACTGTAAGGCTGGCAGCATTGATAAGCTGACAATAACTTTATATGGCACAATTTAAAAATTGACTGTTCTGGTTTTTATTATTATGCTTTTTTCCTTAGGATTTGGGCTTCGCCACTTCTTTAGTCAAAAAAGATAGATCTGCTAGTCATCTAGATCACAAACAGGAAATCAGACAGTAAGTGTTCCTGATCACATTCAGAATCTGTAACATTTATGAGTAGTCTTTTTTCATTAACAATAAAGCTTTTTTGGTTTGGGTCTTTTTGTGGTGGTTTTCTTTCGTGTGCTTGTGTAGACTTGCTAGCTAAAATGTCCTAGCTGGTACTTGACTGCAAAATAGTATTTTTTTTTTCCTTTTTTTAAATCCGAGGTGGAAAAGGTCTTTTGTTGTGAGTCTCGTTTTCTGTATTCCTGTCATGGGGCTGATGATTTACATGATGGTTATGGACAGCCAGCTTGCAGATGCTCATGCGCATCACAACATGAGCAGCAAGGAAATGGAGGCCCTTCACTCCTCTATGGTCCTGGAATACCAGCTCCTGCCGGGATTGTCTGTGATGAATTTTCTGTCCTTTTTACTCTGTGTGCCTGTACAGGTAAGTAGGAATATGACAACTCCTCGTTTATTTGGCTGAAACACTCAAAATGCAAGATGATGAAGAAATTAAATTTGAAAAGTGACTGTAATTATGCTGATAAAAAATGCTTTTGAGGTGGTTGTGTGCTGCTGCTCTTGCCAAAATCCATGGTGCTGGGGCAGTCAGGGGTAGGCCAAGCAATCTAGAGGTGCCCTCGCTGCGCTGGTGGGCATGGCGGGTGGAGCTGGTGGGACTGTGTGGAGGTGAGAAGACTTGTGAGTATTGTGGTACAGATCCTACCTCTCAGCTAGATCTGGGATTTAGTTTGTGAAGAGATGGAGAAGGCAAAGAAGACAGATAAAATGGGTGTCTCCCTCGCCTATGGAAGTGCTGCTGCTGTGTGTTAGGAATGGGTTCATAAAATAGACTGATGCTCTCGTTACAGATGTTTGGAGGCTGGCACTTCTATATCCAGGCATACAAAGCCCTGAAGCACAAAACTGCAAATATGGACGTGCTCATTGTTCTGGCGACCACGATTGCCTTTGCCTACTCCTTCGTGATTCTCCTGGTTGCAATGGCTGAGAAAGCAAAAGTAAACCCTGTGACGTTCTTTGACACACCTCCTATGCTGTTTGTGTTCATCTCCTTGGGCCGGTGGCTAGAGCATGTTGCAAAGGTAAGGAAAATAAAAGCCCACAGTATCTACAAGCTGCAGGACAGTAAGAATCGTTTCAGAATGTTGTGTACCTTTAACACACACCAAAAAAAAAATCCCATGAAAAAGCTTTGTTTAGGTTCTCTTATTGTTCTTTGTTGTAAAATTATCTTCAGTAATTGCACTAGTAAAAATACCAAATGACTTAATGTAAGTCTGTTTGTAGAAAGTATTTTCTTAATAGGGTAAATTGCAACATATGTAGTTGTCATTTACCCAGCAATCTTTTTCAATAGCATAGTCAGAAAAATATGAAAATTATTATTCTAGGGTAAAACGTCAGAAGCACTGGCAAGACTAATTTCATTACAAGCTACTGAAGCTACTATTGTTACCTTGGGCCCTGATAACGTTCTTTTAAGGTATCTTGCTTTGTCATTTGCTTTTTCTGTTGTTTCTTTTTTGTTGTTGTTAATGTGCTTAATTCACAGACAGATGTTACCATTCTGTAAAACTATGAAGCAAATAAGTTCAGATTTCCTGGCAGATTTGCCAGATATAAGTGTTAAAATGCAGAAGAGAATAACACTGCTCTGATTTGTTTTATTGGAACCTTGCTAATCTTTGCTGTGATAAGAAACTTAGTAGATTTACTCAACTGGAAAGTAAATAAAATTATGATAAAATAATCGTAGTGCTCTTTAAAATGGCCTTTCTTGTGAAGTTTTTTGTACATGCTAAGAACCCCATTGACCAGTGGGGTTATACTTTGTGTGTAGTGAAAATTCCTTTTGCCTGGGTAGCTCCAGTTAACAATCTCTTATCAAAAACACTGTACATCATTGTAGTGAAGAGCAAGTTGATGTCGAACTGGTTCAGCGAGGTGACATTGTCAAAGTGATCCCAGGAGGCAAATTCCCAGTGGATGGTCGTGTTATTGAGGGACACTCTATGGTAGATGAATCTCTTATCACAGGTAAGCGTTTGCTTTTTGCAAGTGTAAAAATGTTTTTCTTTGAACTTATATAAAAGGGAAGTTGAATGTTCTTACTCTTCCGATTGCATGTTAGGAGTTAGAATAATATTACTGAAAAATAAACTTAATATCTTCTGTTGTCCTTCCCTCAGGTGAAGCCATGCCTGTGACTAAAAAGCCTGGCAATACAGTTATTGCAGGCTCTATTAATCAGAACGGGTCACTGCTGATTTCAGCAACCCATGTTGGAGCTGATACGACTCTTTCCCAAATTGTTAAACTTGTGGAGGAGGCCCAGACCTCAAAGGTAGAGTGTTATCAAATTAAGCATATGGGGTTTGTTTTGTTGTTTAGGTCCAGTGTACCAAATCATTTGAAGAGTGGTGTTAGATTGTTTAGATTTCAATTGCAGTTGCATAATGAAGTGTCTTGCTGAATAAGGACTTTGATATAGTCTACTGTTCTAAGTTTCATCATCTTATTAAGTAAGTATATAATTATAAAGTGTGGAACGCCAACTGTGTTGCAAACAGAAGCTGTGATTTATGCCTTCAGACATAGGTATAAAGAGAGTAAGCATAATGTTGCTGGAGCTGACGTGTGTTTCTCCGTCCTAGGCTCCTATCCAGCAATTTGCAGACAAACTTAGTGGCTATTTCGTTCCTTCTATTGTGGCTGTCTCTGTGGTTACCCTTTTTGCCTGGATTATAATTGGATTTGTGGATTTTGAAATAGTAGAAAAATACTTTCTGGTAAGTAAGTCTCCTTAAACACCTTCTGAAATATGTAGAAATTAGTTAGCCTATAAAGCTGTTAAACTGCAGTGGTTCCCTTTCTGAATTATCCTTGCAGGCTGTTTCTGACTACAGATATTATATTAGCAGCAGTAGTTTTTTATTTTTCTTTGGTGGTTGTTTTTAACAGTATCCCTGCTACATTTATACTTAGGGAACTGCAGTAATTGATCAACTCCTGAAGTTAGTATTTGAAAAAAAAAAGTTAATTTAAAAAGTAGATATTAAATATCAAAATCTCCCAGTTCACATTTCTGTTGTTGTGGAAAAGAAGTCCCTTGGGTCACAAGCTCCAATTCTAGTTCACACAGCTCTGTGTAAATTCATCTTTGGTATTGGTGGAATTCAGAGGAATTACGGATGCCAGAAGAGGGTCAGGATCCTAACTTGTACCTTAAGGTTACTTAGATCACAGGTTTCTGAGTTCATGACTATTTCTGATTAGAATTACTGTTTCCGGGAAAGCATTCTGCATATTCCCTTCCTTTGCATATATTGTTGATAGTGTAGCTTTTATTACATTGCAACATAAAGGAGTTACTGTACTGCCTTGTACCTTATTTAGGAAAATGTCCTGTAAATAAAGCAGATCACGGGCATATGTGGTATAGAGCAGAACTTAGTCATTAATTAGTAATTGGTCAACTTCTTCCATTACTAAAATAAACTTCTGTCCCCAGGGTTACAATAAGAGCATTTCTACAGCCGAGGTGATAATCCGCTTTGCTTTCCAAGCCTCCATCACAGTCCTTTGCATTGCCTGTCCTTGCTCCCTGGGATTAGCCACCCCGACAGCTGTGATGGTTGGTACTGGGGTAGGAGCTCAGAACGGCATCCTGATCAAAGGAGGAGAGCCACTGGAGATGGCCCATAAGGTAAGAAGTGTGGGTTATTATTATTATTATTAAGCTTTAACGGCTGGTCTCAGTGGCATTTTGCCAGCTGCTGCCTCAGCAGGTCGTTACGTGCACATCAGTGATGTATGGTCAGTACATGGTAGTAAGTTTGGTTAAATTGGGTGGTTTTCTGAGGAAACTATACTTTAAAGCTTGTTGGTTGAATGGAGTCTCCCTGTTTTGCTGCAGGTGAAGGTGGTTGTATTTGACAAGACAGGAACTATTACTCATGGGACTCCAGAAGTGACGCAGGTGAAGTTCCTCGTGGAGGGTAACCAGCTACCACATCACAAAATGCTGGCCATAGTGGGGACTGCAGAGAGCAACAGCGAGCATCCTCTTGGAGTAGCAATAACAAAATACTGCAAAAAGGTAAGTTAGTTATACAGGCAATTAGTAGTTTGTGTTCTGGAAGAACTCTCATGCAGCACTTAATATGCATGAATAGTTATTTAGAAAGTAATTGATGTATTCCCTTAGGAAAGCTAAAATTGTGGAGCTACATAAACCACTTGATGCCATACTAGGTGCACTGGCTACTTAATGTTTTGATGGTTGGTTGAATAGTCCTCTGGTTCTATTAGAGTTAATTTGACTGCACTTTATTTTGTGGTGTTTGTAAATGGGGCATGGTTTTATACACTGCAAAATTTTCTCAGTTGCATCCTTTTTTCTTTAGGAGCTGGACTCAGAAACCCTTGGGACATGTACAGATTTTCAGGTGGTTCCTGGCTGCGGCATTAGTTGTAAAGTCACCAATATTGAAGCATTACTCTACAGGACAAATAAAATGGTCGAGGAAAACAATATTAAAAATGTGACACTTGTGAAGATTGAGGAAAATACAGATGAATCAGTGCAACCTGCTTTGATTATTGATGCTGAACTGCCAAGTAAGCTAATTCTGGTTTACAGAATAAAATGGATGATTTTTTGCTGTTGTATCTTCAGGATCCTTAAGAACGAGGTCACTTTTTTCTGCTCTGGAGAGCTGGGCATGCATCAAGGCACGCCTGAAATGGTTATCAGTTTATTTAATGCTCACATCACTTGAAATCGTGTTGAATACGAGGCTGCAAAATCATATAGGAGTTGTCTTTCAGCTCTCTCTCTTTTTACTTTGCTTCATCCCAAGGTAGCCAAAATGATGTATATTTGCACAACTGACTGGCTTTCAATCAAGAACAGCTCTTTGTTAGAACTTTAGACTATGTTGGGCTGTTAAGTATAAATTAGAAGCACTGAGAAAAACGGGCTTGGTCCTTTCCTTGCTGTTCTTTGACCTGTGATTCTTGGTCCAGTCACATGGTAACTACCCATTATTGAAGAAATACTATTTTTTGTCTTGTCAAGAACATGTGAGAAGATTGATAGGGCAGAGAATACTGAGAAAGGCTTGCTTTCTGTCGGGATTCTCTGTAATGGTGTTTCTGTGCACCCTGGGAGAACCTGGATGGGAGTAGCTGGAGGGAACCTTCCTTGATTATCTGTGTGATGACAGAATTGCATTTTCTTCCTTCAGCTACTCTGACTTCTCAGAAATACTCTGTTCTCATTGGGAACCGGGAATGGATGAATAGAAATGGCCTCATTGTTACAAATGAAGTTGATAAAGCCATGATGGAACACGAGCGGAGAGGGCGCACAGCAGTTCTGGCAGCTGTTGATGGTAAGTTCAGTGCTGTCTCTTTTTTTTATCCAGAGGTTGATTTGTCACTATTAAACAGAAAGCAGCAAATAATAATGTCAGAACAGTTAATACCTGAAGCAGAATAATGGCATGAAAAGAGATCATTAACTAGTTTTGTAACACCTTCATATGAGAGAGATCTTTTCCTGCCGTGTTTTAGTTGGCCATAATGCAGAGATTTGGAAGAGAACAAAGGAAGACAGAAGGAATTTTGTTGTACAGTCTGTGCTCTGTATTGCCTTAAACGCTGCTGCCCTGATGTCTGTTCTCATTCTGCATTTTACTGTTTCTGGAATTGGCCTTACTGGGAGGGGGGGGTAAGTTAGTTTTTTTTTTCCTAAAGCAATAAAGATCTTTATTCCAAACACTCTATCTGTTCATTTAGGAGTGCTTTGTGGCTTGATAGCTATTGCTGATACTGTGAAACCAGAAGCTGAGCTGGCAGTCCACACTTTGAAGAGTATGGGATTAGAAGTTGTCCTAATGACTGGTGACAACAGCAAAACAGCAAGATCTATTGCCTCTCAGGTAAATTATTCTATCCCCTGATGAGCCCTCCCCACCTGGGAAGGGGAATCAGGGAAAACAAGGAAACATGAGAGTGTAAATATAAATAGATTTAATAGGATAAGACTAAATAATTAGCAGTAATACTAAAAAACCTATATTGGTACTGATATAAATTATACAAAGATTATACCCAGCCCATTCTGTGAGTGGGAAGCTGTGTGCTCCTAGCAGGGACAGCAAGCGTCAGACACTACGAGTGCTGTGGCTTTGGGAGAAAGGGAAGAGCTCAGGTGTCCAGCACTAGGCCAAGGAGTTCTCAGGATGGGAGCCATCAAGAGAGAGAGAACTCCTCAGCAAGCTTTCTAATTTATATTGGATGTGATGTTCATTGTATGAAATGGTCATGTTGGCCAGCTTGCATCAAATGCCCAGGCCTTGTTCCTCCTCATCCCTGCACCTGGAAAGGCTCGAAACCACTGAGACCTTGAATCCCACAGAGCCTGCCAGGCTATGAAGTAAATATTTTCATTAATTCAGACACTAGAGTCTTCTAAAAGTGCGGTTTTCCCAAACATTAAGAGATAAATTAGTCTTGTGTTGCTCAAACCAGGACATACGTGTGTTTGGGTTTGAAGCTTGCTACAACCCACGTAGAAGAGGGGTGCTGTGTCATGCTGATACTGCCTGTGGCCGGTGTAGAACTGGTTTCTTGCTAAAAACAGGAGTGCAAACAAATTCAGAGTAAGGGGAGAATTGAAGAAGCCTTTTTGGATGGAAATTACATCCACTTTGAATTCAGAGCTATTTTCGTATCAGCTGGGTTTGGTCTTTAGTTCATGATTGATGACATGGATTTCAACCTTCTTAGTCCCATTATTAGAGGCAGAAGTTTTGATAGCTGGTAGAAAACCTGCAAGGCAGTCTTGTCCTTCTCTGTCTTTAGGTTGGCATCACCAAAGTGTTTGCAGAGGTTCTTCCCTCCCACAAAGTAGCCAAAGTGAAACAACTACAAGATGAAGGGAAACGGGTAGCCATGGTTGGAGATGGTATCAATGACTCCCCAGCTCTTGCCATGGCCAATGTGGGAATTGCTATTGGCACAGGGACTGATGTAGCCATTGAGGCAGCTGATGTTGTTCTAATTAAGGTAAGAAATAAAAGTACTTTATTAAAATGATTTTACAAAAGGGGTTTAGAAGGCCCAGGATGTCTTGGATGGCTCAGAACACTGCTGAGGTGTATAGCCTTCCTAAGCCAGGAGAAGTGGAGCAGAGAATTGTCTCTGTCAGGTTTGGTTAGCGTAGCGGTTAATTATCCTGTGAAGAAAACTTCCCCGTTTTCTGGGTACTACAGATTTCAGGGCAATGCAAGTTTGAGAGTGGGTAAAGGAGGAAAAAGTGACCTGACCTTTAGCAAACATAAATTATATTCCAGTAACAAACCACAGTACCTCTGGGGTTATAGTCACTTCTTCTTAGACGTCAATGCCATCTTGACAGAAGCTGTGGTCAGTGTCCAGATGTCTCTGCACATCCTTTGGATTATGGTGACATCTGGAATAACATTGGTGCTGATTGTATGGACCCTGGGCAGACAAAGCAGAGCAGCCCACAGCACAGCACA
Source organism: Thinocorus orbignyianus (assembly GCA_013400375.1). NCBI lineage: Eukaryota > Metazoa > Chordata > Aves > Ciconiiformes > Thinocoridae > Thinocorus > Thinocorus orbignyianus. The sequence continues at coordinate 279,631 of VXBW01003913.1, read as the reverse complement.
TGTACTATGTATAGTCTGTTCCATCCAGTGCACAGTAGTTAGCTTTAAAATAGGAGTGTGATGATACTACATGTATGCTTTTTTCCTCTCTTTGACTTCTCCAATAAACATATTAACTTGCAGGATGACTTGATGGATGTGGTAGCAAGCATAGATTTATCAAGAAAAACTGTGAAAAGGATCCGGATCAACTTTGTCTTTGCTCTAATTTATAATCTCATTGGAGTTCCCATAGCTGCTGGTATGTGAATGTCTCCCTGCCCTTGTAAGGTTGTGCTCAGGGAGCAGAGGATTGCAGTGAATTGCTGTTGTGTGGAAGAGTGTCTGTTTTGTTCATTTCTCACTGTCTTGGCCTGGGAACGTTGCAGGGGTGTATTTGTGAGCTGTCCTCCTCCCACATGGTGGCTATTACGGATTTGCTCAGCACATGAAAATAACTTCTAAGATAAAAGGTTTATTGAATGAGTCTGATTCTGTGAACAAGCAGCTTACTGCAATGTGGGCAAGACATGCCTACCTCTGAATTTCAGTGCCCAAATGACACATCCAGCTCGACTCACCCGTAGGTTCTAGCTGAGATAAATATTTGTGCTCTATTTATTAAATATTTGTCATTTAGCACTAAGCTAAAATCCTGTTTATTGACATGTTGAAATGTGATTTCACACAGACTGTCTAATTTTACTTGTATGTGTTAATGTGTTCCTGAGTCGAATGTGTTGCTACTTTCTTTTTCTAGGTGTCTTCCTGCCCATTGGCTTGGTTCTGCAGCCCTGGATGGGATCTGCAGCCATGGCTGCCTCCTCCGTTTCTGTTGTGCTTTCTTCTTTACTGCTAAAGATGTGAGTATCAACAAGTTTGTGGTTTGTAATTTAGGTTTGAAGCTGAGGTCTTTTGCTTTGAGTGGCAGAAGGTCAGTGTGGGACTGACAGATTTCAAGGCCTTTTGAAGAACGGTTCAGGCAGGCCTGTGTTCAGCAGCAGTTGGGTTTGCTCTTGCTTGAGGAGCCAGTTGGTCCAAAGCACTTCAGACTGTAGTGTTTAAAAAAAAAAAAAAACAAACCATGTCATTTTTGATGTGATGAGAAATATGCAAATCAGAATTGGGTTCAAAACAGAAAATTCCTTTGTATATTTGTGTGAAATCTTGTCAGGACATGCTGGGTTCTGAGGTGATGCGGCTGTAAACACCGCGCTGAGGATCATTGCAGTAAGTGAACTGCATTGGTTGGTGCGTTCTCAGGAGCAGGGAGCACTGTGGTGGGAATGGTATCTTTTGTTATTTAGTTTATACATGAGGCTTCAGAAGGAGGAGAGTAGAAGATTTGGTGAATGAATGGAGTGTTCCACTCTCAGTAGGTACGTTTTGCCGGTATGTTTTGGGGATGCTCAGCACCGCCAAAGCAGTTAAATGCTGAGTGAGGTGGGTCAGCTCCTACCTGTTCTTCTGCATCCTGGCCAAAAAGCACTCGGGTAGCTTCTGGCTGCACAGTAGCTTTGTAAAATCTGAAACTTTCATCACCGTATCATCGAATAAAATATAAATGGCTTTGGCTTGTGTGTGACCATAGCATGTAGGCGAGTTTCTTCCCATATTTGAGCGTAGTTTACTTCAGCCTGAGATGCATTGTCATCTGTTGTCTTGTCCTCCCTTAGGTACCAGAAACCAAGTGCTGAGAAACTTGAGTTCCGGGCCCGTGGCCAAATGAGGCACAAGAGCCCATCGGAAATCAGTGTCCACATTGGAATTGATGAGACTGGGACGGGCTCTCCTAAACTGAGCTTAATGGATCGAATCATCAACTACAGTAGAGCCTCTATAAACTCTCTCTTCTCAGACAAGCGTTCGGTGAACAGCATCGTTCTTAATGAACCAGATAAGCATTCGCTTCTAGTGGGGGATTTTGGAGAGGATGATGACACAGCGTTGTGAAAGACTCGGCCCTCCCACCCTGGCCAAGCAAAAAAAAAGAAACAACCCTGAAGCAAAATGGCAAAACAACCAGAACAGCTGTCGAGAAGTCTGTGCATGTACCAGTCATTTCTGGAGTTCTTTTCAGGTGTATTTCTTCTCTAATGTGCAAAGTTAGTTTTTGCAGTGGCTTTCCAGGGTTGTCTTTTTTTTTTTTTTTTTTTTTTAACTAGATTTACCAAAAAACCTGGTGCAGAGCAGAGGCTGCTAACACTTGCAGACAGGGCTGTGTTACCATTCCATGAAGCTTGCAGTGTAACATTCTTTTTGGCAAAATGTCGAAATACAATTAAGGAAACTAAGGAACCAGAAAGCTATTTCCCAGCCTTAATAATAGGCTACTTTGTGCATAGTCAAGGTTAGTACTGTCTTAAAAAATTATAAATTACTGCATCTGCAGAATACTGAAGGTTCTGTGTTTGCAGATAGATGTGCCTTACTTTAAAGCTTCCAGGACCCTCTTGTTCCATGGCCTGTGTCTGCCTTCTACCAGAAATGGTTCCTCTCAAATGCCTTTTCTTCCTACAAATATCTGGTTCCAGCTCTTCACACTCCTGGCATCAAGTCATCTCATCATTTGTCATCTGGATTCCTGTGAGGCAGGAATGGGAGGTTTGGGGGTTGCTTTCTAACAGCGTTACCTGCGTTTAACTCTCCATCCGTGCCCTGGTACGCTCCTGCCACTGGGATTGTCTGCTGAAGGTTGGGAGGTTTGTCTATTCCCAACTTCTCCCGTGCCAAGAACTCTTGTGACATCTGAATACGATATGAATGTGATGTGGTATTAGCCAAAACATTTAGCTTTTAAGAAAGCAGCTGTGTAGTTAGTGCTCACTACCAAAATTTAGTAACACTCCTTAACTCAACCAGAACACTTTGGACTGGCATCAGGCAGACTGCCTTTAAAATCTTTACAGGTCAGTCTCTGCAGATCCTGAATGCCATCACAGAACTCCTTGTGTTGGATACTGCACTGCCATCAGTCGCTTGGAAAGATGAGTTAACTGTCTCTATACCAAAAATGGTCCAGAGTCAGCTCCATAGACTGATGCAAGCCTCCTTGGATTGGGATGTTCAGATCCAGGCTTTGGGAATCAAGGCAGTCGTCTTTCTGTTACTGAACTGAAATACCAAAATGAAGGTTTTGATCATTAAATCATGAATATTCTCAACGAGAAATAAAGGTGTTCGTCGCCCAGTAGTTAAATACTTGTTTGTTACTTAATAAACCTTGTTCTGTAAGTACTCTGCTGAGCCAGATTTCTGAAGCAAATACTGGGTTCAGTTGAATTACAATACTAAATACAGTCCATGGTGTAAAGGTGTAGTTCCAGTTTGTGTTTGTAGAGGATAAATATTCAGTCTGGGGTGTGATAAAGAGATCTCTGTAATGTTCTGGGTTTTAATATGAACTCTGATGTCAGTGCATAGATTGTGTGTGTAAAACATCTTAAGTAAATAGCTTTTGGATTTTATCTGAGAACTACCAGAAAAACACCAGTGTATGGAAGCAGAAGAGCTGTGCTGTAGCGTATGCTGTTAGTACATCAGTGTGCTGGCTGTGTTGCAGCGAGGAGAACAGCATTTGTTGCTGCCGCTAATTTAAGAAACAAAATATTTCTGTTGCAAGATTTAGGTTCTTAATATCTCCACATCAATATAGATTATATTTTTAAATTGGATTATATGTTATATAGCTATATGTATATATTGTAGTGCTAAGAAATGTTGAGAGATGTTTCTGCAAAGCCATTCCTTAAGATGTCGTTCTTGGTTTTCAGCGACAGCTGTTTCCTACAAAGCAGATAGTTCCCTAAAAACTGTTTGATCGCATTACGATGGGTTTTTTGTGCTTCACAACCACGCAAACTGTTTCCAAAGATTTCACTTTTCTTGTCTGTGTATTCACGTTCTGGGTGGTGGTCTTGGCAAGATTCTGCAGGCGAAGGGGAAGTATTCTACATATCTTTATTGTGGTCTTAATTGTGCTGTGAAGGCACGAAGCAGGTACTGTCACGCTCCCAGGTGGGAGTTTGCCGACTGCTGGTGGTGGTTGGGGCATGTATGGCCGGAAAAGACAGACATCACGCTCTTAGTGCAGGAAATACAGTAGGAATTCAGGGCTGAATTCCTGGTTGTCAGCATGAAGAATTTGTTAAATTATTTCCAAATAGATTTCCGGAGCACCTGGCTTCAACCGTTTTGTTGTCCAAATTGTGTGTAGGTGGAATGTTTACAGCGGAATGCTGGCTTGATCACCAGTTCTTCCCCAATGCAGATGTCTTTCTAGGCTTTTCCATTTTCTGTGAAACCTGGCACTTGATCCAGTTACAGCAAAATAAGGCTGGTTTTCAAAACTGGGATACTTGATGAGGTACAGAGCTGATTATTGGGGAATAAGGAATAATCTTGGCTGAGAGTGGACAGCAGCTTCTGAGTGCAGTCAGAGGATCAAGCTCTAGAGAGAGGAAATAAATAAGCTGAAGACCAGTGTTAGCCCAAGAACGAAGGGGTAGGAGGTGGCTGTGATAAAATCTAGGCTGGAATTCAGATGAAGCTTTTTAACCACAATGGCTGTTGCTTCTGACAGCTGCTGGGGGTGGAAAGCAGATTGCAAGGCTTGTGTGAAGAGATGCCAGCAAAAGCAGTGCTCAGGGCTTACTGACCTAGGGATTCCCTTTCAACCCAGTTTTCCTCTTTAGGAAAATCTGTCTGGACTCGTTTTTGAACTTGAATTCCGTACGCAGTGGGTTTGGGTAATATGTAGCTGATTAAGAAACTCCAGAGTCCAGATCTTTGAAAACAGGTTGTCTGACACCCACCCCAGAGGTGTGCTGTTGACTTACAGAATGTTTATCATGGGATTAAAATACTCCATAAGGTGCTTTATGTTGAAGAACCAAAATATTTTTAAGTTTGAATGTACAGTGCAAGTGAAATTGTGGGAGCTAAACATTTTCTCAAGTGTAAATGTTTTAATATGTAAATATCTTACTCTTGTTGGAGACAGTTGGGATTCAGGAATTAAAAATATCACTTGGAAACACACAGTTACAAAGAAAATTATGTATTACTAGTTTGTCTATTTTATTGTTTTCTGTAACTAGCTATTTATAAAACCTGTGCTCTATTTAAAAAAACAAAGTACATATGCTCGAGGCTTTAAAAATTGCTCTTTGAATCTTACCAATAAACTTTTAGAAGAGTAGACACTTGAAATTTTATATGAAAAAGAATGTGAAGCTGAAAAAAAACAACGGAAACAAGCAAGCATTTTTATTTATTAAAAACTATGTTTATTTTTTTGCTTGAAACAGAACTTCCAGCAAAATATTTTAAACTTGAGATTTTTTTATTAGATTTTTGGTATGAAGAATAGAGAAATGAATGCTGTCGTGGAATGTTAATTTAGTGCTGTTACATTTCTTTGCATCTAGAAACACATGGTCTCGCTTCCTATTCTTTTAAGACTGTGCCTCCATCACTGTAATGACAATTATAGGCTATATAATAAAAATGTAACATCCAGAAACTGGTTGAAGTCGTGTTCCATGACATCCTTTAAATATTCCTTTTCCTGACTTAACAGGTTGTATTGCCAGCTCTACAACATTTCCCCCCGTTCCTTCCCTGGCAGTGTTCTGTTAGAGGCCACAGCAGGCGCCTCAGGGGGGGCATGGCGTGGGGTGGCGCGGCAGGATGCCGAGGTGGGGGGCTCTGGAAGCAGCTTTGGGAGTCACTGCACGTCACCTTCCCCAGGTAAGGGCGCTCCCAGTGAAATGGGAAGCTGGAGCACTGTGGCTTTTTGCTTTTCAGCAAAAGGAGGAGCATCAGGGTTTCTTAACATGTTTCCTGCTCCGCTGAACTGCGTGACCTTCAGGAAGACACTCGGCCTACATCGAACTGCGGGGCCGTGGGCAAGTGGTGCTGGTGGTGGGAGCTTGACGTAATCCTTCCATAAAGGGCATTGCTGTGTTACAGAATCATGGAGCAGCTGAGGCTGGAAGAGGCTGCTGGAGGTCACGTAGCCCAAACCTGACCAAGCAGGTCTGCTACAGGACTGACACTTCTGCAGCCTCCCCAGGGAGTCTCTTCCAGTGCTGTTGCCCTCACAGTGGAATAGTGTTTTCTTTCATTAGGATGAAATTTCCTCTTTCAGTTTGTGCCCATTGCCTCTTGGTCCTTCACAGGGCGCTACTGAGAAGTGTCTGGCTGAAGTGCAGAGGTTTATGTGGCCACTCTGTGTCCCAAAGAAAAGTGCTAAGCGTTGAGTGGGGAGAACTCCGTGGGAGTGCTCCTGTGTTGCTCTCATGGAGATGACCAGGCCAGGCCCAAATAATCATTTGGGTCAAAACGTGGCACAAGTTTCCTGTCAAAGCCTGGATGCTATCCTGGACAGTGTTTGAGGCAATGAGGAGATTCCCTTCTCAGCTCTGCCGCTGAGCTTGTTAGAGAAGGTCCCAGCAGCCTGACTGGTCCCCAGGCTGTGGTCTGCCACGGCCGGTGTGTCTCCAGGGCCTTTCTACCTTCAGTTTGTAAGGATGGACAAAATGTGTGAAGCCTCAATGGGTCGTATCTTTTTGAGTTTTCTAGAAGCATCTTTCAAGCATTCTAAGTAAATGATGACTGAATCCTCCAGTCTGCCTTTGAGCTGTTTTTCTTATTTTCATTTCAACAAATATCTAAAACATTCCTCATGCCTGGTGTTCACCAGGCTGCCTCTCCACCATGCCTCATACCTGGATGCAGATACCTTGGCTAGGCTGGCTCTCAGAGTGGAGTCTCATGGTGCCGTTTGCATTATATTGCCAAATAATTACTTGCTTTTATTTTTCTGGATTGTTGCAGGACCCTGGGCTGAGCAATCTGCTCTCTCCCTTGGGACCTCAGCTCATACCTGCCTGGGCTGAGCTGGTTTCACTTGGAGATAGGGCAGGGTTTTTAGCATGATGGTGCATGATGAAGACCTCCCCTGGTGGTGTCGTCTTCTGTGTCTGAGGTGACTGTGCCTGGCCAGAGCTGGATGGGCAGGTCTTGTTGCTCTAGGCAAGAGGCTGGGAGAGTGTCCCTGAGGCTGCGCTGCCAGCGAGTACGCACCAGGAGCTGAGCATCTTGAGGCCAGTTCTAAACGAGCAAGGTGTGGGAGATCCCATGGGCTGTACAGACCTGCTTAGTGACCACTAATTTTGGGCATAATGAGTTTTGTTTTCCCTTTCCAAGATTAAGAATTTCACTTTCAATTAAAACGCAACCATGTAATTCCACCATATGAGACTGACTCTTGTGTCCCAACAGGCGAGGAGCCCCACAGTTTTTAGCACTTGTGGTTTTGAAAATACAGGCTTGTTGTGCAGAAATAGCAGCCGAAACATTTAGGTTTGTTTAATTTAGGCCTTTAGTTATTTGGGTTTAAGAGAGAGCGTGAGCTGTCTCATTTCAAATTAAGCAGTCTGTTTTTAGCTATGACTGAATTTAAAAATAAAAATTCACTAGAGCTTGGTTTGTGTATACGTCCAGCTACAGTTTTGCAGCAGGTTGTTCAGTGAAGTGGACCCAAAGCACCTTGGTCTGCAGCCTCAGGCTTCTGACACTGCACAGGATGGATCGATACTTGCCGTGTACCTTGTCTAAGAAAAGTCTGACGGAAGCCACAGACAGTCTCCCGAGGTACAAAATGTCTCAGCCTCAGTTTGAGTAAAATCAAATGATTGTTTTCTAATAGCTTTTGTTTTTCAGCAACTTTATAGTCACAAGCAAAAATGGAATAAAACAGGCTATATGAGCAAAAGTGTGTTTCGAGAAAAAATCTTTATCTTTTAAATCTCATAGAAAAAAAATCTCATTTCCATGAGTCAATCCAGACCGGCCAACCAAGCTGCGGGGTCACGGTCAGGTATCCTGCATCAGCAAACCAGGCCTTTATACCTACTGCACGGAACACAGCTGTAAATCCAAATTACCTGATGTCCCGGGCAGTGTTAAATATCTTCCATAATTGAAAGTGTTTTGTCTAACACACAACAGCATTTCTGGCATCTCAGCAAGAGAAATATCCAAGCCAAGCAGTTACCTTGATGTGAAGCTGCACACCCTCTGTGGATAGAAACTTCACCAGATCTGGATTTTAAGATTATCTCAACTGAAGGTTCTGTAGTTTCAGGGAAGATCACTGACTAATCTGGAGGGCCCTGATCTGGATTCACTGAAATATTTTATTTATAGCAGCCTGTATTTGAAAACAAAAAAACAAAAACTAAACTAAAAAGCCTCTAACCAGCCAACCAAACAAAAAAGCTCATTAAGTAGCCAGGGATCCCCAGATCCTGTGTCAAATTCTCCTGAGAATAAGGCACGCTTCAAGCAGTTTTTATCACAGTGCCAGACTGGCTGCTCAAACTCCATATCCCAGTAGATGATTAAAAGGAAGAGCTGGGAAGGATTACAAAAACCAGACAAACTGGAGCTTGTGAGAAGATACAGGTTTTGTGTTCACGTACTACTGCTCTGAGACTACAGTTCAAGTTTGTGGGTATAAATCCCTAATATTTTTGCCTTATTTGTCATTAAATTCCAATGCTCCTACCTGATGATGCTCACAGTGCAGCCAATGCTTATGATCAGATGTGGAAACAGAGGCCCTGCCTTGCCCTGAAGGGCAGAAGTTTGCCAGGAGGTAACTCCACCTTTTATTTAGGATAAAAAGGTGAAACTTAACCTCGTGCATGCACACCATACAAATCCTTTGTAATTTCTCTACCTCTCAGTCTTTGCTAATTCCACAGAGTCACAGCTGGCTGATAATTTACAGAGTGCATAAACCAATGTTCCTGCTGTAAAATATCCAAGTTCAAAGTAGGTTTAGTCACCTACAGAGGTGAACTCGGCAGACATCCATGGTGAAGGCCAAGTAGCCTGAAAATAATGACGTTTCCTGGATCCATCCATCCATCCTGTCCCCTCTCTTCTACTTGCTGCTGGGGAAACTCTCCAGTGGGGTGTCACCTCTGCAGCCTGCCCACCCCAGAGCACCTGAACTTTGGTTTGTGCTGTAAGGAATTGCCCTCGTTAAGGAGGCATGAGAGAAACTGAGAAGAAAATGACAAGATCTGCTTATCCCTGCCAGTGCTCAGCGGTCCAAGCGACTTACAAATTAACAGAGCAGACTTGTAAGTTCCAAAGTTTAAAATAAGCACAATTAAAGAAATATATTTAAACAAAATAAAGTGGTAAGCTTATGAGGGGATCAGGTAACTACAAATAGGGAAAGAGTGTAAAAAGATCACCTGGCAGGGTTTTGGAGAAGAGTTTTCTTGCTGAGATCTAGAAAAAACCCCTTCCATTGCACATTGCAGGAACTATGAAACCACAGAGAAATATTGGTAGCACGTTAACATTTCCCAGTGAGTTCTTACCCACCTTAGAATCATAGAATTGTCTAGGATGGAAGGGACCTTTAAGATCATCTAGTCCAAACATCAACCTAACTCTGATTAAAAAAAAACAAAACCACAAAACAACGACCCATGACTAAACCACATCACTGAGCACTATGTCAACCCATCCTTTAAATCCCTTCAGGGATGGTACCTCAACCACCTCCCTGGGCAGCCCATTCCAAGGCTTAATAACCCTTTCAGTGTCAAAATTTTTCCTGATATCCAATCTGAACCTCCCCTGGCACAAACTTGAAGCTATTTCCTTTTGCCCTATCGTCTGTGGCATGGGAGGTGGGGGTCGGTCTCTCCTGAAAGGAGGTTGTAACCTCCTTTCAGGTAGTTGTAGACAGTGCTAAGGTCTCCCCTCAGCCCCCTCTTCTCCAGGCTGAANCTCCCACCTAGTTTACTGTCACCTGCAAACTTACTGAGGGTGCACTTGATTCCCTCAGCCAGATCATTGGTAAAGATATTAAAGAGAACCAGCCCCAGCACTGAGCCCTGGGGGACACCACTTGTGACCGGCTGCCAACTGGATTTAACTCCATTCACCACCACTCCCTGGGCCCGGCCCTCCAGCCAGTTTTTAACCCAGTGGAGAGTACTCCCATCCAAGCCATGGGTAGCCAGTTTCTCCAGGAGGATACTGTGGGAGACTGTGTCAAAGGTCTCACTGAATTCCAGGTAAACAATATCCCCAGCCTTTCCCTAATCCTTCCCCTAGAGGGCCCTGTTTATTAAAAACTCCAGAAACAGCATCTGCTTTGTAAAAAAGTGGGGATGCCAGGGTGGCTCTTGGGCTCCAGCAGCAGCCCTGCGTGGGGGCAGGTGCCCCAAACCCCGCTCACCTCTGGTTTAGTGTGTTCACTGAACATACAGTTCAATGGAAAATCTATTGGGAAGGCATAAAGGGGGATTTCTCTTTTTAGTAGTTTGTGATTATTTGTTAGGCTAATTTGCTATCCATTTTTAAAGTATCTAGTTCTAAAGCAAGATAGGAGCTGACTGCATTAAATATCGATAAACGTAGAGTTAAGATTGATGAGGGGAGTATGTCTTATATTTATATCGAATATCAAAATACATGTCCCAAACACCATCAGCTTTGATTATCCAAGAAAATTTGTATTACAGATCAATTAAACAGGTCTTAAATAATGGGGTTTATAAAGTATCTTATTTTAAAACTGTGGTATTAAAACCCCACAATGAAATACATGACACGTGTGTAAGAGCTTTGACATAAATGGTCTTGCTCTGGACTTATTCAGTGATGCCCTGTTTCTGAAACCTAGGCACATAAGGTTGAAAGCCAGCAAAAAAAAATAAATAATAAAAAAAAAGGCTATTTATTAGTCTGCCTCCTGAGCTTCCTCCATCTCTATCTTTCCTACAAGGCATGTGTGCTTGAATATTGCATTACTGGAAGGAGAAAAAAATAGAACTTGTGCTGAAGCCTGTTTTTAAGAAGAAGCTTAAAATGCAGAGGGTGGTTATAAAAGCAGCAAGTTTCTCAAGCCTGGGTCATACAGCACAGATGAAGCTGCAGATTATCGGTCTCCGAACCACAACCCTTTGGTGCAGGCCAGTGCACCAAAGCCCAGGATCTGCCTAAACTTGCCACAGTCCCATTCCTTTTGGCTAAACGAAGCAGGCAGGGTCACGCAGGCAACGGCTCTGTCAGTCTAAAGTACAGCTTCTGTTTTGTTTCCCTAGAAATTACTCCTTAGAATGGTCACAGGTTTTAATGCCTGATCCTTGGTTTTTTTTCCATTATCAGCCCTTTGCCCTCCTGACTTTGTTGTACTGCTTGATTTAAAAGTACAGGTTTTGAACTGTTTGTGTGGGCTTTTTTTCTTTCAATATTTGCAGTATATTCCAAATATTTCACAACAGCAGGGAAGGACAGAAAGGTGACTCAAGCATGGTAATGAGCTTTGAGTCTCAAAAGCATGTCTCTAATACTTCCCTTTTCTTTGTAACTTCTTCTTTATAATGCACAAATTCTAGTGTCCTGCCAATATCCCACCTGGAATTATGTTCTGGTACTGCAAGTTCTCATGTGACTTCCTCCCTATTCCCCTACCTCATCTTCTTCATGAAAAAATGGAGAAAAAGCAAACAAGCATAAAACCAGAGTACATCTTACGAACTAAGGCTGCAGTTCTGCCCCCAAAAATAGATCCTTATAACTTTGCTAAGCTTTTAATTTCAGGTGATTACAGACTTCTTATACGATACTTTACTAGCCCATTATATCATATAGTTGTAGTGGAGTTAGTCCTATTGAGTGTTCTTGGCAATTATAACTTATTTATTTTTATTTATGGCTTGTTCAGTCCTTTCTTTCTGAATGCCCCCTTCTAACTGGGGATTAGCAAGTGTCCCACTGTCCCCTCTCCTCGGGCAGCTGTAGTATCTTACGTTACCGTAGCTGCTCAAGTTACTGTGTTCCTGCCACGCACCGTGACATTTCTCCTCTGGAGTTTTTTACCCATAGGAGGTGGCACACAAGCTTTTAAAATGAAGCCTTGTGCTAATGAATGAATCCATTTACTGGAGAAAGTAATAGGTGATGCAAGGATTCGGTTGTGGACTGACTGCAGCTGAAAAGAGCCTCCCACTCTGAGTCAGCATCAAGGAATTTAACCATTGCCTTTGAAGAAAGCACTACAGCAGGAAGCAGAATGGGAAGAAGGAATCAGATTAATCTCAGAACAGTTAAGTAGTTACAGCTCCTGTGGAACTGAAGTACCCCTTCCTTACCCAGGGTCTTCTTACCCAGAGCTCTGTAATGTGAGCATAACCTGAATGATTCTATGATTTGTTCACCTGCTGTTGTTTGTGCTCCAGGCTCTGTGGGTAAAAGCAGCTCTTAGCAGTTCTGCTTGCGCACAGACGATCCCTGATCCTGAGAGAGCCTTTTTGCTGCACTAACCCTAGAAGAGGATCCAAAAACAGAGCACTCCCAGACTCTGGGAAGGCTGGATTCAGGAACAGTTTAGGATTTGACTCCTGGGCCTTGAAGGACATTCTATCAGCATCAATACACCCAGATGTCCCTGTCCACTGGTGATATTGCGAGTGCTGTTCAGGTCCTCTGGTTTACAGGGACCCTGCTGGTTATCACAAGTTCAGGGCTGGTTTGCTAATTCACAGGAGAGGCCCTTGGATACACTCCAGATTTACTTTGCAGTCAATACTGAGATCATTACTGGACCTAATCTAATTTGATTTATTTCTACAGATGATAAACTGTGGTGACACACTGATACACAAAGGTGATGCTAGTCTTCATCGTAATAGGTGACCACCTAATAGGTGATTTCACATCACCTGTTTGTTTGTTTCTACTTGTGTCAATTCAGCTTATCTCGCTGTTGGAATTGCCATAAAACTTGGGTAAACTGATGTCACTAACCTGCCCTGGAGGCTCATCCAGGCTTTTCCAAGCCTTCCAATGAGTCTTGAAGCAGGTTCCTGCTCTTCTGCCCCAGAGCCCACACAGGCTAGATGTTTTCGTCCACATGTGAGCAACGCATTAGTTTGGCTCCCTATGTGTCTTTGTACTTTGTTTCTCCTAAGTGCATGGTAGTTTTCTTTTGTTTTGCCTGCACTTTGCTTCCCTGTTGTAAGCTGTTCCTCTAAGTTTGGCTTTCCTGTCAGAAAAAAACAAAGGTTTTGTCAGGCACTCATCCTGCCATCACCATTTTCTCGGCAGTGTCTGCATATTTACTGAGTGTGGCAAAAAAAATAAACCTGCCAGCAACCAGAAAGGCCTTGCTATCCTATGCATAGAAGTCAAAAGACCATGAGTTTCTTCTTCATACAACATACCACCCACTCCACTGCATTATAGACTATGTACATGTACACATGCATTAGGCCAGGAAATTTTTTTTACAAACAATACTTCTGGAAAGCGTATCCCTTTAAACAGTTGACTTTTTTCCCCAGTTTTTTTGAAAAATATGAATCTATCTAGGTCATTTAAAAATATCCTGAGTGCTGTCTTTTAGTTGAGATGCCAGACCTGTGTATCAGCTGTGCAGGCATCCGTCCTTTGAAGGATCCCAACCAACTGACAAGACATCCAACATTTATGGATAACTTACCCTTAGATAAGACCCAGAACTGCTAATTTGGATTACAAAATCATGGAATCATTTTGTTTGGAAGGGACCTTCAAGATCATTGAGTCCAACCGTTAACCTAACACTGCCAAAAACGCCGCTAAACCATGTCCCACAGCACCAGGTCTTTAAGTGCCCCCAGGGATGGTGACTCAACCACGTTCCTGGGCAGCCTCTTGCTTGTCAACCCTTTCCATAAAGAAGTTTTTCCTAGTATCCAATCTAAACCTCCCCCGGCACAACTTGAAGCTATTTATTTCCCCTTTTCCTATTACCTGTTACTGGGGAGAAGAGAACGACCCCGCCTGGGCACAGCTCTGAGGGGGCTGCGGAGCGTGAGGCCCCTCTCAGCCCTCTGTTCTCAGAGCGGAATGAGCCCAGCTACTCACAAGGCCTGTGCCCCAGGCCCCTCACCAGCTTCCTCGTCCTTGTCTGCACACGCTTGTCCAGAAATTGGAAACAAAAGAGGATTCATTTCAGTGAAACCAGATCAAGTATTTACGGGGGAAACAGCACAAGTCGCTGATCGTTTCCTAGCGCTGTAAGAAGAGTATCGCTGCAGGACGGGGCAGGTTTCCACTACCTGCAGGAACCGCTGTGTTGTGTTTTCCAGAAAGCCTATTTTGCATGACGCGCTCGCAGATTTATTTTTAATTAAATATTCAAACACATTTCTAAATTCTCGTCGGTTCCGAGGCCCGGCACCGCAGAACAGGCCCATCCCGGCGCCAGCACCCCTGAGCCGGCGGGCGGCTGCGTGCGGGACGTGACAGGACCCCTGCGTGGGCGGGCGGGCTGCCGACGGGCAGGTGGCTGGACCAATAGGAATGTGCGGCGGGCGGCAGGGCCCAATCGTTGCGGGGCAGGGGGGCGGGGCGGGGCGGGTGCCGGCGGCGCTGGTGGTGGTTGCGGCAGAGCGCGGGCGGCGGCGGAGCAGTGCGGAGTGTGTGTCAGCTTGAGTAGGCAGCAGCCATGTCTCTCTCCAACAAACTCACCCTCGACAAGGTGGATGTGAAGGGCAAGCGGGTCGTCATGAGGTGAGGATCTGGGGCCTGACGCGTGTTGAGGGGAGGAACGGGTCGTTCCCTGGGCCGCCGCCCCGGGTGCCCGTGTTGCCGGGGACGGCCCTCAGCGCCGGCCGGGTCCCCTCAGGAGGCCGAGGGGCCGCGGGGGTGAGGGGCTGTCTCCCGGAGATGGTGTGGGGTGAGGGGGCCGCCCGTGGCCTCCCGGGCCCCGGCGGGCATGACCTGAGCTTCCTCCCCCGCCCTGGTTCCGGCCGGGCCTTCCTGCCCATCCAAAGCGCCTTACAATGAAAAAACTGAAAATGCGGCTCTGATGGGTTGTCCAAATAGAACGGTAGTTCTCCTTTTTGCAATAAGAGTCGAATTGCGGGTGTTTGGTGTGTCTGGTGTAAAACCCTAAAATAGGCACTCCTGGCTTATTTATGAAAGATCAAGGCCTGCTGAAAGCCTGGTGTTGGAATTGCAGCCCAATACGGGGAGATAAGGGCACATCCTGCTCGAAGTACTCCTACTGTGGGATTCTTTGTCCAAGGTCACTGTAATGTGACTAATGAGTGGCTGCTGCCTTGCTCGGTGGGTAGGCAGGCAGAACAGAACTATAACTTCTCTTCCCTGTAGTCTATGCCAGACAACTTGCTCTTTTTGTCTTGTCTCTCTATCATCTTATTTTGAAGTAGTTCCCTAGAAATTTGATTACCAGAAACTAGCTGCTGTAGTGAGCACTGAAGAAGCTAGCTCAGAATTTGCATGCACTTCCTAAATCTGGTTCAGCGAAAGATCTTTTTATCTTTGTAACAACTGTGAGGTTTTTGCCATCTGAGTGTTTTTTCCTTTTCTGAGTTGTGTTACAGCCCTGTGCTGGCAGTGGATGGATTAGCAAGCTCTTAGTCTCTGGTAGTTAATGGACGTACCTGCCTTTGCAGTTCTGTGATGGGCTGCTAAACCCGAGTGAAGCAGCAGCTGCCGTGCCAATCCTTGTTTCCCGCCTGCATCTCATTTCCTTGAAAAGAGTCACCATGTGCTCTCAGTACTAGTAAAATCAATACTTTTTTTCTTCTCATCTTCATCATGATTTTGGCATACTTTTAACCTGCCTATCTTCCAGTCCTAATGCTGAAGCTTCAAGAGAAATTGGGAATGGGGAGGAGAATTCAAGGGGAGCTCAGATTTCAGTTACCGTGCAATAGGGAAGAAGGGTGAGCTGGGTCTTTCTTTTGCAGCTCTGATGCCTCTGTAAAGCAAACTATTCTTTTTTTTTCCTCTTATTTTAGAATAGTAGCATGATAATGGTGCTCTTCTTTCCCCTTTCTAGAATTAGTCCACTGTACTGTGAGGCTGCCAGTTCAGTTTTTTTCTGCTCAGCTACTCCTGTTCTGCTGGCAGCTTTTGTCGTTCTTTCCATCTGTTTTTCGTGCTGAACAAGCTACAGGAGAGTTCAAACAACTTCCTGTATTGTGCTGCTCCTTAATATCGATTCAGAATGATGAACGTTAAACTGCAACACCGTATTTCACTTTCCTCACTCTGATACACTGTTACAGTTGGTTAGATGTTCCCTTCCGTAATTCTGTGAGTAATTTCTGCCTTTGCTGTTATGCAACGCAGCTCCCTGCGGCTGCTCCTCAGCACATGGGCACAAGGTATGCTCTGAGAAATGGCTGATGAAACTCCTCCCTTCCAGCCCTTCATCCGGCACGAGTAGGGAAGTTACTTCTAGATCCTCCTTAGGTCTTCCAGTGGGAATGTGGTAAAGCTGCTGGGCTACAGGGAGATTAGAGTTGCAGAAAGCAGAAATTTGAAGTTGTAGGCAATAACTGGACAGCTTCCTTGAGCCTGCCTGCTACCCGTAGCGGTCCGAGTATTTTAGAGGCCTAAGATTGACATGATGTCAATTTTCATTATTTACCTCCCTTCCCTTGGAAGCTTCTAGTGGATAATCTGAGAGCAGGTTTTTCAGAATGAAAAGGTTGTGGGGAGCTTGTTCAGTCTTAGTTTTATTTACTGCTTCAGTGTCATTGCAACCGTGGACCTGAGTGGCAGGATGTATTAGTGGTGCAGCTTTACTAAGTGATTCAGGAGATGTTTATTCTCCATTTGTGTTCTGTTATTACAGGCAAAAATGGCTAGTGATATACTGATTTCAAAACAGAACTTCTGTATAAGGCAGATGTTATTCTAATTGTAACATTGCTTTTCTAGCTAGCACCTTTACTGACAGGCTCCCCTGTTCTTTATAAATTTCTTGAGTATTTAATTTTATTTTTTTTTTTTAGGGTTGACTTCAATGTTCCAATGAAGGATCACAAAATAACCAACAACCAAAGGTGAGCCATAATTTCCATCCCAGGTGGAAGCCCCAAAGTTTGTTCTTGCTCCAATTTTAGCACAGTTCTGTTAGCAGTACCTGGAATGCTGCCATGACTAACCTGTTACTGCTTGTACCAGAATACTAAAAGTGTCTTAAAGAAGGTCCAGCAGCAGTTAATTAAACCCCTGTAGCTATGAGCAAACTGCGCTATCTACAAGGCTGCTTCTCACCATAGCTGTAAGTCCGTAATTGTACGGATTATAAACTTCATTTTTTAAATGTGGATAAAGCATTATAACCATTTCACAATCACAACCCTTCGGCTGTGTGTGAAAATTTGCTGTATTTGTTGGTAGTATACAGAAGACTTTCTGTCTCCTGGTTACCCTGCATTTGTGTGAACTTGTTGGCTTTTGTTAGAATAATTGTCCTAGTGCAGCATACAAAGACGGAGGGTTTAGAAAGTGATGTCAGATATCTTGTCTGTCACTTGCAGGCAGGTGCCAGTTTTGTTCACCACAGTATGCTCACTGCTCAACATTCCCATCACCTCTTTGTTGGTTCAGGATCACAGACTGTTAATGTTCAAGTGTGTCCTGGCATTTCTTAGCTACAAGCAATTAACAGATCTCAGATTATTACAAAATTCATTTTACTTCTGAGTCCTGTGTCGCAGGGAAGATAACAGTGAAACATATGAAAGCATGCTGGGATGGGGAGTTTTGCTGAAGCTCTCTGGACTGTGCTTTGGGATTGTCACAGTCCCTAGGAGAGGAGTAGGTTGGGTTAGTTCTGCAGGGAAAGCTGTGCTCTGTGGGATGTGGTTAGTCTCCTAGACATTTGTTCTAGCAAGGATAGGTTGCTAAAAAGACCAGTCTCCCTTTTGGAGACTTACTGGTGGCAATGCCCTGCTGTCTTTTGTCTTTTTGCTGTCTTTGATGAGAGGGATGCTGAGCCATGTGAACACCAGAGGCAGAACGGACTTCTTAAGTAATTGCCCAGCTTTTGTGCTCCATTTCTGTTGTTCTTGAAGAACAGCTCCCAGGGTTCTTGTGTGAGTGGTCACTAAGTCTGCTTGCTTGGTAAACTCTACTTGAATCTTTTTTAATTTGCTCTTCTCTGCCATTACAGAATCAAGGCGGCGGTTCCTACCATCAAGCACTGCTTGGATCATGGAGCCAAATCAGTAGTTTTGATGAGTCACCTGGGTCGCCCGGATGGTGTTCCCATGCCTGAAAAGTTCTCTCTGGCCCCCGTAGCTGTGGAGCTTAAAGCACTCATGGGCAGGTGAGGTAGAAGAGCAGTCTGGCATGCGCCAGGCTCTCCCTGTCAGCAGAGCTGGATGCTTTCCTTCCTGAAAGGAAGAGTCACTGGTGTATATCTTGTGTTTGCAGGGAAGTCTTATTCCTGAAGGATTGTGTTGGTCCTGAGGTGGAGAAGGCCTGTGCTAATCCTGCAGCTGGCTCCATCATCCTGCTAGAGAACCTCCGATTCCATGTAGAAGAAGAAGGGAAAGGGAAGGATGCTTCAGGGAACAAGGTGAAACTTAACTCTAGCTTTTGTGCATCCTGTTGTGGTCTTACTGCCTTGTTTGCTGCAGATTGCCAAGGAGACAGCAACGTGAAATGCTGGTTATGAATGTGCTTTCAGAAGGATGGAGCTCTTCAGTTCAGCATGTCCGATCATTTGTACAGTGCTGTGCAAAAGTTCGAGTCAAAAGCATTGAATTTCCAAGATGAAACAGCTTCAGTGAACAGATTACTGTGCTAAAGATGGTGTAGTATGTAAAAGAAGGAAAAAGAAGCAAAATAATGCTGTGCAGCAAGTTGGTTGCTGCTTATTAGACTTTATCTTGAGATGCCTAAAGCAAAAAACAAGGTCTTTTGGAGATAGTGTCTTGCTACTGGGGCCATAAGAATGACACTTCTTGGTTTTCTGGCTAATGTTTTAATATAATGTTTGAACATCCTGCAGCACAGGGGTTATCAAACCCTTTTATAAGACTGTCTGCTCTTATGAGTAGTCATGTAGAACCAGGCTGCCTTGCACCTCTGACATTTTCTTGAAGGTCAGGAAGAGTGCTTGCTCCAGACAGCTGCTTTTCTTAGCAATGGTGACCCCGTTGACTACACAGGTTTTGGCTCCTTTCAGATTTAGTGCGTGGAGAGGAATGCTGATACCATGTGGTGCCCTTTATGGGCTGACACAGGATGCTTGCAGCTTAGAAAACTAGCCCCAACCTTTGCAGACGGCAGTGAGAAATTGAGCAAACCTGGAATTATTCACTACTAGAACTGTGTGCCACTGAAAGCCAGTGTGGTGGCAGGGAGAGGAATGGGGTAAGAATTTAATTTGCTTTGGGAAACAGTCCCTGGTTTTGTGGATTTCTGTAATTCTGAGGTTATTTAGCTGGGTGTATGCATACGGAAGCACGCACTGCAGTTGAGCACAGCAGGACAGGTGCTGTTGACAGACCTGTTCCTCCTCCTAACAGAGATGAAAGTCAGTGCTATGGAAGTCATGATGCATTGCAGATTACTAACTGGTGCTTAGAAACTCTGGCTTTCCAAAGCAGATCAAGTGGTAGCTGTCCTTTCATTCAGAGCCTCTTGTGTTCTGTGTACAGATGTTACTGGTTTTAACAGGAGCATTCTCTTTGTGTAAAGCCAGGCAATTTACCAAGTGAAGGAACAGTTGACAGCATTGTTCCATAATCTGTGTAGTCCCTATGGCTTGTCTTCTGCTCAGGCTGTGTGAATAAAAGGGCACCCAAAGCTGTGATGAATCCATCTGCTATATTTTAGAGTACCTTCCTGCCATCGTCCACATGCATCCTGTTCCTGCCATGGCTTTACATCTGGGTGCTGGCAGAGGCCTCGCTTGGGCTGGTGAGCTGGGAAAGTAGAAAGGCACTTGGAGAGGTGATAGCAGCCCAGACTAGCCCTCAAGCACTTTAGGAGCAAGGGGCTGTAAACTAGGCCGGAGCAGTCACTTACTGGCAAAGTGAGCTCTGCTTTCTTTTCATGGTATGAAGGAAAACTGAGCTACATGACCTGCCCATGAGGACTTCATAGGATACTTGGAAGATGGAGAAAAAGTCTTTTAACAGAAATGCATCTGTTCGTGCCCATTATGTGCTAAGTTTATCTCTGGCTCTCTGATATGGCTGTTTTCACTGTGACCTGCTGTATGCAGTTGCTAAATCAGTCCTTCGGGAGCTCATCCTTTTACCTGTGGCATGTGGAGACCACCCTTTCTATGTTCAGTAAGCGAGAATGAGTTTGTCTCATCTCAGCATTGCCTTGTCTCTACACACCAGTTCTGTTACCTGTGTTCACTGCACAAAACTGGAAGTCTTGGAGAGAGACTGAAAGGTTGGTAATGCTGGAGTTCACTCCTGCTCTGTCGATGGACTAAAAAATTGAAGTGGGAACAGTCCTCAGGCCTGTAATAGCAGTCTTGGGAAGTTTAATGGGGAGTTTAAACCTTCTTGTTGCTCCTACTGGACTGAGGGACTGGGAAAGAGCATGAAATCCAGTGACTCACAGGAAGAACTGATGAGTTTTCTCTAGCTGACCTTTCTTTGCTTTGTGCTTACAAGTCAAATTGTCGTCTTTGACTCTAGTCATTCTTCCTCTTTTTAGATCAAGGCTGATGCTGCAAAAGTGGATGCTTTCAGAGCCTCTCTTTCTAAACTGGGAGATGTCTATGTCAATGATGCTTTTGGAACTGCCCACCGAGCTCACAGGTGTGTATCTGTTTTCCTTCCACAGGATGAGCTGCAGGATGGTGTCTGCCATGCAAACACATACAGCTTTGCCCCCACTGAGTTTTAACTTCTTTTGGGGTTTATTCCATTATTATTCTGCTGTGTTTGCCCCTGAATAGCAGGTTTAGTGGAGGTAGTTGTCAATAGAGTGCGCCTTTTCAAGTTTCAGCTGTCTCCTGTTCCCAGAGGCAAACGCTTTAAGACTTGAACTGACTTTCTAGGCTTTGAAGATGCAAAAATTACTTGCTTAGGACTTGTATAAATTGTCCTGCAATTACAGCAGACTTCTTTATCAAAAGATTAATAGCTCCAGATTAATTATTCTCATGGAGTGTGTTTAGGTATCTGTACTTGCAAACTCTAGTGGTCCTCTTAACACTGGACTATGAAATCAAGCTTAATGGGAGGAAGACATCTCTCCTCTTGCTATGCTTACATCTCCCTCAGCATTTTGGATCACAAGTTAACTCTATACATCTTGCATATCAATATGTCTGTGCAAAAACAATCTCAGAAAGTAAGCGTGTACAGCCATCTTATCAAACTAGGAAAACACAACTCTTGTATTTGTTTTCATGCGGGTAGTAGCTATTCTTATTGCTACAGCTGACTAAATGTGGGAGACAGGGATGTTTGGACCTGTACTGATAAAAATTTTACCTTTCCTCACTCTTACTTTATTCTACAGCTCCATGGTAGGTGTCAATCTGCCTCAGAAGGCTGCTGGCTTCCTGATGAAGAAAGAACTGGATTATTTTGCTAAGGCACTAGAGAGTCCAGAGAGACCCTTCTTAGCAATTCTTGGAGGGTAAGACTCAAGAACATATTGACTCCAAATTTCTCTTTAACTACTCTGTAAGAAATGAAAAGTTATTCTGGCTTGGTTCAAACAAGTGTTTTCCTTTGGACTGTACCTATGGTTCAGAGTTGTGGGTAAGTTGAGATCTCTGTGAGATGTGGATTAGGGAGGAGCTAACTGATAAGTCCCCTCCTCTGATGATACTATCAGAATCTACTCATCATGTCTCCTGACCTCTTACGTTCCCCAAACTGAGATAGTCCGCAGCAGTTTGTTGTACAGAAGAGCTGTTAGATACACATGATGGCCCTGAAACATTGTCAGTGACCTTTCCTCCACGGTTCAGAGTACAAGCATCCTGCCAGCTCAGCACTGTGTAAGCTGACACGATCTGTCATTATGCAATGGTGACCTACTGTAACTGAATGGGCCTCTGCTCTTCCACAGTAGCTGGTGTGCAAAGAAACCTGAAGGTCCAAACCCAAGTGACTTGCTTGTGTGTGGAAATAATTTCCCATTGCTGCCAATTTTTGTCATGTGTACCTGCTTTAGCACTGTAGTTCTATGACAGTGTTTCAGTTCATCAGGTGAATTAAAATACTTTCCTGAGTAACACAAAGCTTGGACACTGTAACATTCATGTGCTCTTGATAAAAGTATGTGGTTTATTCCTACTCTTTGCACCCATAAATGTGTTTTTTAAGAATTCAGTTCTCACATAAAGTTTTAAACTTCTATGACCTTGGTTATACTGAACGGTGCTTTTTTTCTTTTTATTAGTACCCTTCCAAGGTTTACAGCTGCAGGTGACCCATCAATAAGTGCTATACACTCCTCATTGCCTTTGATGGAAGTTGCAGGTATATAATGAAGGGAAAGCTTGTTAGTTACCTTGTTAGGTGTTCGAGTCAGAGCAGCAGCTAGGATGGCCAAAATGTTAAAATACCAGGCCTGTTAGTACAGTCTGGAAATGTCATAAATCCAGTGGGAACAAAATAACCTTTTTTGAGAGGTCCATACCAAGGGTGACCAGCATGTCCCAGTCTCAGAGCTTGATGCTGAACTTACCACATGGCCAGTGAGTGCCAACTGCATCTTAGTGAGTCATGGGAGGAGCTCTGGGAGCAGTTCAGAGCAAGAAAATGTCTTTATCTGTGTGAAAGCACCAGCATTCCACTGGTGGTGCAACTGGTTCCAAGATGGGACAGCAGATTGAGTGACTCTTGCTCAGTTGTACCAGAAGGAAGTCACACTTGGAAGCTGCAGGTTTGCTTTTGCTTATATGTAACAAAATTGGGCATAGAAAGTGAACTGAGAATGACTGTTCTATCAAGTAAAGTGGAAATGAAATGTGTTGGCAAAGAAAGACCATGTGCAGGAAGGTAATTCAGTGCCAGGAGCAGGGTAAGTGCAAGGGAAAGAAACAGAAATCTCATTCACACCTTTTTGCCTGGAGCTGTGCATGGCAAGTTGGGCCCTGGCTCTGTCCCATCCCATCAACACTTCTGTACCAGTTCAGCTCCCACAGCGTAGCAACATTAGCAGCTTCACAGCTTAAACCAGGGTCTGCGGCCAGCTCACACCAGAGCTCTCCATTGTCACAAGACTGAATTTGTAGAAGCAATAGATATGGTTAGGTTGGAAAGCATTTTATTAATGAAATTCATGTCATTATCCATGTTCTAGAGATGGGGAAAATAAAGCAAGAAGAAGAAATTGTTTTGTCAAGTATCACCAAACAGAGCATGATTAAACTAAGACGACAATTTAAGTTTCCTGAGTGACAGCCTAGGTTTAGCTCAGGGTTTGTTCCTAAGGTCTTTTATAGAGGTTTCTTTTAGATAACAACAAAAAAAAAAAATTCCATTCATGGCATTAAGGTGGGAGACATGTCTATTTACTGTCTCCTCTGCCATTACTCTATAAAGTTAAGAATGTTCTTGTGAGGCTTCATGCTGTCTTAGCTAAAAATTACTAGAGAGTAAGCTCTATCTGAGGAGTCTTGGGCACAAGGCTACATTATTCTTTTTCCTTCTCTCTCGCCAGAGCCAAAGTTCAGGATAAGATCCAGCTGATCAGTAACATGTTGGATAAGGTCAATGAGATGATCATTGGTGGTGGAATGGCCTTTACCTTCCTGAAAGTGATCAACAACATGGAGGTATGAACATGTATCTGCTCCTACTAAAGAATATGGTCAGAATGTCCCTTATATGTTGTGGTACTGAGAACTGGCTGCTTCAACTGCCTACAAAAGTAGGGAGCACTAAGAAGTTACTTGACAATCACTCTGCAGGAGTGATTGCTGCCTGTGTCTTAGCAATGTGCTTTAAGAAAATGGTCTTTACAGAATTTCTGTCTGAGCAATATTGGCTGCTTTTGACTGCTGCTTTTCTCTAATGACCAGTAGCTAAATAAACCCTTCTCTCTTATTTTTCCCAAACAATTTCTCTAGATTGGCAACTCTCTGTTTGATGAAGAGGGATCAAAAATTGTCAAGGACCTGATGGCCAAGGCAGAGAAGAACGGTGTGAAGATTACTCTGCCTGTTGACTTTGTCACTGCAGACAAATTTGATGAGAATGCACAGACTGGGGAAGCCACAGTGGCTTCAGGCATTCCTGCTGGCTGGATGGTAGGTTTTAAGAGGCACGGGACTAAGAGAAGTCATAGGCAGCAGCAGGGTGGGAAGGACACCTCTTAAAGGTGTATAAATCCTTTGCAGATGTTTCTGAAGGCAGTCAAGCTGCATAG
Organism: Thinocorus orbignyianus; assembly: GCA_013400375.1. Taxonomy (NCBI): domain Eukaryota; kingdom Metazoa; phylum Chordata; class Aves; order Ciconiiformes; family Thinocoridae; genus Thinocorus; species Thinocorus orbignyianus. Next base: position 255,442 of record VXBW01003913.1, on the reverse strand, counting down.
AATGCGTGCGTTGGTTTAATGAAATTGAAGCTGTGTTGGTTGTTCTGAATTTTTGTGTCTAAAGTAGTTTTTCTGAGATTTGGATTAAAACAGCAAAATTATTCTAAAACCTTCAGATCTGAATGCAGGAAAAATCACTTTTATTTGACTGGAATTTACTAAGTAGAGTTGGCAAAAGTTTCTAACCAAGGCTTCAAGCACTTGACACTGATTTAAAAACGACTTATTAATAGATAAATACCAAGGCAGACTCCACCAGCAGCAGTTGCTGGCAAATACTTCTGTTCCTCAGTATTCAGTGCATACAGAGGATCTCTTGCTTCATATCTGGGGGCGAGGGGTGAGCTTCTGAGGATCCCAGCTAGACATTGGTGACTTGAGATGAAAGTTGGCAGTAAGTATATCTATGGCTTCTCTTACTTGTCTTAGGGCTTGGACTGCGGCCCTGAAAGTGTGAAGAAGTTTGTTGAAGTTGTGGGAAGGGCTAAGCAGATTGTGTGGAATGGTCCCGTTGGTGTCTTTGAGTGGGACAAGTTTGCCAAAGGAACCAAAGCCCTGATGGACAAAGTGGTAGAAGTAACTGGAAAGGGCAGCATCACCATTATTGGTAAGTAGCTGTATATGTCTGTTCTTGTCTTTCTAAATGCAACAAGGAAGCTTCTGCGTGCTCTACCATGTTAAAAATACTTGTCAAATATTTTTTCTTTCCTTGTGTTTTCATCTGTTCTTCATCGTGGAGTTAGGGCTTTAAAAACTGCTGTATGTACTCCTGCTGAGCATTTGGGAGCAGTACCAGCCTGTTGCAAGGCTGTGGCCCTTAAGCTGAACAAAATTTGAGATTCTTGTGTGTCTCATTGATTGTGTTTGTACTACAGGTGGTGGAGATACAGCTACTTGCTGTGCAAAGTGGAACACTGAGGATAAAGTTAGCCATGTCAGCACAGGAGGCGGCGCCAGCCTGGAGCTGCTAGAGGGTAACTGCTCTTTTATCTCAACTTGTTTGAGCAAATCGGGGAGTTCTATGAGCTTTACCATGTGTTGATTCAGGAAAGCACAACAATAGAATGAATGTCTGGTCTGTTCCACCATGTGGTGTTGCAGTAGCTTTTCAGCAAGGAGGAGCTCATTGCTCTTTTGTAGTCCTCCTAGAGGAGGAAAGGAAAGAAAATGGAGTATTCTTGCAAGTAGCACAGTCTGAAAGCAAAGTCCAGCAAAAATGCTGGAATAGAAGACAAAACAGCCTTGGGAGTGGGCTCTTTTTTTTTTTTTTTTTTTTTTTTTTTTTTTTTCNTTTTTTTTTTTTTTTTGTAGATCATCCCCTGAGACCTGCTATCCAGGCTATTTAAAATGCCTGGTTTCTGTTAGGGAAATCTCACCAGAATAGGCTGGAATTTTTGCCAGAAGTCTCCTTGCGTTGTTTGCAAGTTGGTTTTGAGGAGCCCTCTAGTGATCACTTATGAACCTGCATGAGGATACTATGAATTCAAAATGGTGAGAATCCTACAGGATTCTTGTAATGAGTTACATTGTACTCTAAATGAGTTTTCATTTCCTCTGGTAATTAGCTGTTTCCCAATATGTGTAAATTATCTAATGCTGTCAACTTCTCTGCAGAGGAGAAACTGCAATAAACTGTGTTGCAGCTGTTGGTTTCCAGCAGTTACATGCGAGACAGAGCTTTTGTTTCTGTTGCCTAGGGAGTGATGGGAAAGGGAAAGAATGCAGATGGCTAGAAGGAAACACTGTGCAACCAATTTATTCAAAAGGCAAACTTGTCTTAAGTTTTGGCCCAAAATGTGGGTTTGTGTGTGATCTTTTAAAAGTAACGGAAGTCTAGCTAATTAGAAAACCTTCTGAAGACTTAGGAAAAAAAAAAAGGCAAAAAACCTCCTAAGCCCCCAGCAAACTAATGCATTGTGAACAGTGTTAAAATTCAGTACTGCCACACAACTTGAGCATTAGAAGGGAGGTTTTCTGAAAAAAAAAAAAAAACCAAAACCAAAAAAAAAACCCCAAACCAGAATGATCCTTCTTCATTACTAAGGTAGGACAAAAAGCTAAAAATGCTTTAGGAAAATATTGCACTTTAATAATCTGGGCTCTCACACACTAATATGAGCATATTCCTTGCTTCCATCAGAGCCATGTAAATATCTAGACCTTGGTGTATTAGTAAAAGACTTGAGACTTGTAGAAGACTTTGTTTCTTTTCCTTAATTCATTCGTAAAATTTCCACCACACACTCCAAAATTCTATTTAAGCGCCACTAGGGATTGAAGAAAGTATGCAGCAAATCCCTAAATCAAATCAAAAATCTGTTTGCCATCAAACTTAATGAAAAAAGACCTTCGGTGTTTGGATCTGACCCTAGCAGAGACTTGGATAGAAATTTACCATTACTGTTAATTGAGAGTTGATGACTGTAGTATGTTAAGAATCTGTCTGCTGACACAGGAGTGCAGCAGTGAGCTGGATACTCGCTCCAGCCCTAGAAGGGCTTTACTGTGCGGAACAGTTTAAGTGTAACACATGCCTTGAGAACCACAGTTGTCAACAGGGAACGTGTGTAGAGCTAAGCTCTTCCATATTTAACCTATGATTTCTGGTTTGTTGTTTATATTTGTTTAAGTGTTGCCATTGCGAGTGTAAAACTTCAGTTGAGGGCAGAGGGGTTCCTAACTTTATTGGTATTTTTTTAACTGCTAACAGGGAAGGTACTTCCTGGCGTGGATGCCTTGAGCAATGTGTAGAAAACAAGAGTATCGCCCCACTTCCCGGCCCTGTGCACAGCCCCTGAGATTCAACACTTCAGCGCTTCTGTATTTCAGCTCTGCGACAGGCAGATCACAGAATGTAAACCGAAACTGGACAGGGTTTGAGGAGAAGACAGCAGAGATATTTTACGACTGCAGTTTACGTGATGTGGATTTGTCCACCGTTATCCCACTTGAATTAATGTAGTGAGTTTAAACTGTTGTTGTGAATTTAGAGTGTATATATTTATATTTTGCCTTTTCAAAGAGATTAATCCCTGTTAGACATGTCTGTTTCTCAGAAAGGAGTGCACTGTGTAGCTTCAATGTTCTTAGGCATTTTCATCACTTGACACGGTTCAGAAACAAGAGGGGACTCCAGTTTTTTGGAGGCTGATTGTAATAGCTGCTGAATAAACATATTTAAAGTGCTTCCTGTTTGCATATGGTCCTTCTTTCTGATTTTTAGAATGGTCTACATGAAAATATCTTCTTCCTAGCATCAGAAGTTGGAGGCATTTTTCGATTTTGCACTAATTATAATATTTCTAAATATCCTTTTATTTTTGTCCACTGGATCTATCAGAGTGAAATTTGTTGGCAAGGAAGTGAATTGTTTCAGATGTGCCGTTATATTAAAACTTCCATGCCATCAAGTAACAAAGATGAAATTTTGAATGGGCAAGTCTAGTTAAAAATATGCAGATTTAGAAGTGTTTCTCATCTAGAGAACTCGCCTCATCATAGGCAACTAACGCATCTAATCTGAATACAGGGCAAAGGATGAAGACAGAGGCAGGTAAAACAGAACTGCAACGCGCCATTGCTCAAATTTGGGATCTTAAAGCACTAAAACTAGGATAGTGAAACCACACAATTGGAGAGTTGGGTGGGTGTGGGTGGTTTAAGCACAGTGCAGAACCACAAGTGTTGTCATTTGAGGACCACCAACACGGTACAAACGTATGAAGTTGGGATTTCTGTTCTGAGCGTCAGGTGTTGGCTCCCGTGCTTGCTGCAGGACCCAAATGTGAGCATGGGGTGGCTCTGAACCAAACACGGGACTGAGCCAACTCAGATTGGCTTCTGAGCATCTGAAAGTGTGTTCTGGATTATGTCAGCAGTTACAGCTCTACTTGTAAGAGCAGCAAGAAGATGCAGTGCTTCAGCTGAACTGCTTGTGTAGCGTCCTGCTGGATCAGAGAATAGTGATGTAAAGCAGCGATTGCCTGTTTTTATTCTTGGTGAATTCCCAGCAGTACTGTTAGGGCGCTTCCCAGGAGGTTTTGCATAGTATAAAGCAGCCAGGATGAACCATGGAGAGAATCTTTGAGGTAAGCAGTAAGCCACAACGCAGATTATGCTTTTAAGTTAATTTGTATGTATGTATATAATACCAAAACAAAATGAAAGCATGTGTAACAAATAGACACAGCCTATTTGCCAAATTTTACTTGGTTACAGTGGGATGTGAATTAAACCCCAATAACACTGAAGCATGTGGAATATATACTCATTACATTTTAAAACTAAAAGTGACTATTTGCAAAGAAAAGAAAGTAGAAATAATGCAAATGATAGCAGCGCTGTGGTTTTCTCCACCCCCTCCCCTCCTTTGTAAGTCTCCCAAGCATTGTCTGATTACGCATGAATGATGCAGATTTTTGCTGGGATTGCTTGCTCGCTGTTGCTCGTGTTTTCCAGGCAGGGGTGCAGACCTCCGACAGCTGCAGTAACGAGGCAAAGAAAGGAGTGAGCTTGTCGGCTACAAAAAGACTATGGATTTTGGAAATCCAGTACTACAAAAACAAACATCCCGCCATGTTTTATAACAGATCATTCTTGTCTGGCTCTGGCAAACAAGACCCTGTGACAGCGCGGCCCATTTGAGTGTCACTCTTACACTCCTGTGTTGCTGGATTCCCATGGAGCAGCAACAGACTCTCCCTCCATAGCTTCTTTCTTGGTGTTTGCAGTGAAAGGTTGGTGTGTGGCTGCTACCTCTGCTAGGGTTTTTCCGCTTTTCATCAAAAGCAACACAACAAAGCTATCTGTAATCAGATACAGCAAGGAGTAGTACGCTTACGCTTACAAAAGCACTTACAAACATTTTTCTACTTGGATTTGGATGTTTACTACTCACATCTTCAAAATGTCCTTTTGTTTCTGTGGGGCTTGTTTTAACTACTGCGATGTTCAGGTCTGCATGCTCAACACTGCAATCCTCGTACAGCAAAGGCCAGAGAGAAGCTCAGCTTTATGGGTTGTGCAGAAAAAATGGATGAAATGTCTCAATGTGAAGTAGCAGGAGCTGTGCACTTGATGACCAGCAGTTGGTCACTTGAGTGACAGAGCTTCCAGATCACTTTTTTTAAGCTATTCATATTTTTCCCAATTAATGTTTTTCAGTACCTGGCTACTGCAGTGATAAAATACTCTTAAGGCATCTAGAAGTTCCTTCTCTCACTAAAGTTGACATCCTCTGGAGTCACACCAGCCTTACTAAATTGTTTCTGCATGTGTTCTGACGACTTTTCTAGCCATGAATCTTGGATGGTTCTGCTTTTACGTTTTTATTGCTTTTATTGTGAGTGGGTTTTTCGCAAGGAGTAGTGCTGATTAGAAATACTGTGGAAGACATTAGAAACAAAGATGTTGCAGAAAGCTCATGGTGTTACGAAGGTGATAGATATAGCACTTAAGTGGGCTGATAATAAAAGCCAGGTAAAATAAAAACTGAGGAGCTTGAATTATAAAAAATTTCAACATGAAAGCTTTTAAATTTGTTGTCAACAAAAACAAAGCTCCTAATAGGCTAAAGTACATGAAGTTTCATACTGGCGTCTCCCTACATAATTTACAATTTACTGTTGATCGCAGGGAAGTAGAGAAAGGTGTTTCTGTGTCCTAAAATGTGCCTTCAATGGTACTTGGTAATTGTAAAAATGGCAGTTGTCCTGTAGCACCGGTGACTCGGCCACGTGTGGGGACATCAGCCCTGATGTGGGAGAGGAAGCCCAGGGCATCCTTAGTATTTACATCCTAAACATTTGCAGGTCTGGCTGCTCTTAAAACGCCAAAACTTTTTGCCGTGGCTCTGCCACTGTGAGGAAGGGGCCCTCCTGTGGGCAGTGGCCATTTTGTGAGGGCGGGGAAGGCATCCCCCTCTCCTGGAGGGAAGGATGAGCGTCTCCATCCCGTCTTTTTCTGTGTGTTGCCCTTGATGCCTGCCTTCCCCGCCTGCCTCACAGCCCGGGCAGTGTTTCACAGAGGATTTTTGCACCTTTAGCCCCTCTGTGTGTCCCAGGCCTGCTGAGGCAGAGCTGCCTTCNGGGCAGGTGCAGCTCGGGGCTTCCCCCGCCGGAGGGGTTGCTCCCGTCGAACGGCCCCGGCCCTCCCCTGGGCTCCTGCCTGAGGGAAATGCCGGCCCGCTCCCCCGCCTCGCACTTGGCGGGCGGCGGGGGGGCCCCCTCAGAGCCCGGAGCACGGCTCCCGCCCCGCTCCCCCCCCCC
>VXBW01003913.1:237399-248994 GCA_013400375.1 Thinocorus orbignyianus | reverse complement strand
TCAGCCATCTCTTCTCCACCGGCCGAGACGTGGAGACTTAAAAGAGCCGACGGAGGTGGCTCCTTCCCGACTGAGGGCCGGCCAACCAGGGCTGTGTTCCCGCTCAGCCGCCGGGCGGTGAGGCCCGGCCCGCTGAGGCAGCGGCGGGGCGGGAAGACTACACTTCCCGGCCGCCTTTGCCGGCGCCGGCCCAGCGGGGGATGCCGGGTGCCGTAGTTGCAGCCGCCTGCTGAAAGTTAATAACTGAATCTGGGGTAGGCGCTTCCCAGAGCTCCGCGGTGTCTCTCATTGCCATGCCGGCTTTGTCACCTCGGAGGGAAGAGCAGCAAGATGGATGAGCGGNGGCTCAGCCCGCAAACCCCGGGGCCGTGTTTGGGGGTCGCCGCGGTCACCCCCGGTGGTCCCGGGGAAGGCTCTTCCTGGGCAAGCAGCGAGGCAAGAGGGCGGCTGTGAGGGCTTGCCGTGGGGACTGTCTGGTGGGTGTTGTAGTGGGGACAGAGTGGTCGGTGCGAAGGAGAGAGCAGAGCTGTCCCGTCCCTTCCCAGGTCCTTCAAGTCCAGGTAAGGAAGGAGATGTTTTGCTACCTCTAGCCCTGTAAAAAGGAGGTGCAGGGCCTCTGTCCCTGCTGCAAGAGATGGTGCCTGCTCAGACCTCCTCTTCCCTCCATAGTCCCCATTCCTGTCGGCCCCAAACACCCACCGGACTTTGCCCACCTCTGCACAAACTCTGAAGTAAGCAGAAGTGACTTCAAATCTTCCTACGTTGAGCTCTGAGAGAACAAGATGCCAGTCTGTGGGTGATAACCCCCAAAAGGTTTAAAGCTTTGTGTTTTTCTCCTTGCTGGTAGAGAGCGGGGTTCTCACCAGCCCCTTGAGTCTTAGCCATTCCTGATACTGCTTCATGGTCTTCCCCCAGGTCAAAAAATTATACCTTTCATTAATAAACTGATTCAGGTAGGCCCATAAATATTCACTGTGAAATTTACCATGGTCAGAACAGAAGCACAAATCCCACCTGTCTCAAATCCAGGATACTTTTTGAGGAAGGCAAGGGCTGGAAGGCCAAATCTTTACTGTGGAGGAGCTGTGGTGGACACAGGAACTTGCGTGACCTTAACTACCCATTGCTTTTGATTGCTTTTGCTTGATGCTGTAAATAACCAAGAAGTGTCTGAATCAGCAGCATACAGTAGGATAACCCAGCAATTGCATAGTGCAGGCTCCTGGGGGCGGGCTGTTCTGACCTCACGAAATTCCATCCCTGGATTTGTCCTTTGGAATTCCCAGCTGGAATCTGCCATTGTGAGGCACATAAAGAAGATCCCCATTCTGTTTTCAGGTTAAAATTTTGTGTCACCTCTGATAAATGATCCTCAATTCATCCCTAATGTAGTATAAAATGGCAAATTAATTTTTGTTCACTTCTCATTTTTATTCCACTTTTTAATGAGAATTTTTCATTAGACAGCTAATCCTGCCCTGGTATTTCTCATCAGTAAGGCTCAAGGTGCTTTACAAAAGAGGTAAAAATATGATTATTCTAATTATCCTTATTAAGGCTTACGTTTTGGGCAGCTTCTGCAGATAATATAGGTCATAAATAATTAAGAGTACGATCTAATTAAAATAAATCCCCACTTGTAAACCAAAGTGCCATGCTGAAGAAGCCAGTCTTCAAAGGCATGGCCTTGTAATCTAATCTCCCTGATAGAACAGCATCCCATTAACCTACAAATCTCCCCTCTCCTGACCTGCGTGCCCCAGCAGCAGGTACTTCCATGAGCCTGTGCAGGACACAAGGGAGGGAGAGGGTCAGGGAGTTTCAATGACCAAAAGTAGTCTGGAGAGTGTTCTCCTGTTAAAGTCACTTATCTTGTCGTTTGAATAAAGGTCTCATGTTTGGAGGCTTATCAAAATGTACAGCCTGAACTGAGCAAGATTAGCCATAGAGCTAATCTAATTTTTTAGCAGAAATAGCTATTGGAGTTCAGAAGATGCAAGAAAGGTTGTGGTGTGGATGCAGTTTGTACATGACCTAAATAGAATTCTGACCCTGAAACTTGCTCTAAATACCTTGTTGAATTTCATCAAAGTTGGACATGAACTTTCATGCTTAGAAGTTTAGGCTCTAGATTGCTAGTGCTAAACTGAGTTTGTGTATCCTGACACCTGCACGTCCCCACTGGAAGCTGACTATCTCAGGACCACTGTTTATCCACATAATTTGGCAGTAGGGCTATGTGGATGAAATCCTTGTTCTCATTCCAAATACCTGCTGTCACGTATTGCTTATTCTGTGGGAATGTTTTTGCTCCCATTTGTGGTTTTGCAGAGTTCAGTGATGACCTAATTGCAACATTCTCATTAGGAAGAGAAATTTCTGAGTTTGGCCTTATAGTTCACCTTCTCAGTAAATAAATCGTTGCTCCATAACACCGTCTGCCATTGGTACCATCTCTTTAGCCCGATGTTTTATGAGGGATCATAAGGTACTTTGAAGCCTATGTATGTACAACAGCTTCTCACACTTTGCCATTGTAATGTCTAACTTAGCTCAGAGCATAGGCCATCTTGTCAATGAAAATGCTTGAATCTGATGACCTACAGCAGCTTTCTTACCGCTAAAGAAACTTCACCTGTGTTAGTTTGGTGTTGAGTAACTTCCTTGAAAGTTGGCAATGTATGAGCAGCTACAAATAACGCTGAAAAAGACCAGACTGTCTTTCTGACTGTCTTGTGCTGAGACTTAATCTTGGCCAGGAAATACTGGTGTAATTTTCAAATGTAACTCAAATGGATGTTGATTGCAAGTTACGTTAAAACAAGTCCCTGAGTCCCTTAGGGTCTTGGAGAGACCTATATCTTGACCTGTCTGCACCGTAATTTCATTTGTATTTTGTTAAACTGTAATTCAGTCTTTTATGCTGGACACTTTGACTAGTAGGGCACGACTGGAGCTCCAAGTAATGCTGGTGGTACTGGAAATGTACTACAAATGACAGAGGGGAACCTACAGAAATAAAGAAGCAGAGAGCACAGAGATTTTCAGCAGCAGAAAGAGGGAGGATGAGTGCAGAAGAAAGGGAGAAGGGACAAAGAAAGGAAAAATAGTAAAAGAAAAAGCAGGAACAAAACTAAACAACTACCGTGTAGGTGATGATCATGTGGTGTGGGTAGGGCTTTGCATTTGAACCAAGTTCCCCTAAGAACATTATCATATGCCGCTCACGGGAGGGAGAAGGGGAGAGGGTTCCTAGAGAAGTGCATATCCACACAGTGAAGCCTTTGGTTTCTTCCCTTGCACATTTGTAGAGCGCTCACGTCTTTCCCTTACCCCAGGAGACATTTCCATTTCCTTTCATTTACCAGTGTTTGGAGGGCGGAAGGAGATGAGGCACTGTTGGGTTCCCTTATTAACTTAATCTGTGGGAAGCCCTACATAAATCATTGAATTTCCTAGTCTTGATAGAACAAGATATTTGTACAGCAAAGTCAAACAGAATATTGAGGTTCCTGCACGGGGAGGCTTTCACGCTGTTCCAGTCCTGTGCCTGTGACTCTTACGTGTGCATTTCTTTGAAGTCTGAAGCTTAGGAGTCTGCATTAATGATCAAGGGACAGAGCTGAATACGGAATTTGGATGGTACGAAGGTAAAGGTGTGGATATGAATGTGGGAAGAGAATATTTAAGAGCAGTCTGGCATGTATGGTTAATAATATTAAAAAAAAAAAAAAGTAATCATCTTAATTTCCTATGGTTACTGAGGTTCTCAAGGCTTTTAGCATCTTCTAATTCCTTGTAGATCAGTGATTTCTTGCTGGGTCCTGCTGTGTCTAAAATATTAACTTCCTTGAAAAGTAGAGAACTTCAAGTTTGAAACCTTTTGTCCTTTTCTACAGTGGGAAACTTGTTCTGATCCCTTAGGCAGGAATTCCTGTTCCTCATGCAGTGTTTTAGAGCTGTGCTTAGCATTTGGCTGTCACTCTGTCCCACTCAGCCAAGTGTCGGTGATCCCTGAATGCTTAAAAAGTTCCTTGGTACTCTCTGCAGATGTGAAGCTCTTCTGAAGCTGAGATTTGTCAGGAGAAAAATGCATTAGGACAATTATTTCTGATTTTGACTTACGACCATGTTAAAACTTACTCTTTTTTACCACTCTTGTGTGTTCCTTTTCGGGCTCTTAACTGTTTCTCTAATTGACGAGCTGTTCTTTCTGTTTTTTACTTCATAAAGTAAAATAGTCAAAGTAAAATGCGGTGTATCTTGCTACACTTAATATACAGATATCTAATGACTGAAACAGTGAGAAAGACACTGTGTTTCAATTTCTGACCCACTATTTTAACTGCTTTTTCCAGAATTCCAATCTAATTGTTGCTTTTTCTCTATTGAGCAGCAGGTCAGTTCCCCTCTATGCCCTAGGATTACCAAAATTCAGATTTTTCTGCCGAAGCAAATGTTAGATTTTCAAGATTTGGCTTATATTTAGGGACCTTGTGGAGCAAATTCTAAGGTGGCGTTTATGTCCTACCAGATATGGAGCTGCTTTCAAAATAATGACCCAAAGCACCAGGGGATTTGTGGTGGTCCTCTGGATGTCTCCCATGTGGTGGAGAGGTGCACAGCTCCCACAGGGCTTTGGGAGCCGGGAACCCTCACTGATACCGCTCGCACTCCCACATCATCTGATTCAGCCGTGCCTGCCTACTCCACCTGAGGAGAGGGTTGACCGTGCTCCTCAAGTGGAAAAACTGGGGACCCCAGGCCTCTCTCTGAATGACAGGGACCCCTTTCTCCAGCCTGACATCACTGCTGTAAACTGAATCTCTTCAGCACCCGCAAATGCTTTGAAGCCACCCTCATTAACAAGTTTCCGAGTTCCTTGTGGACACTGAAAGGGAGGGAGGGCAGGTCTGGCCCCAGCAGCGCAGAGCTGGGCTGGGGCAGCAGCTCGGAGCTTGGCAGCCCTTCTCTGGTAATGGCTTTACCCGGTCTGAAAATGACTGCATTATGAAGTCTTGTGTATTTTTTCTTTTTTTAAACATTGCATTTCTTGATGTATTTAATACCATAGTTTAAATTAATATTTATGAAGGTGTCTGAGGTCTTTGGGTCAGATATGTCATGTAAAGCTCTGATCCAAAGCCTGCTGTAGCCAGCTGAAAAAACCCATCTCTGACATTGTTCTCCCCTCTTGCCCCTAGGGAATTAAAAAGACAAATTATTTTAAGCAGTTCAACATGCACTGAGCTTTAGTTTGTTAGCTAAGAAAGAGTATAATGTCTTTCCAGGACTATGTTCAAAACTAAAGAACAAAAAGATACCTTGAAAAATGGCCATTGGGAAGCAGACAAGCAAAAGCCAAGAAACTTGAGCCCTTGCTAATGAATACTCTGTCCTTAACTCACATTGTCTCTTTTGTTTCCCACACTTCCATGAGCTGCACATGGATTCAATTTGCCAGTCTTTAACCCTTCTTACTGATGCTTGATCTGTGCATAGTTTGGAAACTGGGACAGCTGTCACTAAGGTATTTTATTATTTATTTTTTTTTGCTCCTGATCTGTTTGTCCCTGTGAGGCACAGTGACCCACAAGGGGTGTGGACCAGGCTTGGGTGCAAGCTGGGGAGAGGGAGTCAGAGCTTTTCCAGCTTCCTGGCAAAGGGTGTAGCAAGGACAGGGCTGGGAGCAGGTTTGCTTTGATTAAAACACAGTAGTGTTTCCACTGTGACTGCCCTAGGGAAGATGTTGGTGTTTTTTGAGAAAAGCTGTTTTTCTGGGCATACCTCTAAAATTGATGGAAGGTCAGGGTGGAGCCAAGGGCTCTGGCATCATGGAAACTTCTCCCACCAGCTTGTCTTGTGGTACAGCACAGCAGAAGTGCTTTCAGCAGAGAAAAGCATTAAAACAGATGTTTATTTGCAACAGTGAAATTTATTCCAGTGAATGATGGTTGCCCATAGTTAATGTGCTTCTTAATAATAAATGTACTGTTTCAAAAAACACAACTAGCTCCTGGAGTTGCTGCTTGCTAAATTGATAGGGATCTGATTAATCATCCACTTAAAACAAAAATGGCATTCCATTTCAAAAACAATGTATTTACATTTCTCACTTTTCCTCTAGATAACTATTGAACGAAGATCACCAGCAGAGAGTGCTGGTGCTCTTTTAGAATGTGGCAGCACCTTCTGAAATTGATTGTAAAATCTAATCAGACTTTGTTCCATAATTCTATTTTTAGTTTTTCATTCCTGTGAAAATGAAATGTTAATCAATTATCTGTAACTTGACATCTTGCTGTCTCTAATTATCAATCTTTTTGTAGTGTACTACAGGAGAAAGGTTGTTTTTAGGAGCACAACTATGTGCTCAGAAAAATTATAATTGTCACTTTTGAAAGCAATTATTTAACAGAACTTCATCTCTTTCGTTCCAGTATATTTGACCTTTTTTGTACATAACATTATTTCTTCTTTCATTTATCTACTTTAATTTTGTGTTCAAAATAATCTGTTTACTATTCAGTACATCTTCTGTGTAGTAGGGGAAGATGGCCCTGCTCCTACAATTAGTAGAGCTCTAGCATCTCATTGTTGCACTGAGACCATGCTTTTAATCTCACCAGGCAAGAGAAGGTTGCTTCTAGCACAAGATTACTTTTGGTTGGGCCTCTTTCATTTCTCAGCTCTGAATTTGATTCTGATAACAATATTAAAAATGAGTTGCAAAAGCTTTAAATCAAAAAGCACCCCCTGTCCCCATGTTATTTATTAATACAGTTTCACCGTTGTAAGCTCTGGAGACTTTGAAGAGGCTTTTTGGTTTCAAATCAGCAGTGGTTTTCCCCTCATAATCTTTATGGTCATTGAAATACCAGGATTCTCAAATCTGATTTTTGCTGCAGAACCTTGCTGTACATCTTGCTCTTGTGATTTCATACATTCTTTACTCATCGAGAGCAAACAAAGACTGTGTTGAAGTGCAGGGCCTCCGTGCCTTACTCTGATCCAAATCCACTGAAAGTTGAGGGAATCTTTTAACTAATTTCAGCAGATTTTGCAACTTTTGTATATATCAAGATTTTTAGCATACAACAGTCGTCAGTTAAAGGCTTACAGGTCCTTCTTTGGGAGAAGAATGGCCTCTTGTAAAGAAAACCTTTTGTCCAAACTAATCCTGCTGTCTGTATTTTGCCAAAACTGCATTTAAGTCCAAGGGACTGGGATGTGAATGTGTTTAGAGCAAAGCTGAAACATTTTGTTTTACCATAGTTGGCAGTTTATCCCTCTTCTGATTACCCAGCTTTCTTCCCAAATTCTGCATAAAAAGGGGCCAGGGTTCAGCAGTAGCAGTAATTCTCTTTACAGGTGGTACCTGATCAATCAACTCATGGGTGACATCACTGCTGACCTCTAGGTTGTGTTTCACTGTGGTGAGCTGTTCCTTTTCTTTTCCTTCCTCTGCAAGGTCTTTCTTTGCCCAAGGACCATGCTGAACTTGAGTTGCACTCCATGAGGGGTACCATCCAGGCTGATGTACTTTTAAAAAAATCACACACAGTAGCATATAAAACCTCAGGTGAGCGGGAGCCATGTTACAGGGTAAATCACAATATAGACAGGACGTGAATTTGTCTCTGCATAAGTCTCTCTAGCAGTTGCTTCCCGCCCAAAGTTATGTGGTCATCAGAGTTCTATTATATAGAATGGTAGCATAGTAAACTTGCATAGAAAGACACAGCAGTTACTTATTGAAGGGCAGAGGAATACATACTGCATAACTATTCCTGCTCTTGTGTTTTGAAAAGTAGAATTTTTTGAGTGCTTCTGAGCATGTCAGGTTTCATGGTAGTAATTTCTGGTGGTGTTGATCTATGAATACATGTCATCACCATCTGTTGGTGAATGATAACTGGTTTTACATATTATTCATACCTCAGTCTCGGGTCCATCGGATTGATTTTGTTTTTCTTCAGTAATCATAGCTGGTCTCCAGCCATACGCAATGGCAGGACCTGAGGGAGCCTTTCAGGTGTTGTTACAGCTCAGGGCTGGGTATAACAGCAACATCAAATCCTCTAAATACAGCTTAAAAATGTCCATGACCACACTGAAGGCCCTGGGTTCTGTCCACCCCGGCGGTGCAGTGCTGTACGTCTAGGTTCGCCGTATGTTCGGGCAGCAAGGCAGGTCCTGTGGCTCTCAGAGACTCTACAAGCTTAGACTGAACTCCCAACATGACTCTGGACAAATCACTTAACCTTTCTGTTCCTCGATGCTTTCTCCACACATTTCTTGTGTTTCTTACGTGGTTCTGAAATATTCTAATTTTGTTTTCATCTGTATCCCCTAATGTATTTGTTCATTTACTTCCTTTTCTTCAATAAACATATCTGTCGAACTACTTGGCTTCTACGGTAAGAAAGATAATCTCCCTTACCCGAATTACTTATTCCTTCTGCTCACCTAGTAAGCTTGGCCTCATCTCCTCTTAGTTGTTTTTTTTTTACTATTGCTTTTGTTACTGTTTGCTTACTGTAGGGTCATTATTTCACCCAACAGCATACTTACAGACTAGACAAAGAACCCCCTGCTTTGGTTGGGGGGGGATGTACTGTCTGGTCCCAAGAGCTAAATGGCACTTCTCAGTACTATTAACAGTTTATTTTTGTGTGTGAGAAGAAAAGCTCTGTTAAATTGGCCCGAGATCAGAGATCCAGAGAAATTAATTTACACTTCTCTCAGTTGCACTGAATGGCCGCAGAACTGAGCGCTGATCTCTTTCCGTACATGAGGGATAATATCAGCAGCTTCCTGAGCTCCAGCTGCTGTGGACAAAGGACGGCAGAGTTACAGCAATTCCTGGAGGGAGGAACTTTAAGATGGAGGAATTTTAAAGAATGTGAAGGACAACCTCTTAAAAAATTGTAGGTGGAGCAATTCCAGGTCATCCAAACACTTCGTAAGCGCAAGATTTATTTTCCTACTTTGAACTAGTTGCCGTTGTGGTGTTTATCTTTTGTGCTTTTTAACACGTCTACTGTGACCTTTGTATGATTGCATAAATTGGCCCGAGTACGCTGGAACAGTTATTAGGAACCCCTTTCTTGTGTTGTTTCCTGAATTCCCACATTGTGGCGTGATGTGTGTATGGAAACTGCTCGCTTCCTCCACTGGCAGCCGTTCAGATGTGCTGGAGCTCCTGAGGACCGGGCTGGGCAGGGAGCCGGGTGAAGGGAGGATGTAGGGGGAGAATATTTTAAGGAAGAGAATGTGGATTTCGTACATCTTTGTTCTTTTCCAGTTCCGATAAAGCTGTTATCTCTGGTTGTGTGGGTTAAACATGAACCGTGCTAGTGCTCTGTAGAGTAAACAGTGGCAGATGAGTTGAGGTTAGTGTGCCTCGGGCAAGGCTATAGCTGCTCTTCAGTGCCTGCATTAAGCAATATTTTTACTTTCCTGGTGACTCTACCTTCTCTCTTTACTCCTTGCTATTTTCTTTTAGCATGTGGGAGGGAGACAGGATGTGTGATTGAAACATAGTTTATAACTCTTTAATGCACTGTAGCTATATATTTCCCTTTCAACTCCACCCCACAGCATCTAGCAAATATGTGCTTCACTAGCTTGTTCTGCGTTGTCTTTTTTTGCATATGCAAACTGTAAGGTTATGGGATGTTAATGAACTGTTTACATGTGTTTCTGCATTTGTTCCACTGAAATGTTCCAATGAATGAATGTCAGTTAGGAATGGGAGGGGGAAAGATGTTTATATATGCTGCATTTGGGATTTCTGAAATTTGACTTCCTGAATTTTTTGCAGGTCTTTCTTTTCAATGCTAACAGTTGGGAACGTTGGAAAGAATTTGTTTGCTTAGAGCAATTAAAAGGTAAATGGCTGAATCGTGTTATGTCTTACACGAAGAGCCCTAATGTACTCCAGTTGGCCAAGTTTCACAGTGCAAGAATTTGACATGTAGCCAGTTTTTGCATGTTTAGTACTTTTGGAAACTGGTGTCATTTTACAGCCAAACTCTACCAAACTGGGATTATTTGGATGGTCAGGCCTTAGCGTATTGTTAGCCATGGACAGCATATGGGTGCTGGGGACAAGTAGAAGCTGTGGCTTGGAGTTCACGGACAGGAGTGACCTCCCAGGGGGAGGACTTGAGTGCATTGTGTGCCAGAGCCAGAGGAGGAGGTGGATTTTGTGAAAGGCAAGGTACCATTGTTTGTACACAAATATGTCCCTGTTGAAGGACCAATTTGTTATCTGGGGCCTTGTTTAGAGGGGGGACTTGCCCCACCGCTGGAGAAGGTGAAGTTAGTTACCCCATTTCAGACACAGAGGTTGGTGCCACTGCAGGGATGACAGCATTATTGCCATTACCAAGTGCTGTTAGGTCTTCCAGAACAGGGAGAGTGGCTTCAGCCTTTCTTTTTATCAACATTTTGGGATCCTTTGACTGGCCTTCTGGGAAGGAGAGACATGCACAAAGCTGATACGTTCATGCTCTTCTTTAAAGGTCGTTACGTGTTTAAAGCTAAGCTATTTTTTAAGTTGAAATTCTACAATGTTGTTCCAGGTACTAAAGCCTGTGAATAAAACCCACCTCTGAATGTGCTACCGTCTTTTATCGTGTGGTAAAATAACATGCACAGCAAAATGGAGCCCCCAGTGTAAGAAGGACATGGACCTGTTGGAGTGAGTCCAGAGGAGGTCATGAAGATGATCAGAGGGCTGGAGCACCTCCCCAGTGAGGACAGGGAGCTGGGGTTGTTCAGCCTCGAGAAGGCCCCAGGGAGACCTTGGACCCCCTTCCAGTATCTAAAAAGGCTACAGGAAAGATGGGGAGGGACTCTTTATTAGGGAGTGTAGTGGTAGGATGAGGGAGAACAGTTTTAAAGTGAAAGAGGGGAGATTTACATTAGATACTAAGAAGAAATTTTTCATTCTGAGGGTGGTGAGGCGCTGGCACAGATTGCCCAGGGAAGCTGTGGATGCCCCATTCCTGAAGGTGTTCAAGGCCAGGCTGGATGGGGCTTTGAGCAACCTGCTCTGGTGGGAGGTGTCCCTGCCCATGGCAGGGGGTTGGAACTCGATGATCTTTAAGGTCCCTTCCAACTCTGATTCTGTGAAAATCATGGTGGCATTCGGGGAAAATACCGAAGTTGTTTCCATCTCCTCTTTCCACAGCAGCCACTAGATCCAGCTGTGTCAGAGTGTTGGGGGTCAGTGGATAGTTATGGTTGTGCCAGGCTGATGGGTATTTTAATTTTAAGCACAGACTCTAGAGCGGGAGCTCCCTCAACACCCTCAACGCCTTCAGTTGCTGCCAGCGCCTGGCCAGCAAGCGGCGGCTGGCTCGGGCGGCCGCGGCGCGCTGGTGCNCCGCGGGGAGCCTGTGCCCGGGGGACGCCACCGCCCCAGCCCCAACCCCGCGGGACTCCTCCGGCCTGGCCTCGCCCCGCTGCGCACAGGTAACCGCGGAGGAGGAGGCGTGGAGCGGCGCGGGCAGAGCAGCCTCCCCCCCGGCCGCGATGCTGAGGGCCGCCCTGCCCTGCCGGGGCCGCGGGAGGTGCCGCTGACAG
>VXBW01003913.1:110243-237322 GCA_013400375.1 Thinocorus orbignyianus | reverse complement strand
TCCTCCTTCCAAGGACTGCAGGCAGGTCCTGTCTGACTGAGCCGGATTTTTACCCATCTGTTTTGATTGCCTGTCTGAAAATACATTTATTTTTAATAAAAGAAAAAAGTGGAGCCTCAAATCCAGTTGATAGCACGTTCCCCGCTCTGTGGAGTCCGGTTTATTTCTGTGGTTTAAAAAGTTTACTTCCCCCCCCTCCACTTTTATTGACACTGAGGATGAAGAAGGATTTGCAAGTGAAAGCGCCTTGAAATACAACATCTTTTAGAGAGAGCTCTGCAGTTCGCCTGTAGAGTCTCGAATTCCACCCTTTGCCCCTGCTGAATCCACTGTTCTGCCCTTTACTCGCTGGGGTAAAAAACTAAACAACAACAACAAAAACCCGAGGGGGGAAAAATACCTTTGGCAGCAGGGAAGCTTTGTGTGACTGACCCAACGAGCTACAAGTGTCCAGTTTCTGAAAAGAAGAAAACCCCTTTGTCTTCAGCAGATCAGTAGGTAAGAGATGTGCTCATGGCACAAGGGACTCGGCATTCATTCTTGAAGCCTAAACCTTGGAGTTAGTCTGGCTCTATTCTCTGTCAGCTTTTGCCCATCGCTTCTCTCTCCTCTAAAGATTACTCTTCATCTTGCGGAATTCTTGGCAAAAAAAGGCAGGACACACTCATCCACCCGTTTCAGCAGTGGCAGTAAATAGCCAAAATTAATAATGATGTACTTGTGTGTAATCGGATAAAGTAAAGTCGCTGAAGTGGTCTGTGTCAGGCTGTGTTTGAAAGCAGCCGCGTTTCTTGTGGTGCTCTTTTCTTTTGAGAAAATAATCGCAGTCATTGTACTTGTAATCCACGTGTCAGGATTGTCTTTGCTCGTCATGCTTCATAGAGAAGCATGTATGTGCATTACGTATGCACGTGTGCAAACAGGGCTTCCAGTCAGTTGAGATTTCTTGTTTCACACTGGAATTTGTTTTACATTAAGTGTTTTACTGCTGTGTCACAAGGTGCGAAAGTGTTGAACCCGTAATTAACATGCCTTAACAGATTAATGAACATGGCTAGGAACATGCTTGGCACTGTACAGAGTGAGTACGAGGGTATGTTTGCTTTGTTTTGAGATTATTTTTCTAAAGTAAAACTGAAAACGCAGCGGGGACATGTGCGCATAATAACTGGATGGAGGCCCAGTCTCTGTGCAGGGAAACATATTTTGTAGCGTACTTCTTTCTCTAGGGGCCAAGTGCTGAATGTGTGCTATTTTACAAGTGATAATACCACTGGGAATTTCTCATTTTACTTCTCCTCCAACTCTGTACCCATATACCCACTTTCCACAGCCAGAGTTTTGTTGCTACCAGTCTTTTGTGCAAAAAGGAAGGACCTGTGGAATTCCATGTGGCTGGCAGTAGGACTCCTCTTTGCAGGGACGATTATATTGTTCCTTGTGGAAACACACAGCATCCCCCAGCAGGAGGATCTGGCTGTTTCTGTGGTGAAACCAGCCTTGACATCATGCTCTTCCCCGCTGCGTGGGTTTTTCCTGTAGATGATACAGGAACTGCTAAATTGGTCTGTTGTGGTCTTTCTTTCCCTTCTCCTGCCCTCCCTTAAAGGGATTTCTGTGGGAATAAAAGGTGGAAAAGGTGTCCCATTTCTCCCTTAGAGGGAGGCAGCAAGTCAGGATGATCTGAGCTGATGGACCCTCAGAGGGTGTCTCAGTCTCTGCTGAGGTGTAACAACCAGTAGGGCAGCTTGCGAGGTGACTGGCCAGGATCCATCCTGGGGGAGAAGATATGGCACAGGTTTTGGCTGATGTCTCACTTTTTTCTGCTCCCTGTGACATTTTTTTCTGTGGGCTGAGCCTTTCTGCCAAGTCAGGGTGGGAACACAAGAACCATCCCAGGATTGTCCTATGCCCTTGTGCTGCTCCTGTGTGAGTGATGGGCAGCATCACATTGTTTTTTTCAGGGCTGACATAAAAACATGGACTCTACTATCAGGACCATGACCCTGTTAAATATTCGGGTCAGGCTTTCACCAGGGTTACCTCAGTACCTGCTTCTCCTAGGAGTAGGGTCGTGAGCTGACCCTAGAGAAATTTGTCCTATAGTTGAACTTGTAGGTTCACGTGGGGCACTTGGTCTCCTCTTTTTCTCCAGGACACTCACTTGCAACATAACCCCTGTCCTTAAAATGTTCCTGGGAGCCACAAACAACACAGAATTACTTGTTTCTACTCTAGCGTTTTCTGGAGAAAAGGATTTCTAGGAGGAGACAGAGGGCTGCTCGGTCTTGCCCCGAGCTTCTTGTCTTATTCTGTGGAAGTTTTGCAGGCAGCACTGCCTGTCCCGGGGAGGAGGCTAGAGGCAGAAAGGAAGCTGGGCAGTATGGAGTGGGCAAAATGGGCCATATAGTGGGACGTAGGATTGCAGTAGTGCTGGCACCTTATAATTGTGGTATTGTTTGGCGTGACACATTTAAATTGTGATGGCTGATTAATACACTGGTAGCATGGTTCATCATTGTACCTGTTTATGGTGACTCCTGACATCAGATTGTGCCATAGATGCAGGAGAATCAAAGTATTGCTCTTTCCTGAAGTGTGCCTGAACGACTTTGGACTAGTGTATGCTTTGTAGCACAGAATGCCACGTCTGGGCCATAAGTTTTTTGTATGCCTGTAGTAGAAATGTATAAAAATTCTCTGTAGTCTGTGGTACGGCTCAACGGGCAGCTGATTTAAACGTGCTTGAGTGTTAAGGTCAGGAGATCACATTCCACAGGTTAAGATGAAAGTGCTTGAAGAGGGTATAGCATAAATATTTGATTCATATAGAAGGGATTGGTGCAAATCCTTTTGTCCCTTCTCCAAAGATGTTCTGTAGGCAAGGCGCTGTTAGGAGAAAAAAACACCAAACAACAGAAAACTTGTAACTTCTTTGTGCTAGATGAAGTAGGACAGTAACATAATGTATTATTGTTGAATTCTGGCAAAATTCTTCTCATGGGATATACCATCTTCAAGAATAGCTAAAAGAACTAATATTTTAAAATGTAAAATGACTCATAATGCATGGGCTGTTGAAGTTGGGTTTAACATTGTATGCAAACACTGCCAGCTGGTGGGGATCTTTCTGGATAAATAAGAACTATATTTGTACAAGAAGGCTTGAATGATGTATTTCAGATGCATCCTGATTAGCATAAACCATTCACTTTGCAAGAATCCCCGAAGTGTAGGTAATTTAGTAGTTCTCTTGTTCTTCTTGCCCTGTATTTTATTAGCACATGGACCAATCTTTTTGTTTATTTAGAAATAAGGTTGAATTGCTCTACTGCCACGTTTTCCTAACTATGACAGTGAAATTGAGTGTTTGCAACCCCCAAGTTCTCAAAATGAACATAAACACTTCTCCCTCTTCTACCCTGTCTTTTTGTCTCCAGTTGAGTCTGATGTGACTTTTTTTTTTTTTTTCTTTTGGTGGTGGTGGTGGTGTTTGTGGTGGTGGGTTTTTTTGATGGAACAACTTGCACTGTTTAACTCTGCATGGCATCCAGCAGAATGATGTCTTGGTCCGTGGCTAGGGCTCACTGTTTCTACAGTAAATGAACAGCTGAAGTAGAATTTCAGCTCATTAAAGGCTTTCTTTTCTTAACGTGGAGCAAAATCTGATGTAGATTCAGGTTGTTGCTGTATTAATGTATACACAGGGATAAGTCTCTAATTCTAGAATTACTAACAGTTGAAGTGTATGTTAATGTGTAAATACTTCTAGGTGTGAATGAATTTGTCTGTTCATACCTCTTTTGGGGCAGAACTCTGTTTTGCAATTTTTTGCTTCAGTCTTACTGACAGCTTTTAAAGAGCTGTAGAACTAAAACCCCAGTGGAAAGACAAAGCCCATTCTAAGAAAGTTCTTGCATGTTAAGAGTTTGTATTAAACTGAAACCTGGCTCCTGTAAATTATGAGATTCTCTCTTCAGTACAGAATGTGGTGTGTGTTAGGTTCTGTTCTGAATTACAAAGAAAACTATGACCTTGTTCTTGGCAAAAGGTTCTTGGATTATTGGACGTTCCCTCTTTGGGCTGAAGTGTGAATGCTTTTGGAGTAAAGTAAGATGCTGGTTTTTCCCTATCTAGCAGTTGTTGCACATTCCCATATTTCAAGGTATTTTCTGACACTCACTTTTGAAGAATTCTTCTCAAAGGCTTCCTAATTGAAACAGTCTTATGGATATATTTTTTTTTCTCCTTGCTATTGTGGACAATATAGTGGGAGTGGAATGTCCTTGGTTGCCAATGTTTGCTGCTAGGTATCCCCCTTCCATGGATACCAAATGTTTATAATAGCGTGAGAACAGCCATTCTTGGTGATTGGCAATGAGGTTGAAGGCTCTCTTTCTCCTCTTCTATCCACTGAAATACAAGAGAGGTCTTGGATCTCTTGGTTCTTCATAGAAGTGTTCCAAATTGCCTATTGCTGGGGCTGTAAAGTTTCAGGAAGCCCTAGAGGATTTGTGAAAATGATTTAGTCAATTGTGTTGAATCTGGGCCACAACCAATTTCTGTAAGCTTATTTTCTGCTTACAGGAATCCTTTGCTTGTCTTACTTTCTGATGAGAAGTTACTTTCTAGACTAGACGTTCATCTACCTTTTGTACCTGATCTTCCCTGTGTATGTGCCCCATATATGGCATCATCGTATTGTAGGCTTTAAATCATTGCCTTTAAGAAAGAACAGGCACATAGCTGCCCTATGAGTCCAGTTTGGCTGCAGGAGCTTCTCAGTTGTTAAATCCTTTTAGACAGGAGAGAGTGTATTCCCAAACAGCACTGGAATGCAGTGCTGGCCGCAGGAAGAATTGCATACTGCAGCCTCCACACCACGGCCATACCTGCAGCTTTTGCAAAAGTATTTGGCTCATACTTTGAGCAGTTCCGATGCTGAAATTGTATCCATGTGAAAATACTGTACTGTATGGAGAACTCTGAATTCAGCAAATATCCAAGTCTGGTACATTACTTGGCTCTCCAGAGTAGCCTTGAAATGTAATCTTCCAAGACACAAAAAAAAGTCCCAACAACTTTGGGGAATAATATTGTAACAGAGCTCCTAGGAGCAATTAATTTTATATATGCAATATAATATTTGTCATACTTGCTTACAGACACACTTACTTGTCTGTAAGTGAAAGGAGTTTTTCGGAGCTGATGAAATTTGTGTTTGCCTAGACACTTGGATATAATTTTTCAAATAATAATATATTTGAAGCTTACCTGTGTGTAAATGGCCATTCAGAGCAAACCAAACATTTAATGTAAGGAGGAGATTGCTGAATGAATAGGAATAGATGAATGAATAGAGATGGAAACGGAAAAGAAAAAGTCCTGAAACAAACAGAAAACTGAGAACAAAATTAAAAGGCCTGTGGAAACAGAGTTCTCAAAGCCTTGAAATCCTGTCTTGGTAGAGCAGTGGTTATGTGAAGTGCTGAGCTTGAGTGAAGGAGGAGCGCGTATTGGAGTCTCCCGTCGCGCCTGGGGATCATGAGTTGTGGTCATCCTTCATATGATGGTTGCTCAATGTGTCGTGCTTTGTTGTGAGCAGCTTCCCTGTTGCTGGTTTAGCGCTGGGA
The DNA here is from genome assembly GCA_013400375.1 of Thinocorus orbignyianus. Lineage (NCBI taxonomy): Eukaryota > Metazoa > Chordata > Aves > Ciconiiformes > Thinocoridae > Thinocorus > Thinocorus orbignyianus. The sequence continues at coordinate 231,689 of VXBW01003913.1, read as the reverse complement.
AAGTGAGTGCTCTCTCCTGTTTCCAATAGCTGAATCGTCTCATATTTTACTGGCACGCAGTCTGCATTCTTGGTCCTGCAGAAGGAGTTCAGAGATAAATACTGCCATTCATTCTTGTTGCTTTTTTACTTTCTCATCCTCTCTCAGAATGACTGTTGTCTAATTTGGTTGTGTCTAAGCTTAAAATAACCTTTTATTTTTTTAAATACTAGATATTTGAAAATCTATGGGAGTTTGGAGAGGTCTTTGGTAATTTTCCTTGATAACTACTGTCGGACTATGTAAGTTCATCACTGTTGGGTAGAATAGAGAACCAAGGCTTTGTTTAAGCCATTAAAAAATTCACTGATCTAATAAAATTGGTTTTTAAAGGCCTTGCTGTTATTTGTATTATGAAAGTGTTTACAGTGTCTAATTGCAGACAAGATGTTGTTCTCTTATATGAATGTCTATGAATTAAGCCAATTTAAGTTTTTGTTTAATGAATTAATTAGCATTTGGAAGACCTTGTCTAAGAGTGGTATCACAGTGCTGTTTGTTTGCTTTAAAATGCTATACAACTTGTTTTTTTAAAAAGAATTACTTAATCTCGTAGGATTATTTACTGTAATCCTCACGGAAAGTAATTCTGCATTTCAGTGACTTTGTTCGCTTCAGGGTTTGGTGGACTTTTCCTGCTGTTCTAATTTGGGTGGTTCTTTGTCCAGCTGAAACAAATTTTATTGCTTCATACTAGGGCTAGCCCATCTTGTTGTGGGATAAACAGGGTGGGAAAACATATCTTCCTAGTTTTCCCATTGTCTTTTTGAAAAGAAACAAAGCTGGAACCTCCTCTATGTTTCTGGGGACACAAAACATAAAACCAATGTAAGATACCCTGTGGAGGTGCACAAGGAATTGGTCATCTGTAGTTTACTGAAATCGCCACAACTAAATGCTGATATTCATATGAGGTAGAAACATTTGAGAGATTTTTTTTTTTACTGCAGAATGCTAAAGTTTGAAGAGACTGAGAGCAATTACGTAGTCTATTCCACCCTTCCTCTGGGTAAGATCAGGGAACTGTAGAGAGCGGGCAGAAAAGTTACATGAAAAAAACCCAGCTTTTGCTGTTGCTGAGTTGGGATTGGGTGTGGAACGCTCTGATCTTGTTTAAAAGAAGAGTAATCAAAATATCTGAGCACCCATGGGGAAAGAGTGGGTTTACCACCTGGTGAAAGACCAGTGCATTTCTGATTAGGGGAGGTAGGGATGGCAAGAGAAAACGTGTGTGGGAGACAAGTGGCCCCGTCCCAAACCACTCAGGTGGCATTTGGAGGGGACATTTCGGTGGGGCCATGTCAGAAGGCTGAAATGGAGATCAGGGCCCAAGCTGGTGCTGGTGGGAGGCAGACGGCGCGGAGGGAGCACTTCAGCTGGATGTTGCCTTGCGAGGAGCAGGATGGCAGGTTTTCCAGCCTTCCCGGTCCCATTCCTCGGGCAGCAAGAGCTGGATGCGTTTCCTGCTGCCAGCATTGCTGGCATTGACTATAGCTCTGAGCGGTGGCTAGGGCAGGGCTAGTTATTTTGGGTTTGTGCTTAAGGAGCAATGTGTTCCCTGTGTTTTCTGCACATTCAGTGAAGTTCATTTTAGCCCATCTCGGTGTGCCTAAGCAGCATAAGATTGTGGTGTGTTATTAGTTGCTGATGCTGCACCATGAAAACATGAACATGCAGATTTCCTTCATTAGGAGAATATTATGTAGCTCTAACTCTTTGTTTCTGCGGCTGCTATGGATACCTTGCAGAAGTATTTTCTCCAGCTGTAGAAAATCCTCAGAAAGTTCCCCTGCCTTCTGCTTGAACAAGTTCTGGGATGCCTCCATTTTGGCCAGGATCTATGCTTAAAATTTTTGCTGCTCCAGTTATTATGGAAATTCTCCCTAGTAGTGATGAAGTTTCTATTAGCAAGGAAGAATTTTTTCTGGTATGGTTTACACAAGGTTTCTGGAGTAATATACCTAAAAACAAGTATTTCCCAGTGTAACTACATCTGCTTTAGAGTGGTTGCTGGAATAGTTACATTGAAAGAAATCAATTCCCCTAGTGACATAGTTGTGGCAACAAAAACATACATGTAGGCTAGGACTTAGCCAATCAGTACTACGCTGTAACCAACTTAGTAATATCTTCCTCCCAGTGTGGTGGTGAGGCTTAATTAATCATCTTATGGGTAATTAAAGGTTTTTACAAGGTGCACATGAAAAATCCAGGCTGTTATGATAAAAGTGGTTTTGGTGGTGTTCTTTTATAAATCCTTGCTTTCTACTCTGGATCTTCTGTTGGGTTTTACTTTGGGGGGGGGCGCGGGGGAGGAGAGGGAAGCAGATCCATCTTTTTAACCCGTGCTACCCATTAAGATCACAGAATGAGCTATGGGCTTGCTTCATGATACTGGGTTGTCCCGGTACTGCGCTAGGTTTGTTCCCTTCCTTGAGCCACAGCATCTCAGAATAAGCATTACCAGCTCTGTTAGATTTGATTTCAACTGTATTTTAACTGTTTCTTTTTAAAAAGAAAAGAAAGAAAGAAAAAAAAAGTAGCCCTTTGAAAAAAGGAGAGCCTATGCCTGTGCTGGGTCCTGTTAAATTCTGTGAAACTTCTTTGTGAAATAAGAAGAGCTCCTCCATATGGGGGCTTAAAATATTTTAAATTGTGGTAATGCTAGAAAAAGCCAGAAAATTCCATGCTGAAGTTAGGCCATAGTGTTTTCTTCTCTACACTCTTCACCACCTGTGGTTTTTGTATCCATTTATGATACAAATATTCACGATACCACAACTGATATATGAGGAAAAACTACCTTAAGGTAGCATAAAACGGATATATCTTTTCGGGGAGCATGTTTCCATTGTTTTCAGGACTTAAGCTTTAGGTTCAAATTTGTACTTTCTTTTTAATGTAGCCGATGATTCTAATTTTTTTTTTTATCTCACCAGCAATTAAAACAGCCTGATCCTATCGGTAGGGACAAATGATGCACTGTCAACGTTTTGCTCCCTTCTGATAATGCACATGAAACTGGTTTGCGTGTTTGAAGATTACATTTTACTCTCACATGGTTTTCATTATCTGAGAGCCCGGAGGAGAGGCCTGGACTAAATCAGAGAAGGAATGGAGAAACCACACAATGCAATGAAAATGGTGCTGGGGCATACTTGGGATAGTTGTGGGACTGGGGCTGCTGACGACAGAAGCAGGGCGCTGCCTGAGTGCTAGCAGCAGCAAGAAGTGGAGCATTCTTAACAGACAAAACAAAGCTTGATGTCGAATTAAAGTTGCGGCTTAGGTTTACAACAATTCCCTGATTCTACAAAGATAATTACTGGAAATCTGTGAAGTTCGAAGCAGATGAATCTTGCTCGGTGTGTGCTGGGAGGCGGTCCTCTGAAATGAGACCTGGTGTGACAAAACCTGTGTAAGCTTGATCTGGTTTTAGAAGGCATCTAAGACATCTAAAAGGTGAGATCTTTACAAAGTTAGTAGGGGAGCTCCCCTCTAACTGCTGGAATTAGTGTTTCATTTAATATGCGGAAATTGCAGTACATGGCACTAAAGGGTTGTCTCTGCAGATGTGTGCGTAGTGCTTGGTAGTGCTGCATAACAGTTTCTGAGTGACTGTATGGAATGATGTGTTCATGTAGAAGTATCCCCGATAAAACTGGCTGGATATGTTGTTCTGGACTGCTTTTACTGTTAGAGCAGTATATGCAGAATAAATCTTCTTGCCCTCTGACTTTTGAAATTTTATGAGGGAACTTGAAATTCCGTAGCATTCTTATCAAAATGCTTAAAAGCCATGCAGCATTCCTGTTTATACCAGGCTCTGCAAGTGTTTATTCTTCTCTCTCTCTCTCTTTTTTTTTTTTTCCTTTGTAATATAAAACCTATATTATGTTGGTGAAGATTATAGGTACTTCCCTCTGAAGAAATTGATACTTTAAAGTGAGGGAGCAGGAATTCAAAGGTCAAGTAAGGTCTTTTCATTTTTTTCCTTAGACGTGTTATTTAGAGGGGGGTCTTCCTATATTGATGCCTTGACTTACTTATCTCAAGCCAGACCAGCAACCTGCTGCTATTTTCTTCAGGTCTGATAGGCTTTCTTGTGGTGTTCTGTGCAAAAGTCCCAATACCATGAGTGAGTGTTTCAAGAGAATGGTTAGTGACTCCTGGCGAGGCAGTCTGGTCCTTGCTGAAGGTGAACTTGGTTTGGCCCGGAGAGGAGTTAGAACCGTGATCAGTCTTCAGGTGTTCTGGTGGCCTTGCTATAATTGCCAACTGATCTAATGTAATGAGTATGCGTATTATTTGCACCCCTCCGGGTGACATTGTTCTTGTTTTCAGTTAAAAGAAGGAAGTTTTTCTTGTTTGCCCAGTGACTCTGGCCTTCTGGTATGAAGATGAGTAATGCTGGCGCTGCTCCGTGCACCTGCTCAGTGCCACCCTCCCAGATCACCTGAGCCACCTCAGCAGATCGAGGCAAGCAGGGCCGGGGCGGTTGAATGAAAGCTGGGGAAGTGTTTATCGATGGAGTCCAAAGCTCACTTTTCGTTAGGAGCAGGTGCTAAAACGCTATCACACTCTGGGATTCGTTGTGTGCCACCTCGCAGGTCTGGGTGTTGGTGCCAGATGTTGGGAACTTTTATTCTCAAAGACTGTCTTAGTGTGTACTCTCTCCCTTTCTCCTCCTTTGGGTAGGGCTGAAATGAAGAGCATTCAGTGATAACCTGCACTATGCATTAAATAATTCTGGACCTCGCCCTTGCATGTCTGGTGCTCCCAGCCACTTCAAAGCGAGTGTGTGTGCACAACAGCCGTGTTTCCAGTGGTCTTACAGACGCGTTAAGCGAATTTTGCAGGATCAGGCAATCAGCCTGCTGAGTTTTGCGGAGACCATGTAGCAAAGGCATATTTCTATTAAACACTGGATGACTCAGCATGTGAACTGATCTCTATGATTGCCCGGAGACTTCACAGCCAGTCCTTTTATTTTATCTCTGTTGTGTGTTTCCCTCTTCTATTACAATGTGCAGGTATGTCTGAAGATAACTCTGCACCTAAAAAAACAACTTAACACTTCATCTAAGTGATAGCATCCCATCACCTGTTGCCAACCTGGATAAGCAGTGTCACATGCACATCTTTTAAGAAACACACAGAATTACTTAGGGAAATTTACTGCTTGTGTTTGAAGCCTGATGCTGTCACTGCATTGTTTTGTGTGTGTGACACAAAATTTAGTAGTAAAACTGAAAGTGCTTAACTGTACTGCAGCATTTTTGAGGTGGTGAACCTGTTCCCATCCCACCTGATGCATAAGCTAATTAGCTCCTTGGCTAAGCAGTAATTCTGGGCAAGTATGTACAGGCTGTCCTCACAGGGACTCTCGCATTCCTCTTAGTTTCACAAGCTAAAGAAAGATGCTTCTCTTTGCTTGTGAGGTTATTATTGCCCCATGCAGGTTAATTGAGCTACAGCATTATAGCCACTCATCAAACAGTGGTGAGTAGCTCACTTGTCTAAGCTTGTTGATTTTTATAATGCTGAAAAATATTTGCATGCTGAACAGAAATGTACTGCTTTGGTTCCTTACAGCCTGGCAGTATTATCATTTTAAATTCTTCATTAATCTTTCTTCCTCACGAGGGACTGGCAAGGTTCCTGTGCATAATTACATGACGTTTAAGACAGAAGCCTCAGCTACTGAGGTTTTACACAATGCCCTGCAAACATGGGTCTTTTCTTCCTCAAATAGTACCTATGCTACCTCCTCTTTTACACCCATTCTTGATCTCAGCATGGTTACATGCAATGCTAATCACAATTCCTGTGTTAGTCCTACCTGTTCTAGGCTTTGATGCTTCGCTCAAGAACGTACAACTATAAAGTGACCATGAAAAATTTCAGACTAGATGTTAGAATCGGGTAGTAAGATGGCAAAGCTACAATGCTCAGGAGCTAAGCAAACAGCAAAATGGGTTCAGCCTGAGAAATCGACCTCAGTGTGGTTCCTTGGAACAGAATTGGTCTAAGCCAGAATTTTCCACTTGAAAAGCAAGGTATTTCTGGGCTTTGTGGTTATGAAGAGTGCACCATCCAACCCATAAGCAAGTACAGTTTTGAAAGTTGTTGGAGGACTGAATTAGCCATATCCGTCCTAATAGATTTGGGCTTGTACCCCCAAATATGTCTGTTTAAAAGGTCTACAGAACCTATTCCAGTTTCCTTCCATCTCTATCATAACAACTTCTGCAGTGCACCTCACTAATTTCCATTTTTGGCACACTGAAAACTGAAATTGCTGGAAGAGCCTAACACAAATACAATTTGGTGTTCAAATAAGTAACACATGGGCTTCAGTACCGATTGTACTGTTCATTTTTGTGTTTCATTACATAAAAAAGTTAACTCACTGGTTCTGCCCTGAGTTTCCAGCTTGTTCAGAAAGCAGATTCCAGGAACACTGCCACCCAAGTTAGTTGCACAAGATTTTCTCTTTTAATTAAAAGTAACAGGATAAAACTGGAAAATAAGCTTTAAAAAAACCTGGAAAAAATAAACTTAATGCTAACAGTTGGTCCTTAAGGAAACTGGATTTGTTGGCCAGAATATCTTCATATTTTATCTCAGTCCACCTTTTGTTTTGGATTTCCAGCTGATTCTTAGTTTACATCTACACTAAAATTAGTAGTGTTCAGTTCCAGCAAATACTTTCACTGTGAACTGTGCCCTCCCTTCATCGTATCAGCAGAATAAGCTTGTATTGCTGTGAAGTGAAATGGTTGCATACAGAATTACTTCCTTGAACGTTTGAAGGAGTTAAACATGCACAGATTGAATCTGTCTGTTGAGAAAATCTTTAAGGCAGAGAGGCAGAATCTCAAGCTGGGTTGTATCTTTGTATTTTTAAAAAACCCCCACCCCCTACTCCCCCCTTAGATTTTTCCAGTTGAGACAAAAGAAATCTTTGGGTGGAAAGGCAGCATCATATTGCATAATAAAAGCCTTTTAATGCTCTCCTAAAAAGGGTTGCTTAGGGCAACTTTGGTTAAAAAAAAAAAAAGTCAGTGATGATACTGGCGTGAGGGGGACAAGGAATCCTCAACTTCTGTTGTGCAACACTGGGAAGAGAGGTTAGAAATTGCTCTAGTTATCTGTTATCTTAACGCCTGGTTTAAAGGTTCTTTACTGCATATTTGCTGGCAGCTGTTTTCAATATATCCCTCTCAAGCTAAGTCACCAGTTAAGAATTTGACATTAGATGTTTTTTTTCAACCACCATCTTGAAGTACCATACCACACAACACAGCCTTGTTCTCTAGTTAGATATTGTTCATGTGCCTTGAAATTGCTGTTGACACCTCAAGTATTTAACTTGCAGATCTGAGATAATTTTTGTTGGGTGTGGATGTGTGCCATAATAAGACAGAGACAGAAGTATCCACGTCTGCATTCTTTCACTACATCTGTTCACTTTAGTTTTTTTGCACCATTGCAGGAAATTAAGTTAAACTATACATCTCAATGATTTAATTTCGCGAGTTCTCTTTTAATTCCCTGCCCTTTAAGTACAAGCACACTGAGTGTACGAGTGAGTTTCACTTCTTTTGCGTCATTTTCCTTTTTCTTTAGGATACCTTCTGTAGTAGATCTGGCTGCTTCTTGAATAACATGCCTAAATACATATTTTTGTGTTCTCTTGATCCTCCCCTCAATGGTTAAAGTTTCTTTAGTGCTTTATATTCTGAAAGGGAAAAGTAACGTAATTAAAGAACGTTTTGGGAATTAGAGCTGTGCTCTGCAGTATATTTTTGGCATACGCTTTGTCAGTGTCCTTTACTTCCCCTCACTTTCCCAGTCTCTAAAATGAAACTAATATTCATACACTGATCATTCTTATAGTCGTTTCTGAGGCATATGTTGTTGAAGTTTATGAAGCATTTGACCATATCACCTTTATCAAAGGATTTCTGCTGATACAGTTTGAAATATGCGGCACCACTGGAAAAGGAGCCATAAGCACAGGGTATCGTCATCTGGGCTGCAGCTTTCATACTTAGCAAAAAATAAAACAATGGAGTTAAAGAATTAGCAGGTTTTAATCACTGTTTCGCTTGGAGGCACAGATGGGACAGAGCATTACTTGGCAACATTTGATTTTGGAGGAGAAATTGTCATGATTAAAGCAGCAGCTGGAGTAGATTGCTAGGGACAGGGGGGTTCATTCATCCTAAAGGGATCAAAATTGTTGGGCTCTGGGAGAAAACAAGAAGCTACGGAAGAAAAATCTGAAATACGGGCCAAGGTTTGTTATTTCTAGGGTCTCATCTGCTGATTAAAATGATGTTTTCAATGCTTTCCTCAGAATTATTTTGGAAGCGAGGAGAGTATCAAGTGATCTTGGCCTACTGAAGAGGAGACTGAAGCCATCTCTGAGTGGAGATTTTGGACTTACAGGAGGAAGGCTGTGTGTGTGTCCCACATGTGGCAGAACTGCTCCTCCTTACCAAGGAACTCAAAGTGAAGGAAATAGGTATGTGCCACTTCAAATAGGCTTTTAGAAGAATCATGTTCCGGGCCATTTAAAAGGTCCTGAATTCCAAGTTTGGTGAGGCAGCCTGGAATGAGGTGGATTTTAACTTTCCCTCCATTGAGGTTTGCAGGAGGCTTCTGTCTGCTTGGTACCTTGAGGCCTTGTTACAGAGGTAGACTCCTGTGGTAGGCTGGCCTGAGGGTGGAAACTCTGTGGTTGTAGAAATACAGAACAAAGCAGACCCCTCAGGTGTCCTGGCTCCTACAGTCCATCCCAGGTTCTGCCGTGGAACAAACTGTTGGGAGCAAGTTACCTTTTGCTAAGGAACAATGTTATACAGTAAAAAGGTGTCAAAATAAAGTGCTAAAATATCACTATGCATTCTGCTGTTAGGGCAGAGCCACAGCTTAGCCTACAAGTAAAGCCTACTCTCTATTCTGAACTGTTCTATCTCAAAAGTAGCTCTGCTTTTAGTTAAGTGTCTCAAAGGTATCATTAATTTTGGATATTTCTACTCCTGCAGGGCCAATGACAAATTCCTGAGTCCTCTAGGAGACTGAGTGAAGTGTAATCACTGTTGGTCACTGACTTAGTATGTACTTAGGATATGCTTGACTTTGGCTCTTTGTGTTTCTCTCATTGGTACACAGTGTTTTTTCCTGCACTCAGAGGTCTTTTTCTGTTCCTTAGATCAGACAACTCTTTTTCCTTCTGCATTTGCATGCATTCAGCTGATGATATTTAGATGTGTGAAGATTTGGTTGCCTTTGTGTATGAGGAAGTTAGAGTCCTCACTTGCACCAGTACATAGTGTTTTCTGCAGCAGGGAGACTGGGTCCTGATCTCACTCTGGGTATTTCATAACTCTAAAAACCTGCTGGCAAACAAGGTATTCATTAATTGTTTTAAGCAATCTAAACAAAGAGATTTCTTTACTTCCTTTGAACCATAGACTCTCTTAATGGGCCTCTCTTTTTTTTTTTTTTTTCTTTTTTTTTTCTCTCTTCTCCCCTCCCCCCCCCAAATTGACAAATTGATTATTTCATCCTTTAGTCTTTGTCTGCCTGCAAATATGGGAAATGTATTTTACTGTTGGTAGCCCTGAGTGTAAAGCAAAGAGGTCTTAGGCATTTTTACCATCATCCTGTGGATTAGAGGTTTCCTTTCCACCGAAAAGCAGCCTTGCAGTCTGAGGTATTCAGCATGCATCCCTACAGCTTGCAGTTGATTGATATTCCTATGAATTTGCAAGTCACCTTTCATCACCTTGTGAGGCTTTGCCCCCTGGCATGCAAGTCCTTCTTAGGTCAAGGGCCTTAACGACCCCCATTGTTATGGGAACCTTTGGTAATCTAACCTGCTTTTTTTCTGTATTTCCAGCCATTGCTCTTAAATGTCTCTTGCTTGATCCACTCAGGCGCTAATAACCATGTCTCCTTTCCTCAGGTCAAGGGCAGCTTTTACATTCCACCCAAAAGGCACCACAGTTTGAGATGAGGAATTCAGAAGAGCAAGCAGCTACGACAGTTTTACAGCGCCTGCTGCAGGAGCAGCTCCGATACGGAAACCCAAATGACAACCGTAACCTTCTTGCCTTACACCAGCAAGCCACAGGAAATGCCCCCCCTTTCAACAGCACTGGGAGTCCGGCATCTCAGAACGAAGGGCTGAGCTCCCAGGACCACCAGCTTGTGACTCATGCTGCCCGTCAGGAGCCCCAGGGCCAGGAGATACAGGTGGACAACAGCATCATGGAGAAGCAGCTCTCCCCGCGACTTCAGAACAGCGAGGATCTCCCAACCTATGAGGAAGCCAAAGTCCAGTCACAGTATTTCAGGGGTCAGCCGCACGCGAGCGTCGGGGCAGCATTCTATGTAACGGGGGTCACCAACCAAAAGATGAGGACTGAAGGGCGGCCCACAGTTCAGCGGGTGAGCCCAGGGAAGGTCCACCAGGATGAAGGACTTAAGGACCTCAAGCAAGGGCATGTCCGTTCCTTGAGCGAGAGGCTGATGCAGCTGTCCTTGGCCACCAGTGGTGTCAAGGCCCACGCGCCTGTCACAAGCGCGCCGCTCTCCCCTCTCTCTCCGCTCTCTCCTCAGCAGTCCAGCGACCCTTATAAAAATTCTGGCTCCAATGAGTTCTACAAGAACTCAGTGCAGCCCTCTTCCCAGCCCAACATGAAAGGAATGGAGCAGCGGGGTCCTCCTCCAGAGTATCCTTACAAAAATGTGTCCACCCCATCTATGAACTGCAAACCTCAGGACTCGGGACATTTCTATAGCGATCATCGCATGAGCCAGCAGGGAAGATCTGATGGGCCTATGATGAGGTATCAGCATCCTCCTGAGTATGGGTCAGTCAGGTGAGTAAGATCTTAAAACAACCTCCATGACAGCCGCATAAGGAAAGACAGTATAAAACTCCGTCCATTGCCCTCACTCTTGAGGCAGGTTTTCTTTCAGCAGAGATCCCGTCTTTATTACGTGCGATGACATATTGTGTGCAGCTACTGCCTGTGTCTGGAAGGACTGTAACCTCTTTCAGTAGCTTTCCTAGAGAGACCTGAATCTTTTTTAAAAAAAAAGCACAAACAAAAAGATACAAACCTGAAATAAGTCAGCTTGATTTTATGGCATGGGGGGAAGTTCAGTGCTGAGGTTCCAGAGCCTTACAAAATGTTTGCTGCAAAAGCCAAAGTTATGGTGTGATTCACTGTAGAAACTTGCAGTTACTTATTGCAAGACTTAAGCTGCTCTTTAATTACATATGGCCAGACAAAAGATTTTTTTAGACTGTATCTAAACGCTAAGTAGGAAAGGAGAAAATGAATGAAAACAACGATGGTGCAGGTAACAAAAATAACCTGAGCTTCCTTTAGAGTTTTTCAAATTTTGTTTTCAGTGGACCAAAGTGTAGGAGTGGAAAATGGAAGCTCATCACAGACTTGCTTGTTTAGTTTTTGGTAATTTTCCTTGCATCATTTGGAATCTCAGCCTGTTCCGGCTTCCTCTAGATAAGGAGCTAGATTTGGCTTGAGCCAAATACTGATGTCTATGTGGGTGAAGACGAAGTTTTCTTCAGGTGGGCTGAAAATACAGCTTTACCTGTTTCCTTACCATCTCATCTCTGTCCAAGACTAGATGGGGTTTGGTATAATGATTTTGGCCCCATTTTGAAGCTAAAAGGGTAACACAGAGGCGCCAAGAGGAGAGGGTTGCTAGAGATGTAAATGGTGAGGTGTCTGCGTTTGTGTTTGCACATACTGTGTTCTGTTTTGAAGGGGGGCATGAAGAAGAAACCAGTCTGCATTTGGGGACAGAGTGTGAGCTTTGGGGAATTTGAATCTGCTCAGAACCTTCCTAGTCCTATGGGGAGCTATTTTCAGAGTTTGTCCACCATTGTTTGTGATCTGAAATGACTTCAGCAGCATACAAGCCTGATGAAAAGGCCCTTTGATCTGGCTAAATAAATAATAAAGAGGCCAGGGAAAGGGGAAGTAAAGGGTTTAGGGGGGGTAATGATTGTAGAAGCTCATTGCAAATGTTTTTGAAAATTCAAAGGCCTCAAATCTCTGTGCACACAGGAAAGGGAAGCAGATCCTTGATGGTTATGCTGCATCAGAAATACTCGATGTTATATGTAGTGAATCTGAGACGTAGCCTGCTTGCTGTTTAAGGGAGAGGTATTTGAAAGCACGCCAACAGTCAGCTCCTCTAGACAGGGTGATTTTTGTCTGTATTGGATGGATCCTGGCTGCTTTGAAAGAACATGGCGGGGGAAGAGGGGAGGGGGGAGGAGAAAGGTTCAGCTGGCAAGGTTTCCAGTAGGGGAAGCAACCGAAATTTGTCTTCAAAGCATTGGGAATCTAATGAGGTTACTTTTTAACCTAAATAGCTGCACAGAGGAGAGGTTTCCTTTGCAAGCAAATGCTGAAGCAGTGGAACAATTGCAAGACTAATCCATAAATTACAGAGCAGTGTAGCAAAGGAAGGGAGCGAGTCCTCTGTTGCCCTCCCTCTCCCACACGCTTTAAGAGAAACTGTCATTTAGACAAGAAACCTTCTGTGTTACTGAAGGTGCAGCTGGGTAATGGTGTGAGGGTTTTAAAGGCATGCAGCTTTCGGGAGTGGGTTTGCCTCGCACCAGGCAGTGCTAACGAGCGTCTTTGCAGCCTCGCTGGAGTGATAAGGTATTTTCAGAGACTCCAGTTTGCCTGTGCTGCAGCTCTGTTTATCGGGATTAATTTGGATTGGTAAAATGTGTGCATTTTTTGAACTGTGCGTCAAGGAAACAAAGCCCCTTCTTTTTGCTGGTGAAGCCACACCCTTTTCTGCGGGTTTTTCCCCTCATTGTTCGGGGGAATTTGAGGGTGACCTAACGATGCGGTTAAATAAAACTCGTTGAGCAAGATAAACATTGGGGAATTCACAGCATTCTCATGCTTCACCCTCCCCAGTCTGGGAAAGGAATGGGCTGTGTGGTAAGTTTAAACCAGTCTGCAAACAGTTTGCCTCACCTGCTCCTGGGCGGTGTAAGTTTGGGAACACGTATATGTTCCTAATGATGTTGGTTTAATGTAAATACTGGGCATGCCGGAGGCATCTGTGCTGTTATTTGGAAATTTTAAAGAAAGTTCAGAAGAGGGCTGGCGGCATGTGAAGCTCCAAAATCCTAGTCTCTCCCTAATATCTCAGCTGTGCTTTAACATTGGCAATGAAACCAAATCTTCAGGTCTGAGAGGAGAAGATTTGTGCTTGGGCTCAGTGTCCTGCGGGATTGCAAGGTCTCCTGCGGCAGAACAGCGGGAGACGGTGGAGAAGGGGCTGGTGTCGGTAGAGTTTTGGGTGCAGAGGAAGTTCCTCGTCTCTCTGATTCAAGCGCCATCCTCTGTTCGGAGCCCAAATGACTGAGCTCCTGCTGTGGTGATTAATCCCTTTGACTTCACAGGAACATTTTTGAGAAACATGTCTGCAGAATTTGTCCCATAATTAGTAAATCACTTCTGCGCAGCGAGTTCCCCTGGGCAGCATCAAAGTGGGGGATAATCAGGTATGACTAGGAAGCAGAACAAAAATGCATGGGTTTGATTTCAGCTGCCTAATCAAGCAGAGTCTGCTCCCTCCTGCTGTCAGCGTTTCTCAGTTTGTGCAAGAGGGCTGTGGAAAGAGGGGGAGCTATAGCCTCTTGAACATGAAACAGGCAGGAGAAGCTGGGAAGGCAGAAAAAATGTTAACGAGCCGGAGACCTTTCCTGATCTCTTCATTCTCCTGCACTCCCCACTTTGTTGCTCTACCCGCAGATCTTCTGCGTGACTTGATGTTTGCAATCCTGGCAGCCTCAGGACTCCTGATGACTGGGTTTGCTTGCAGAGCTGCCCTTACTCCGTATCTCTGTCTTCATGACTTAAAAAGCTAATGTGACCCTTGTAGTTGCAGAACCATAAATCCAGGTTTGTATTTGGCCTGCATGGTGTGTTTCACTGATACGCACCAGGTACTGTGAGGGAAGCAGAGATTCCTGCGTGATACAGTCTTCAGAGTGAAGTGGCCCTTAAAGTTATGTTTTCAAATGTAAACACTCATGGGAATTATTGCTCTGAGGTTTTTTTTCTTGTGTTTGGGGCTTCGGGTCTTTATGACACTGGGGCAACTGGAAGGAGATTGTCTAATTTTGTTCTCCGTGTATTTTGAGAGTCTTTCTGCATTTTTGCATGAAGTGGTTAGTTCAGATACAATTTTGATTACTACTGCAGGGTTACCCGAGAACTGATTCTCTCATGGAGGAAAGTTTCTACTTCTGTTCTTTTAGCAGTTCTGTTAGGTGACCCCGGTAGTGAGTTGTACTTTAAAATTTTGCAGTCTGGCTGAAAAGTCTTGAAAAGTCTGATTGTATTCATTTACCTTTCTGAATCTCTCAGTCCAAAACTGATTTACCAGAGAAATAAATTATGCAATTCTCATTTAAATCTCATTTGAATCTCAGAGCTGGGTATTTTGAACCCAAGAAATATATAGAAGTATTTTATAAGAAAAAATTGAAAGTAGTGGGGGTACTAAAAGGCATTTTGAACACATATGTAAAAGTTTGCATACAAGATCTTAAAAGATCTAACTGTCACTGTGAGGTTACTAGGATTTTTTTTTTTTTTAATTTTTTTTTTTAAGATAAGATGTATTCCCCTGGTTGCATTATCTGATTTTGCTGAAAATATAAATGCTTGTGTGACCTTTTGGAAGCTCTAATGCTATTGATAATGCAACGGAACTAGAGGCTCCCAACTCTCGTATTTTAGCTTGAACCCACAAGATTGGTATAGTTTCTACATTACAAGATGCTTCAGCTGCAAGTGCCAAAATGCTGGAAATCTTGGAAATGTGTCTTGTTTAGAAGTACTTGGCCACAATTTTCTAGAGTTGTTCTTTACAGTAGATTTAATAAAAAAAGTCATTACCACGCATGTCAGTACAAAGGCTGTCCCTTCAGAATTCAGGTGCTGCTGCTGTGATTCTTTGGCCATCTTTGTGTTCTTTATATTAGTGCAGAAATGGCAAGATTCTGCCCATGTGTCTCTGGTGGCAAAATAACACGATGCTTTTAGTCAGATAGCTCAAATTGTTAACACTGGGATCTAAATAGGCCTTGTTAGGCTTGTAATATTAACACAATGTGATCAGTGGAGTCAGTCTTTCTGAGTAACTGTTTCAGGTTATTTTCAGACTGGAAGAGAGTATTTTGTAGGCCCAAAATTGGAAAGGTGGATTTTTTCCACACATGAGGCAGACTGGCAGCATACCTCTTTCGATCTAACCTCTGTAGGTCTTCACAGATTAAATGTCACTGCAGGGTTATTCCCTAAGTGATTATAACATGGAAACAGAGGTGCATGCTGTTAGGTAAAGAATAAGCTCAAGGAGGCGAGTGGTTTCTGAAGATGTAAAGTTTTAACTCTGCACGTAATTGGGTGAGCTAAGAAAGGAGCTGGAAACCACCTGAGACAAACCAGATGACCTTGAACATGGCATGTGGCCGTTTTGCCTCATTCTTCATTATGAGAACTGGCAAATAAAGGTAATGAAATAAATGCAACGATAAGTAGAGCTGATGTCCCAGGAGGGAAAGAACCAAATTGCTGCCACTAAACTGAACATTCCTGAGGAAATTAATTGGCCATCTTTCATCTGCATGATCCCTGAGATCCTCATGCTGCACGTGATCATTTCTGGGGAAATGCAGCTTCTGAAATGGTGTTGCTGGCAGCGACCATGGTCACCTGAGTGTGAGAGAGAGAAACAGTAACTAGAGCAGTCATTATTTACTTTTTTTCAAAGAGCCCAAGGCTAGATTTATTTCCCTGTTAAAGAATCTGAGCATCATCTTGGACGTTTCTGTGTACCTTCTTTGCTGGAAAGCAGGGAAAATGAGACATAAGATGCATGATATTGAAATAGCGAACCCTGTGCTGCGCTGAGAACATGCAAACTCCTACATGCACTGCCAGCCAGATGTGAGTAATGCAGACGTTTCCTCTTTGGACGGGTATGAAGAGTTGATGAGTTCGTTCTGCAGAGAACAGGAAGGATGATGCCGAGTGTTTGCACATCGGCTGAGAAGCCCGTTGTGTAACCCTTTAGTTCTCAGTTCAGCTTCATGCTTGCTGCTGTCAGTTGACATGCCGTTAACATTCCTGGTGTGGTGAGAGCACTACGTTGTGGATTGTCTTGTACACCCAGTTCTAAGCAGGCACATAGGGTCCTTTTTCTGAACGCAGGCAACCGTGGGGGTATTCAGTAGCAGCTGTGGCCAGGTAGAACAACAGTATGTGCTTTTCCAGCTGTGGGGTTGAACTGCATCCCAAAAGGTTTATCAGAAAAATTTTATCAGAAAAACAGGAGTGTTTCAGAACAAGTTGAACTGCCAGACTGGGTCTGCACCAGGTTGAGGTCTCTTAAAAAGAGACTGGCTACAGCATGGAGTGGGAATGACTTCAACTGTTCGAATAAAGAACATCCAGAAAAGTTAAAGGTTGAATGTCTTTGGAGAAGGAAGCAAAACGCGCCTCCTGAGGTCATCCAAGCATGATAAATCCACACTTTCTTCTAAGAGAGATTTCTTACTTGACTAGCGTAGCAGAAGTTGAGCTGGGGATCTCCAGCACCTGAGATGTGAGCTGGTGTCTCTTGGAGTTAGCTTTGTGATAGAATCAAGCGTGTTATAGATCGTTAGATCTGTCTTTGGTGTACTGTAGAGGTTATTGTTAGGAGCAGTAAATGTGCATACTGCATAGGACTGAGGGTGGTTCTGAATCAAAAGGCTTCTTCTGTCTCAGGCTGGTTTTTGGATCATTTGACCAGGCTGCAACCTGTTGGCTGATATTTCAGAAAGCTTGAATCGAAGGTGCTGGCATACTAGTGTAGAGTTTAGCCAATCCCTTTGCATTCTGAATTGCAAGAGAAAATCAATTGTTTTCTGTATGCGAGAGAGCACATTTCAGGACAGAACAAATAAGCCTGTGCCTAGCAGTCCTTAGTTTAGCCATTGTATCCACAAAGTGTGGACAAAAGTTATAAAAATAACTTCGGGCAGTAGTTGTTGATGGTGTTTCTTTTAGTGCTTCTTTACAAACTAGACTCAAGAGGAAAGACCTTCATACACTTAGAATATATTTTCTAATAATAGTTTGATTTTGAAGCATTTTTTAGAAACAAACTTAGAAAAATGAGGAAAAATTCACATGACTCTTCTGTGTGGGAAGACCTGTGCTTAGGAGCTACACAGGTCATCTCATGCCTTGTCACTGGGTTTGTGCACAATCTTCTGCGTTACTTTGATGGAGCTTCTGCTCTCTGTTTTCCAGGCAGAACCCAGATGTGCAGCTGCAGTTACAACAGAGACCACCTCACCACCACAGCCCAACTTCTTCCTTGACATCCCTGGGATCTTTGACTTTGCTTCAGTCTCCGCCACCATCCAGGCTGTCCCCATCCCAGCATCAGCAACCTCTGACTCCAAGCCAGGGAGATCCTGGCATTCTGCCACGGACCCAGCAACCATTCTTACCAAACCAAGTCCATCAGGGAGATTTGTACCGACTATGCCAGCCCTTCCTAGGCCCACAGCAGCAGCAAGGCGATTCCTATTCAGTAATGTCCCGAGCTCAGCAGATACCTTCCCCATATCAGCAAATGCAAGTAGATCCTTTTGCCATAGTTTCCAGGGCGCAGCAGATGGTGGAAATCCTGTCAGAAGAGAACCGGTCCCTACGACAGGAGCTGGATGGGTGTTACGAGAAAGTAGCTCGGCTGCAGAAGGTGGGTGGTTTTGGATATCAGGCACTCTCCTGTGTCTAGTATCGTCCATAATTGAATTATCTAATCTGCAACGGTTACATTCCTTGCTTAAGGGACTGATTATCTACTTTAGAGTCTTTTATATGCAGATTGATTAGTCTGAATCTTGTCCCTTTGGACAGCAGCTTAACTTTGTCAGAAGACAGAATCAAAGCCTTCAGTTTTATTCTGACAGCTTATTGACCATGCTCAAAAGGGCATCCTCATCAGCTGTCTGGAAGAGACTGACTCCTTGGCTTATTTGGTTAAATTTAAGTTAGTGTTCTTATGACCAGGATAGCAGCAGGCTTCGTTTTCCCATCAGCCTAAAAGACTTTAGAGACTGCAGGAAAGGCCTTTTTTGGAATGACATGGGACCATAGTTACTCAAGGAGGCAATAGGAGACATTGCTACAAAACTGGTTGGCAGGACAGTGTGCAAGGCAAGTACTGCTGCTATGGCTACATTAAAGATATTTGAACTGCAGGACTGGAACTAACACTTCTTTTTCCACTCTCTCAATACCACACAACTTTCATGAAAGCTTAGTATCATACTGTGGATCGAGCTGTTTGCCAGCTCTGGCTTTATTTGAAACAAGTAGCATAAATGATGCTAGAATGTTTTAAAAAAATATCCCAGTGAGATGCATCATAAACGTGTATGTATAGAGGAATTCTGATTGCAGCCTCGTAGAAATGACTTCTTGATGGCGAGTGACTTAAAGCTGTGCAGTGGGTCAGCTTTCGTTTTGCCTTGCAGCTGTGAAAAGGCTGATGCTACTTGCAATTCAGGACTTTGTGGACCTTACTGTGCTCTTTGCACTGAGCAGTCTCCAGGGCCATAAAAATGTGTGGCCTCTTAAAACACTTGTTTGAGTTCAGGTGACCAGTGTGGTTTCCACGCTCATTTATTCCCTGTGTTACCTCTTTCCAGGGACATATGTTCATTTTACTGTATTTTTTTTGGAAGGCTCCTGGCCAGGAAATGCTTTAGAGAAGAGTTTGACAGCTTCCTGACAATGAAAAAAGAATAAAAATGCATTTCCCTCCACCTCCCTGTTGATCACTTGCTGTAGACACTGCTGACAGGGTTTGCTGTTATGCAGATCCACACTTCCATAGCAATGCAAATCATGTCTAGTAAGGAGAGTTAGAAGTGAATCTCCTCCTCCTCTGGGTGATCAGAGAAACTTTACACTGAAGTCTAGAAGAAAGGATAAAACATATTTTACTGCAAAGGCTTCTCTCTGCCCATCTAATAGATTGAATATTTAAAAGCTCAACTAATTTGAGAAGTGTAAACATAGAACATTAGGAGGTTTTACTGTGAATTTTGGACCATAACAATTGTGGATGTGCACAGTTCATCAGTAATGCAAGATCTGCCACTAGCATTTTTTTAGCATAGTTTTGTCTGCCTTTCTTGTTTTATTTTACTCACTCAACTTGGTATTACATTAGCTATTTATATAAATGCTTTTTGCCCAAGACTAGCAGCAGTGCCAGACTGCTCCAGTCTTAAGAAGTGCAAATGTCATCTATTTTTTTTCTAAGTTTGCTGTATCTATGCTCTGATCATCTTGGGGAAACAGAGACAGAGTCTAGAAGGAGAGTCCAGATCTTCATTTCAACATTGGTATTCTTAGTACAGAAGGATCCATCACAAACTTGAAACTCTGATGGTTTACATAATACATAGGTGTATGCTTCTTTCAATAAAGGAAACTTGAGAGAAAGTGATCTCCTTTCTGAGAATGAAAGAAAAGAACTGTTAGAGATAAAATAGTAAGTGCTCGTTTTCTCTTCCACTGCAGCTGGAAACAGAAATTCAGCAAGTTTCAGAGGCATATAAAAACCTGGAGAAATCATCCTCTAAGCGAGATGCCCTGGAAAAGGCCATGAGAAACAAGCTGGAAGGAGAAATTCGCAGGCTTCATGATTTCAACAGGGATCTAAGAGGTGAATGAAGTAAAAGTTCTTTTCTTCTGCATTGGGTTGGGGTTTTTTTGTTGTACTAACTTGGCAGGACAGTGTTTTGCTGCAGAATTCACAGCCTGACACAACTAGAATATGACAGGATACTCAGGTATAGTCAGTACTCTGAGATCTTAAGTGCTTCTGGAAGTACAGAAAAGACAGGTTTAGGAGAGTGCTGTTGTCTCTCATTTCCAGCCTGTTTCTCATTGAGAAGAAACATGTGATAAGCCAAATACCATAAACCAGATGCAAGCCTGGAATTCTGTCTTGTCTTATATCCTAGATGCAATTTGTACAATTTGTTCAGTTTATACAAATGGAAAGATGTTTTGCTGACTGCCTAATCCCACAGCAGGCATGTTCACTTTATTTCCTGTCCAGTGACCCTTTTGCACTGACATACAAACTGCAGACTGTCTGTTCTTCCTGAAGGTCTTGTCATTCCTTATCACTGTAGGCATCTGGTTTTTTGGATCCCTTCCTTTCCAGAGTGAGATGTCATTAGCGTCTGGTTCTTGCAAAGCAGCTGAGGCAGTATGATGGCTGGGAGTGGAGAGTGATGTTGAATGGTATTTGACCTTAACACGGGTCAAAGTTTAAGCATTAATTTGAAAGGTGAAAAACATCTGCAGTTTGAGTTGTTTAAAGGTGCACAATCAGTCTTTTAAACTGTAATTTTAATTTTTTTTTATGGAAACCTTCTGATTGTCCTGCATGTCATCTGCTCTCTCTGCCCCATGTTTCTTACTAAGACTGTGTTCCCAGAAATAGTTTTGCACCCACGAAGTAAGGCCATACAGTGCCTGATGCTATCAAGAAGGACAGTACACAAAGGCCTGCATTAAGTAATCTTATTAATAATAAAACACAGCATAAACATTTCATTCTTATTTTCATGGACCAGTACAAATTTCTAACAGCCTGCAGCAGCAGAACTCTTAAGCAGTCCTTAGGGTTTTACATTTTTCCCTAAAGTCAGGAA
The DNA here is from genome assembly GCA_013400375.1 of Thinocorus orbignyianus. NCBI lineage: Eukaryota > Metazoa > Chordata > Aves > Ciconiiformes > Thinocoridae > Thinocorus > Thinocorus orbignyianus. The sequence goes on along the minus strand of VXBW01003913.1, from coordinate 210,826 downwards.
ACTGGAAAACAGCAATTTAATCTTCTGTTGAGATTTGGTGGAGAATTATAAGGGAATCCTTTAATTGCATAATAAAATTTATTTGGGTGGAAATAATAAGCGGCCTTAATATTTGTAAAAATTGAAAAAATAAGCTGCTTATGTATTATAATTATTTAAAGTAATTTCTTTGGAACTTTATTTAACCTGTTTTGGTTCATTGAGAATATTTTCTCAAGGACACTATTAGAAACATTTCAAAAAGGAGTGCCAGCTTCTGATAGGCTTTTTACTTTTGACTACGCAGAATTAGGAAATCCATTTCCCTAGCTCACATTAGAAATGTCCTGAGCAGACGTGACTTAAAGCTTGAAAGTTTTAAATTATTTAGTGTTCTCTTTATTGAAAAATCTTGCAGAACGCATGGAGACAGCCAACAAGCAGCTTGCGGAGAAGGAATTTGAGGGGTCTGAAGACAATCGGAAAACCATCTCTCAACTCTTTGCACAAAGTGAGTTACACAATCACTGTGGGTCGATAGAAATGCTCCAGTCATCCTGGGAAGGAAAACAATGCAGCAGGTTAGCGTAGTTCAGATCTGATGGGTTTCTACTAGGACAGAAATCAGGGCAGTGACGGTGCAAAACTGGCAGTGGAGACAGGAGGAAGGATTCAAGAATTCCTTTTCTGTCATTATCTAAAGTCTATCTGATGGCATTTATTAAAGATTTTGGCACAAAAGTAGCTTGTAGTTAAACTCTAAAATTAGTGTTTACCCCAATGGATATTTTGTCCACTTATTTCATCACTTGAAAGCTTTGAAATTAAACCTTTCCAGGCTGATGAGGCTCCTGGCATGAGTTAAGGCCAGGGGACTGGAACCCGGTAGGTCTGCTATCTCCTTTGTCTTTAATTTGTCACTTCCCTATCCAGTTTGGCAAAACAGGGGATGAGCGCTGCCTGCTGTATGCTGGGCTGGGTAAGGGTCATGAATTCTGTCCACAGCAGTGAATTTTCACATGGCAAAACGAAACAATGGATGTAAAATGCCACTTTTCCTTTGCACTGAAATGTCTCGAGCCTGACAGCTGTGAGCTAACTTTTCTGTCATCCCATAGTGTACTCCACCCTTCTGACAATGCTCACTTTTCTCCAATTGTTATGTAAAAAGGTAATGCAATAAAATTGCAAAATAGAAGTTTTCTGTGGTGTAACACACACTTCTGCTCTGACAAATGCTGGTGTCCATGTTTTCTGTTGTCTGTACCTTATTCCTTGTGGCTTACGTTACAAGCAGATGGCTGTCAGGCTGTGAATTCAAAACTCATGGTGGTAGTGGAAAGTCTGTGAAGTTTAGTCTTGCATTCAGACTGGTTGGGTGGACTTTGAGGTTTATAGGTTCACCCAGAGAGGTGGGAGAGTCAAAACTGTGGGGCCTCATGTTCAATTTCTCCTTTTGGATGAACCGTAGTTCTACATTTCATCAGTCCCAGCATTTCAAGGGGTGCTGTAGGCACTTGTAAAGTGAAACAGTACTCATTTGGGGGAAAGCCTGGAACAAAAACTCCAAAAGCCCTGCTGCAATCACTTACAGATTGACAAACAGGCTGCTGGCACTGATTGATACCTGCTGGCATAATGCCACCCTGTCTCATCTCTGCCCATTTTCTGCAACACATTTTAACGTGCTGATGCTGTCAGCAACTTATTTCCTGGGTGGAGAAGAAATACTGAGATGGGAGAGATGGGGGAAAGAATAGGTAGGTGGTGACATTAGCCTTTGTCCTTGTGTCTTATGTCACTCTGCAGAGCAAACCTGCAGAGTTCTGGGTGCTGTTGGTGGACAGATTTGTTTTGCAACCTGTGTGTGGGCTGCGTTGATTCCCTAGTAGAAGGCAATCCTTAGCTACTCCAGGTTGCTAAAGCTTTGCTCCTGGCTCTCTGCTGGCAGAAGACAGGGACTAATTGTGGTCCTGTAAATATAGTTATGCACATGCTTGCACAAACGGGCCGGTGTACTGCTCCATATGCAGGCTGTACTGACACCCAGGATCTAGTTCCTGTTTTTCAAGCCTTCCACTCCTTGTCCTCATTCCTTTGTCGTGGGATATTGGTTTCTGGAATGCAGTTTCTCTGGTGTCATCAGTGCTGGGTGTAGATCACTCCAGGGAGTATTCTGTGGTTATGTATCCAGCAAGTGTGCTAATGTTATCATTGTAGCTGGCTGGTTTGAGCTGGAATGACAACATATACGGAGGACATCAGCTCTGTGTTGTGGCTTTGCTTTACACCCCTGTGTGATAATTTCTCCAGTCCCCAATTATTTTATCCTATTTATGTTTTTTGAAGGCAGTTGCCCTGTTCCTTAAACACACAGCTAAAATGGAGAGTGAAGTTCTCCCACTAGATCCATTTCTTTCTAGAGAACAGCAGAAAAGGACTGGCTGCTGTGCCTCGGGTGGCTTTAAAGCATCAGGCATGGACTTTCAGCACCGAGGAAAAGGTTTTCTTGAACTGCAGATCTGCTTTGAGCAGTGACAGAACAGATAGATATGCCTCAGTTCTGGCCTGGGGGGAGTTTAAGGACTGGGGAGTTCTCGTTGCTCACTTGATTTTTGATTCCTCTGATGGTACTGTCAGCAAAGTGGGACAACAGAGTGTTACTTTGAGGAGAATAGCTGGCCCAGGCAGAACAACCTTCCTGATCAGTGTGGTAAAAAAAAAGAGCACAATTTTTCCAGGCACAGAAGTCTGCCATCTCCTCACCCCAGACTGGGATATTAAAATTACCAAGTTTGTTTTCCACCGCTGAAAGCTCAGAGGTAGAGGGGTGCCAAGCTTCACTAACCATCTGCATAATCAGAGCAAATGACCTAACTGTACTGAGTGATGCACCTTCTATTCCTTCTTGCTAGCGTTGTGGCACATTGTTACTTGAAGGTACCATGCTTGTTTTTCAGAGTTACAAGTCCCTCTCTTCTTTCAAAGCCATGGACTTCCCCCTCTCTTCCCCCAACACTAGATTTGCGTTCTCTGTTGTGAGAAGTTACAGTGCAATCTTCCTTTTATCTCTGGAGTGAAAACCTCCTGAAAGCTGGGAAAAGACAAGTGCTATCAATTGATAACTCTCACTTTGGTTTTGATAGACAAGGAAACCCAGCGGGAAAAAGAGAAACTGGAAATAGAACTGGCTGCTGCACGTTCCACCAACGAGGACCAACGAAGACACATTGAGATCCGAGACCAGGCCTTGAACAATGCTCAGGCCAAGGTGGTGAAACTGGAGGAGGAGGTAAGGATGCTGGAAGAGAGAAATTAGGGTAGCTTGTGTTCCAATAAAAGTGACTGTGGGAATGAGTTTGTCTTTGGCGAATTATAAGAAAAATCTGCTTGCCTCAAAGCTGTTTATATCAGCTTAGCTTTGTGTTGGTTAACTAAACCACTGAACGCTGTGCAGATAAGCCACAAATCTGTATTTCCTTGGAAGTGCTTTCATCTGAGCAGCCATGTTTCGTTTTCTTTCTGTTTCAACTGATAAAAGGGGGCTGGAATTGAAATCCCAGCCCTGGCAAACTCCTGAACTTGGCAGATATTCAGATCTGGATGGACTTTTAACTAATATCAAATGAATGCAACTTGTCCCCTTGCCAGGTGTTCTACTTATACCGGGTTATCATGGTATCACCGTATGTGCCCAGCATTTTTAATAAGCTGGGCATGACCTTGGTTGTTTTCTCTCCCTTTCCTCCCAAGAGAGGATAATGCATTTGAGCTGCTTAACTGGGTGGTTTTCACAGCAGTTTCTTTTGTAGCCTTGTCACTGCCACTCACACATGGTGCTCACCTCACTGGCCTTCTGCGTCATCGTGCCGTCCTCTTTCCTCCCGCCTACTCCTTTCCTCTCAAAGGATCCATTTCCTACTCCCAACCTCTGCTTCCTTTACTCTTCCTCCATAGAGAGCCTCTGGAGGAAATCTCATGACCGAGCATGCTTCCTCCACTGTGGATTTGTTCTCTCCTCCTCCAGTACTGCTGTATTCCTGCCCTTTAGCACTCACCATCACCATCAGTTGAACACTGCACCTATATCCACTGGCATCTTGCTGTCTTTAGAGATATTCCTCAAACTTTCCCCTTGTCTGCTTCTACTTCTCTCTGTTCAGGATCCCATTCTGAGGAGGAATGATCAAATACAAAGTGAACATCCTCCTATCTTGTCTTGCCTGTCTTCCTCCTCTCCCAGGTACAGGTGTAGCTACCTTCTTAATTTTAGCCTGCTCTTCTCTAAGCTCTGTAAGTGCCTCCGTAGCCCTTCTGAGCCCTTCTGTGTTTCTTTCCTTGGTGTCCTTAATTTTTGGCCTTGTAGTACCTTTTTTTGAATCTCTTCAGCATCATGGAAAAGCCCCCCTTCAATCTCTTCCTTCCTGGATGTTGTTGCAGGGCCATCTGCCATCATACCTTATTAGCCTTTCTCCCCAGTGCTCCACTTTGCTTTCCTTTCTCTACATCGAATTCAAGCAGTTCCTCTTTGCTTTCCAGGCCCCTCATGGCTTACCCAACCCTGTTTCTCTTCTCCCTTTGTTGCTGGGAGGATGTCTTCTACCTTTGTCCATCTCAATTTACAACCTCCCCTTCTTCCCCACCCCAAACAAGTACTTCTGTGCTTTCTCCCACTCTGTCCTCACCTTCATTGTAGACACTGGCAAGGCCACTTTGAAGTGTCCTTTACTGTGATGCTCACAACGTGGTTTACAGAGGGTAGGCCACAGTTCATTCTCACACAGAGACTGTCTGCTTAGCCCACCCTGTGTGTGTTTCCTCCTGTTGTCTGGAGTCCCAGAATCAGACTGTCAGCTTTGAGGGAAATGAGCAGGGAGCTTTCATTTGTAGAGCCCTTAGCATTTCCAGGCTGGGGTCCAATCAGTGGGAAGCCAGATTCTGCGCAATACAAATAATAATAAAAGGTAAAGAATAGTGTCAGAGGAATGCTTAAATGTCAGTGGCCACATTCAGCCTTGGGTGCAGTTGAGAAGTCCATTGATTTCACTAAAATGGCAGCAAGGCCAACTCACACACCTGAGCAACAGCTCAGTGGGACAAGGAGCTTTACGTTACAGGGTAATTTAAACATGGCATGCTTCTCTGGTCCTAAAACTGTCGTGTCGTTTGATCCTGTAACGTATTGGAGCTCTTCGACTTTCATTCTGATTTCAGCACCATATTACACTAAAAGTCTGATGAATGACTAATTTTAAGTAGACGGGACATCCTTGTGGCTTCCCTGGAACTATTCACATGCTTGGAGTCAATGCGTTCAGAGGTGCTGCGATCAGTCAGCAGCACACAGAGCACCTGGCTGGATTGAACCTCTGTATATGCTCCTTCATGGTAAAGTTGAAGCCTTTATCAGTAATAATAATTATGTTTTCTTTTCAAAAGACCTCTCTTATTTGGCTAGAACAATTGGGTTCAGTGCTGTTGCAAAGTATTTCTGCCCAGGTAGGATACTAAAATAAGTAAGTAACTGTGGGCTATATTGCATGATAGTTTAAAAAATGCGTCTGTGCTGATATAGAGTGAAATGCCCTGCACGAGGGCTTGTGGTCATTTCCATCCAACCTTTGCTCGAATCCCAGGGTGCACAGGAAGTGCCACCCTTCCTGTTGTAGATAAATATGGAAGTGTCTTAGTGAGGGAGCAGGAATTAACTCTGCTTTTTCCTAGAGATCAGGGGGAATAAGGGGAGAAGCAGAAAGCATAAAGAGTCACTTTTGCAGGTTTCCCAAATCGCTTTTTAATTAAATACTTAGGATTATGAAGCATTTGTTGCCTCATTAGTATTAAATTGTGGGAACTCCTCAAATCCCGAGCTGTTTGGTAACTTTCCGAAAGACGGCCAAGCAACCTGTTCAGTGCTCAGGACACCGTTTAGAAGGGACTGTAAACGTCGGCCTCAGTTAGTGATGTTCAGTGGCCAGGATATGTGAACAATTTGTCAATTATTTCTTATATTCCTGCTATCTTAATCTGAGTTACTAGTCCCTGTAATTGTCAGGAATTTCCAAACTAGTCCTGCAGAAGAGGGTGGAGTTTCTTACGCTAAGGTTTGGCAGCCACTCTGGCTCCGGGCTCAGGGGGGGTTGCATATTTCAGTTGTTGCATCCTGTAATGTAAGTTTTCAGCTTTTTTTTTCTCCTTCCGTTTTGACTTCCTATTAAACAGAGTTACCCTGCCTTATATGCACCAGATCCTTTATAAAAAGGATATTTCCGTTTTAATGAGAGCTATGAGCCATATATCACTGTAGCTGAATTTAAATATTGCATTGGAATTGAAATTTCCAGATTCTTTTTAAAATCCATCATCTGAACTGCCAGTTTGGACAAAACCACCCATCTGTAAAATGTAGATACTTGTCCACTCCTGTGGAGCTTTGACAGCTTTTGTGTTTATAGGATTTTAGCATTCAACTAATGGATCTCTTACTAAAGGAAAGTAAGAGATAAAGGGATGCTAAATGTGAAGGAGAAAGGAATGATCTTGGCAATACCAAAGTATAGTGTGAAGCAACTGGAAATAAAAGAGGACAGTCACAGAATACTTTTCCTGGTCTGTCAGCAGGGGTGAAATGACTCTTCGAATTTAGAACAAGCTGCTGTTAAATAAAGTTTTTGATAGTGTGGAGTTTATTTCTGCAAAGTGCTAAAATGCTTAAACCAAACTTAAATGTGTCTATAAACAGGAGTATGTGTATGTTTTATATGTAATATTTAAACTTTACTACTTCCCTATCGTACATGAAGATACATAGTTATTAATTATTAACCCCTATTTTCACTTCTCCAGTTTCATTCTTCCCTTTAGTAGATGTCCCACAGTTACACGTCAGTAGCTTTCTAATATTGTTTCTAGTGCAGTATCAGTCTGTGTGTTTTAAAATCAAAACTTTAGGTTATTTTCATAATGTGCAATAACTTTGAGATAAATTTAATATATTTGAGGTAAAATGCATGTTGGCTTAAAACCATGTAACGTGGTTAGTGATAATAATATTTGCAACCAAAGCAATGAAAAATTCTCACTTTGAAACATGGGTTGCCATGATGCTCTCAATTTTGATGGGAGCATCTGAATGGCTGCAGCGTGCAGCAGGTTTGTAGCTGGTAGATGGTCAGAGATGGCCTGATGGGTGAGTTTTTGCAATAGTCACATTACCATGATTTCACCAACATCTGTGAGCACGCACCGTGAGAGCCTTCAGCCGACAGAGCAGATGGTTAAACTTCCAAAGGCAGAGTTGCTGGGTTTACAGAAGGGACCGTCCTGACCAGTCTGAGACCCATGTAGAAGCTGGCTTATTGTGAGTCCTTACCCAGGCTTCTGATACTGCAGGAGGGAGTTTGATGCCAAATTCTTTAATCACAACTGCAGGATGTAAAGTGTACAATCACTACTGCTTCTACACTTAAAAGTTCTGGAAATTCGTGGGTTTTTTTTGTTTGTTGGTTTGTTTTTTGTTTAATTGAACTTGGTCATTTCTGCTTGCCCTGGTTAATTGGAAGACCGCATTTCAACTTTTAAAAAGTTTGTGGTTTTATTATAGTAGTGTAGCTTGTACTCCTTTGCTCCACCACTTTATAAGCCACTGTTTTAATGAGTGCCTTAAGGAGACAGCTTTGAAAAATAGTGACTACCACTAAATACATAAATATCTACTTTTTGCCATCCTTATGCACACACCTTGCAATGGAAAGAGAAGCTAGAAATCCTCTCTAATGGGTGCAAATTAGGGGCTGGGGGAGGGGAGGAAGTTTGAGTAAAATATCTTTCTAAAATTGGCTTGTATTTAGAAACTATAAGATCTTTCAGCAATCAGAGTTCAACACAAACCAGATATGATCGCTAAGATACTACATTGATTTCCCACTCAGCTATTGTGGGGGGAAATAGCACACTATTTCTGATAACACTGAGGGTTCTGTCTGTGAGGATATGTAGAAATGTGCATTTCCAAATGACATTTATTGTACTTCGTATGCTGTGTCTGAGATCCTTTCAGAACAGAACTCTGGCTTGTAGGGAAGAGACCCAAAGGAGAGTTTGTGTGCTTGACAGCTTGTCTGTTTTTTTCCAGTACCTTCTCAGGGTCTATAAAAAGATATTCCTAGTCTCCCCAGTTTTGTCTTATGAAATTCTTAGACTCTCAGAGCTACATAACTATTCCTTTCAAGACAGAGTTGCTTTTAAAGGAGACACTTTTTGGATGGCTTATTGTTCATGGATGGGTAGGGTAGAGAGGACAGAAAAATCCCTCTTTTCCTGTAACTAGTATGTGTGTGTCTTTAATGACCTGCATTCTTGTAACAACACAGAACTGGCTTTTTACTGCAGTGTCACTACCTCTCATATTCTGCCTATTAGTAGTTTTCCAGAGATAGCTTTGAGAGTTACAACTTATTTTAACACAAATGGAGAGACGGCATTATGACATTCTCTTGCAACAAACTCTATTCCCTAGCAAGAGGATAGTGTTACCAAATTGCTTCAGCATGAGTTCTTGCTGAGGCTGGTGGTGCCTTACTGGGCCTGAATTCAAACAAACTGAGGGTTCAAAGGCATCCTAGAGGAATATATTCCAACTGCAAGAGAGAGGGGTGGTTTAAACGTGCTCGCTGTCTTTTTTTTTTTTTTTTTTGCTGCTACATTTCTGCCATAGCAGGCAAATTCTTGTGGGGAAACACATTTTCAGCTGCATTTGAATGGATTCAGCTTTAGGATAAACCCAGAATGTAATGAAAACACCCTGAGTATATTAAACAAAGGACTTTGAAGACATCAGAAATAGTGGGTGGGAGACAAGCAGATGCTGACGAGTGTTACCAATTTGCTGAAATAGGAGCTGTCCAAGATGGGGAGGGTGATGGCTGGGTTTGTCAAAACGCCTGGGAGAGTTTCTTAACCATTGCTAGCTATGCAGGAAGTTTTCTCTTCTTCCCCAGAAAAACTCTTTGCTGACTAACGCATCTGGAAGCAATGAATCTCTTTACAAGAGACGATCCTTCTTTGTCCCTCGCCTGATATGTCCAGGACTGGGTTTGTCCTGCAGAGGCAGCTCCAGCCTGGAGGATGTCACAACCTCTACCTTCCTTGCTTCTAGTGACTGGACAGTGAAAATTCCTCATTCCTGTGTGTCCCAGCTCCCTTTGCTGTGTGCATGAAACCTCCGTGCCCTCTTCAGAACCTTTCTTCTGCAAGGACTTTGGGTCCCTGAAAGTGATGGCATGCATTCTCGAAGCCTAAATCAAATGAAGAAACATGATTTGTTTGGCTTTTAGACTGTTAATCCCTTTTCTGCTGGGCAGTTGTAGTAGTAATGAAGTCCCTATTTCTGACAGGAGTGCTTTGCCCCTGGCCGTTGATTTTGGACCATGCAAATGCTCTCTGCAGCAGAAAAGTCTGCAGGTTGCCTACTTCCAGGCATTATGGTGTCTTAGGAAGTCTTTTCTCCTGTGAGAAGAATTGAGGACTAGTTTCAGTTTTCTAGGTTTAGTGAATTTGTTTAATCCTTTCATCCCTATGTGCTTGAAGTGGTTGATTCATTTTTCGTTGCTAGAAGCCCTGCAGTTTGGGGATATCAGTGTGCAGACATTTTCAGGCAGTAGATCTTTCTGACTGACTTGGAAACAGATTGTTCTTCAGGTCAGCCAGACTTTTGTGAGCAATGAAGCCTCTGAACCCCAAGCGTATGCTGCTTCTCCCAGCTGGCTCTCAACCGCAGAAAGCAATCTTGACTAAGGATAGAAAAAATAAAATGAAGACAGAAATACTTGATTGGGAAGCCAGGGGATCTTTCAGAGGTATTCCCTGCATCAGTTCACCTTTTTGTGTATTAGATTTCTGCAAAGTCCTAAGCCAGTCCTTGCCTTTATTTTTCTTGTCCTCAGTCCTGTGGCAGAATTTACATAAACCTAGAAGTGGCTGTGAGCTGGAGAGTGAGTGCTCTTGCCTACAATGGTATAATTAGAAAATCTTCTTGATAAAGTTAAAGCCTGACCTCTGATACTTGATTAGGACATTTTCCAAAGCAGTTAGGGATTGACCTGGAGAAGATACGCACATGCTTAAAGTTGTGCCATGTGCTGTAGGAAGTGCTGAGAAAGGGATGTAGCCATGCTGAACTGCTCTGCAGTGCTTCCAGACCTGCACTGAGGTTATTTGAGTTCTTACCATCTTAAAGAGGTGTTATAATAAAGATATTATTATGAGTAAAATGCTCTGTATTTTCAGATCACCCTTCAAGGCAAAACAGTTACAATACATTATGTGAGCATGAGCTTGATGCTTAGTTAAATGCAATACCATCAAAAGGAAAATTACTATCTTGCCAAATTTATTTAAAATTGTATACTGAAGGGCGTGACTGCATCAGTGTAAAGCTTCAGGAACGAACGCTTATCTAGAGCACGTGTTTCCTGCAAGGATTGTTGCAAAGGAGAGAATTCCAGCGTCCTTTGATGCCATCTCCCCTGTGGTGGATGTTACTGTGGCCCTTGGCACTGAGCAGCCAGTTTTGGCTCTTTGCTGGAAGAGAGAGGGTGGGGAATCTATGGCAAATGACCAAGAAAAAGCCTCAGCATGCTACCTTTTTTGTTCCTCCCGTCTCACTCATGTCTGCAGCACCCTGGTAATACTCAGGAACCTGTTTCCAATTCCTGTCTTAGAAAAACATGATCATACTCTCAATTTATGGTAACTAAGTCCCTCTGTGCTGGGAAGAATTGTTCTGGATTCTCTTTACATTGAGAGGACAGATCAAATCAGAAAGATTTAAAAATAAAAAATTAGATTTTACTGCTACCACTCTAGAGAATCCTGGTTCACAGAAGGGTAAATTGTTCCTCACAGATACTGACAGTAGCAGAGATGGCAGAGCTGGATGTGAACAACACTGCCAGAATACACAGGGAGTTGACTGAGTGCAGCAGGTCTGTGAAATGAAGCAATCTCACATATAAAGGACAGTTGTGTCAAAAGAGGCATTAGGAAAGCTTGGTTGTCTGGGTCGCATATGTACCGTCAAAACTTACTGACATCTGTGTTCCAGAAAAATGAAAATGATTTGAGGGATTCCTGCATTAATTCTGTTTATAAGCCGTTAAAAAAAAATACACAACCCCCAAATTTTCTAACATTCCTAATTTTTCCTGATGCTGGAAGATGAAGTGTATTTTGTGAAGGTGGAAAAAAAAAAGTTGTCTTTATGAAAAGCCACTGAACAAGCCTTGCCTGTACTTTAGGTCTGGTGCATGAGTTAGGCATGTGCAGGCAGTGCTGGTGAGTTGGGCAACACCTTGTGTTGCAACGTTTCACCTGCAGGTTCAGCTGATGGGAGCACTTTCAAAGTGAATGTTTCAGTGGAATTTCTGTGTCCTAATTCTTTTTTGGCTGGGCTCTTGGTATTCTTTGACTGCAGGCCAATACGCTAATCCACACATACACGTACTCAGGTTTATTAATTATGAAACTAGTAAAATGTTGTTAGTGGCTACTTTTGTGAGAAGAATTTTACCTGGGTGTTACAAAACTTTTCAGAAATGTAAATGCTTTGTGGTAGGTAATAAGATGTAGTGTCCGTCTTTCCTTCCTTAATTTTTCATACAGAAGACTAGAGGAAGAGAGCTGATTTTCAAGAGATTTAGAATTCAACTTGATGCATTATATTTCTCTGCTAACAAGTTTATTAGGTTGTTCTTTACTCTTGCCCAGGTCAGTAAGCTGGGTTTGCATAAGGCAAACCCAAGATACCACATTCTCTCCATTTCTAGATTCTGCTGTTGACTCATAGTTTATCGTTTTTGGCTAGTTACATAACTACTGTGAGCTCCTGTTAATTTAAGTGTAAAATGAGTGCATTAATCTGTACTTTATTAGAGTCTGAGAAAGCTTAAATCAGCATTATTAAACACTATAATCTAGAAGAAAAAGATCTATTAGGTATAACATTTTTATTGATTTTCTGCAGAGCAGCAGTGGAATATTAAGTTGTATTACAATGTTCTCCTCCCTCCCATTCCAAACAAGCCTGAAATCTTGAGCAATCAAAGAATAAAAATACCTTTCTAGTGTACATGCACTGGTGGGAGGGCCTTTGGCTGGATTGCTCACTACTTATTGTAACTTGGATTATAAAATAATTGTTCGTGGAAACTCCTGTAGGGCATCAACATTCACGCTGTGAGATTAGAACGGATGCCATGTCTAGGATTAATAGTGCTTGGAGGTTTTTCTCTCTGCTATTCACATTGCAGTCTCTGGATTGCCTCAAGGAACAGGAGCGCTAAAGGGGAAAATTTTGAAGAAAGACATGATAAGACCTTTTCTTAAGTAAGGTGCAATGTAAGAATGGCTCATGTTGTTCAGGTCAAAGCTCAGCAATCCCATTATCCTGTCTCCACCAAAATTTACAGCAAATTCCTAGGGAACACTATCAGAATGGGGCCAGCAAACAGCGATACTTTCCCAGAATACTTTCCGCTTCTAAGAAGGACTTCCTGAGCCAAAAGTGGCCTCTTTTGTCTTTGATATCCCTCAGCGGACTTTTCTTCCATGAAGCTGCAGAGTAGCTCTTTGAACTTGCACAAGGGAGTCTGTGTTTTGCATTGTGGTGCTTCTCTAGACTTTGGCTCCAGCTGTTGGGAAAAGTTGCCTCCTTCCTGCTATTTTTGTATTTCAGGGTCTATGACAATCATAGCTAAAAAAAACAATGCCCCAGATTTGCCACAGAAGGCCAGTTAGTTGTCATTACTTTGTTTTCCTTAACAGGAAACCATGTCCATAGGTGTGTAGTATTTTTTTTATACATTTTATATATATATATATATATGTATATATATATATATATATGTATGTGTATATATATATTATATATAGAGCTGTGCCTTGAGTATGTTTTATTCTGTTTTTCTTCTCTCTTTAATACATATTTTGGTTTGGTTTTATTCTGCCTGAACTGTGGATTAACCTTGCTTAAAACAGTTACTGGGGGTCTCAGCATGTTAGTTTTTATTTCTTATTGTGAGACCGGGCAGCAGCTGGGTTTGCAGGACGAATGATGGATGAAGGAGAACAGGAGGGTGAGGGCAGAGGATGGAGCTGGACTTCTCAGGTCACACTGGTCTGGGATGAATGAGATGAATGCCCAGACAACCAGAATGAACCTGGCTGAGCTGTAGAGAGAGCACAGGTCATGCCGAGTGTATGCTTTGATCCTATTTATTATTTTATTGTTATGGGACTGGAATGGGATCCTGCAGTTTTTGATTCATTTTCTGCTTAATCTCATAAAAACACTGCCAGCAAATTTCATTATTGCACTGAAAAGTGCTTCCAACTTGTGGACCAGCTGTAATCCCTTGTCTTTGCTACAGTTACCTTGGTAACGTGTCAAGTCACTTAAAAGCTGTGTATTATGAACTCATATATCCTCTCTAGCCCATTGCTGCTCTCAGTCATTTGCAACAGATAATTACCTCAGTTTCCCCATCCTTCCCTTGGGGTCGCTGGAGACAAAAAGAACAAATATACCTTGCAGGAAAACAGAGATGGGAAAGATCTGTAACACCTTGAGTGTTGAGTCCGAAGTAGAAGTCTGAGGCTCACTGACAGCCTTCATTTCCATGTGCTCTTCCCTGCTGGTGTTTCTGTGCCCTGCAATGTGTGCGAAGCCAGAAGTTCACTCATTGGTTCTCATTGAATTTGTGTTGTTTCAGCTCAAAAAGAAGCAGGTCTATGTTGAGAAAGTGGAGAAGATGCAGCAGGCCTTGGTGCAGCTGCAGGCAGCGTGTGAGAAACGGGAACAGCTGGAACACAGGCTGCGGACCCGGCTGGAGAGAGAACTGGAATCTCTCCGGATGCAGCAGGTACCCGCTGCTTACCTGTGCCATACTAGGTTTCTTGTAGGATTGTGTACTATACCTTACACCACACCTAAAAGAAGAGCAGTGGTTTTTTTCCATCCTGTAAAATTCACAGATTTTTCATTTTGTTGCTAGGATCATGGATTTACTTGCCATTGTATTGTTTTTATTTGGTTTAATTATTCCATTCCAACAAGAAAATTTAGGTAAGAGATCAATAGGGGATCCATCACGTGACAGGATTCAAACTTAGCCATATATCTAGATGCTGTTCTATCTTTAAATAACCTGGTTATATTTACTTTTATGTTATTATTAAAAATATTATTCACAGTTTAAGATTTTATATAAAATTCATTAACAACTGTCCTGAAAAGAGACCCTTCAAAAGAACTTCTGCATTTGAGAAAAAACCATGCCAAACCAGCAAAACCAATTCTGTAAATGCAGTTGATGGAAATGGATGGGAGCTTCATGTAGAGTATGCTCTTACAATTGTAATGTCAGTCGTCTTCAGTGAAAAGAATGAATGAGAAGTAGATTATGCAGTGGTGTTATGAATTGGATGCAAATTTTTATTTTTATTTCAACCTATGTCAAACACAGATGAGCTGTCAGGTTTGTAAATTTTACTGAAAATAGGATGCAAGCCTGTGTTCTGAACTGCATTTGGTTTGAGGTTATGTTTATCCCCCAACTTCTACCTCTGCATAGGAATGGGTATTTATATCTTAGTTGTACTTTTGTATTGGTTTTAGTAGGAGTTACAATAATTTGATAAACCTTTTGGTGTTACCTTGGTAAGGTAAGGTGCTCTGAACCCCACAATTTTGACAAAAATTGTCATTTCTTGTCATTGTTAGGAATTCTGAGCTGAACATACAATAGCTTTTTTGCACCATTTATTTTCTTTTAAGCTTTTTTAAAATTATTTTTAAGTCAATTATCCTGCTGATCACAGATAAGACTTTGATATAAAATTGTATTTTATCAGCTGAACTGTTAGCTTAGCAACTCCCTACTCTTTCTTGTTTTGAAAGTAAACACTGCCTATCTTCAAAATCTTGCTTTAGAACTGAATTATTTTTGATCCCCAGCTGCTTAATCCACAGGTATACACTGATCGTATTGATTTAATAACCAAATTCTTTTAAAATATTTTGAATTTTTTTTTTAGAAGATGTAGTAACTCTCATATACTTGTTAGTGTTTTGCTGGAACAGTGTTGGAAGTAAATCTATGTTACTTTAGGCATTGTGGATGGGCTGTAGACATCAGACCTGAACAGCCTGATCCAGATCTCTGACGCATGTGTGGGGCTTTACCCAGGGAAAAAGGCCTTAGGAGGAGTATTTTCCACCTGAGATATTTGCTTGTTTTTATTGACCAGCTCTGGAATGGCACCAGAAAGCACTGTAGCATGGTGCTGTGAGTTAAGCTGTCTTTCTTGGGAGCAGTGCTCAGTGTTTTATGGCTTTTGGGCTTCAACACTTGGAAAACAGAAAGAGCCTTTCTTACATTATATGAGCTTGTTTCCTGATTTTGACAGAGTGAAGCTGAAGTGCCCCTGCAGATGTTTCAGATTAAGCTCTAAAGGAGACCATTACCATCACCTAGTCTGCCAAGCGTGGCATAGGCCACTATGTTTCACTCTGGGGGGTCTTATGTCCAGCCAGTCCTGCTCTGGACCAGCTTCTGTCCCTCAGATAAAAATCAAAGAAATCAATCCTGAGACTTACAGATGCATCCTGAGACTTTTTTTTTTTTCTTTTGGAAATCAGCGTCAGGGTACATCTCAGACTGCCAACGTCTCGGAGTACAATGCCACAGCGCTTATGGAACTCCTGCGCGAGAAGGAAGAAAGGATTCTTGCTCTGGAAGCTGACATGACCAAGTGGGAACAGAAATACCTGGAGGAGAGTGTGATGAGACAGTTTGCTTTGGATGCAGCTGCAACTGTGGCTGCTCAGAGGTAAATGAGACTTTTCATAGGGATTATTTTCTTTTTCCAGTTGAATGTCATATTTCCCACCAAGGAATGTTGTCATACCAGCCTCCCATAATACCTCTCCTTGCGGTCGGAACAGCTTCTCAGACTTCTGCATGCAAGTGGAGCTTGGCTGCTTTTCCTGGGAGCTGTGCAATTGCCAACAATTAGAAACTTTTTTCCAGAGGAATATTTCCTCCACATGCAGGGGCCATTTTCCAGACTGGAGTTGTTCTAAGCAATTCCTAGAAACGGTTGATTCAAAACTGGATGTATGAGGAGTGTTCTGGTTTTTATTTTTTTAAACAGGAATCAGTACTTGCTGAAGTCATGTGGGATGGGCTAAGCTTGATGGTTCACATCATTCACCCTGAATGATTTGGTTGTTCTCCAGAATGTTTGTGAACGTTACTTTGTCATATTGTCCTCAATATTGTTACTAACCAGAAACATCTACTAGGAAATTCTGCTCAAAACATTCTGCTGCGTATGGAGAACACTGCTTGTGGGAGTGGGAAGGGAAGGGTGTCTGAAATTTGGTAATGAGCTCACATTCCAAGACAACTGTACAGAAAACACTTATTATGGCTGTAAATAGGCCTAAGTGCTTCAGCTAATGGGTAAACAGAAGCTGTTATTGGAGTGCAACTGTGTAGCGTTAGGTGTTGCTTACATAAAATTTCATTGCTCACTACTTTCTGGTTCTTGATGGCAGATTTTATTTTAGTTTGTTTCATGAACCAGATTCAAATAGGGATATTACTGCAGCTGGCTTCCTAGCTTGTAAGTTCACACTAGAATTACAGGGGTAGAGTTGCAGATCTACTGTGTTAGTGTTTAAAGACTTATCTTATCTTGCTGTAAAAGCAGGTTGTTATTTTAGGGTATTGATGCTTCTTGTGCACTGTTTTCCACCTCTCCAGAGATTCTCTAAAGGCTCTTGCTACTGCTTGTCCTTAGAGGCCACGTTGTATTTTCAGCGTGGGCTAAGAAGCAGAGGCCTGGACTATTGTTTAACGTGGAATGAGAATGGGATGTGTTAGGCCTGTCCAGGTTTTGTTAAATGAACAAGAATGCCTTCCAGTCAGGAAAGAGCCAACGTCTATTTTTCCATTTCCTTCTTGCTGCTTCTACCCTAGAAGACAGTATTGCATTAGCGTCAATGCTTCCGCAAGTTTGTGTGCAGTTGGCAGCTGTACTATCTCCTTCAAAAGTGAAGACTGTGAGGGATTCTACTAATTTTAGTGACCACCTCATCTACACTGTGCACATTTTTCCCTCTTTTCTTTGATAGTGGAAAATAGCATCCCTTAGGAAGCTGAGGTTGCAGGAAGGATACTTTACAGCACAGGAATCTCCTTCAGGTTGGGTTCCTTTGATAAATAACCTTCTTCTGCCCTTCACGTTGGTGTTTTGCTGTTCCTGATCTGAACTTTTGCAGGGTTAAAGGTACATCTACAGTTCTTTGACCCACTGGGTCTGAGAGAACAGATTTTTTATTACAGTTAATTGGAGTTCTTGGTAGCTCTAAGTTTTTGTGTGTGTTTGGTTTTTTCTAATTATGTTAATGCATAGCTATGGCAGTAACATGCTTTGAATGAGTCATACAGTGATACCAAGTGTAGCACAGTGACTTTGATCTGACTGAACAGAAACAAGTAGAATTAAATACTTACGATGTTATAGTTAGTGGACTGAACAGCTATCACAGTGTTAACATCAGGAGCTATATGGAATCAGTAGAAAGCTGTTTTCAGCCTGCTCCTAAGTGTTTTGACCAAGCTTAGGATTGTTTAAGAAATGTCCATGCCTAGTTCCCTTTGATACTCAGGTTCCTTCTATGATACTGTCAGAAGGGGAAAAATCTGATGCAAAGCTTGCGGTGTTTCAGTTGAAGAAAAGTGCCTGGTGCTCTGTACCATCCTTCCCTCTCCCTGTGTCCTTGGGTTTGCCTCATTGGTCAGTTAGCACCAGTGCAGTATAATCTGACTGAATCAGTTAGATATCAGACTGGCCCAGGATGGACAGTAGATTCACTGCTCTTGTACTGACTCACATATTTTTGTAATCCGTCTTTCATCAGGACTGGCAGTTACATTTTTGGAAGACACTAATCCACTCTAAACTCAAAAAAAAAAGAGAGTGGATATTCTTGTTTGATATTTTTGAACAATAATTTTATGCTACTAGGAGGAAAGCAGCAAATTTAACTGGTCCTTCATCTGCTCTACTGCTTGTTTTCAGAGACACAACAGTGATCAACCACTCACCTAACCCCAGTTATGACACCTCGCTGGAAGCTCGCATTCAGAAGGAGGAGGAAGAGATCCTGCTTGCCAACAGGAGATGTCTCGACATGGAGGGAAGGTAAAATGCAATCTGGTCCTATCTGGCTTCTTTAGGACAGGGACTTTAATTTAATTGTCTGGGTAAATGCCTGAGAACCAGAAATTCTTGTGTCTTCATCAATAGCAGTGATGTTCTAAACTCAACACTCACTTGGCCATGGAATTATCTACACAGCAATCCAAAAAATCGCCTTAGATTTTTTTGCATCTAGCTTGTTCCTTGTCTCTCTTCAGGGCATCTGCATCAGACCCTGGGCTCCAGCCACCTCTTAACAGTCTTACAGAACTGTTTTGCCTGGGGTTAGGTCCAGTACAGACTCTCCAAAATGTGTTGATGCTCTTCTTTTTGTTGGTCTCATGTCCTGTCCATAATGCAGCTTTGTCTCAAAGCCGCTTTCATGGCTCTTTAGAGCAGCTTCCATCAACCAAAGGTGGGTGCATATCTCAGTGCCCCGGTCTCATGCATGTGTACAGGGAGTCTCATGCATTACCTGCTCTGGTGGGATATGAGCAGCCAGTGTTCAGGGCAATAAGCTCGCTGGTATCCTACATCTCTGCCTCCCCAAATGCCTAAGGGACTCCTAGTCCCACACAGCCATGGGGTACTGAGGAGACAGGAGTGCAGGTACATTGTTCTTCTTTATACTTCTCAAACAGGATCAAGACTCTGCACGCTCAGATCATTGAGAAGGATGCCATGATCAAAGTCCTGCAGCAGCGCTCCCGGAAGGAGCCTGGAAAGACAGAGCAGATCTCCTCGATGAGACCTGCCAAGTCACTGATGTCAATATCGAACGCTGGCTCGGGCTTGCTGTCCCACTCCTCAACACTGAGCAGCACTCCCATCCTGGAGGAGAAGAGGGAGGACAAGAGCTGGAAGGGCAGCCTAGGTAACTTTTAAATAACGGCAGCAGCTCAGATAAGGGGGTCATTGCTTAGAGGGGAGGCAGGAGCAGCAGAAGGAAGGTGGTGTGTTGGACAGACAGATCAGCTGGCCTAGCGTGCAGTTAAAGCTGACTGCAGGCAAGATGGGGACACATTTAGAACAACTGCTTGTTTTGATCACTTTTGGGAAATAGTGACTTCTGATGTCCAGGCTCTGCCATTAAAATAAGTAAGCCCTTATTCCCAGTTTATTACCTGACTTTAGAGATATTTGAGATCTAGTTTGCAGAGTTCCCAAGCACTTGTGTTCATTTGAGTTGTTACAGCCCTCTGAAGGTGTAAAGTCTCCTTCAGTAGGAGCTGAGATGCTAATCAGGATTGCTGTTCTGTAGTGTTGTGCCTGCACTAACATGGCTTGTGTCTAGAATGGCTCAACACCATTGTTCAGAGAAAATGAGTTGTAACAGAGCGAATCTTAGGTGACTTATTTTTTCTGGGGGTGGTTAACCCCAGAGACCCTCCCTGTGAGACTAAAAAACCCTGAAATGTAAATGAGAATCTGTTGCAGCTGATTTCAGAGTGTGCAGATTTACTCTGCCATAGATGGGACGCTGCTTAGAGATGGGGAATTAAGGTGTTAGTGCCCACTTGCGTACCTTTGCAAGCTGCAGCATTCCGATACTGCTGTTCCTCAGGTACTTCAGCACCCAGTGGTGAAAGGTGCTATAGGTAAATAAAATAGTGCTGTCTGATGAATCACAGAGCACTTGTGGATCCTAGAGCAAGTACCACAGAGGAGTGCAGACCTGATACCAGTTAGTTTTCTGGGATTGTGAGATCTCCTTCCCTTTTTCCCCAAAGGTGTTCTGCTGGGAACAGAATATCGCTCTGAATCCATTCCCTCCACCCCTTCTCCTGTCCTTCCTTCCACACCATTGCTGTCAGCCCACTCGAAAACAGGCAGCAGAGACTGCAGCACCCAGACTGACCGGGGGAACGAGCAGAGCAAAGCTGCACCTTCCACTGCAGCTCCCACACCAGGACGACTCCCCAGTACAAGCCTGACCTACAGCACGGACAAAACAGGTAACAAAGCTCAGCTGCTCTCCCAGAGGGTTCCCTGCCACTGACTCACCATCAGTTCTTCTCTGTGGGACAGGCCCAGCTGTCCCTTTTTGCATTCAGGAGAACTGGGTTTAGTTTTTGTGAGGACAGCTGGGTTTCAGAGGAAAGCTTGACAATGTTCTGGGTGATCTCAAATGTTCTGAAGGGAAAAAAGCCCTAAGAGCAGTGGCGTGAGCATGGACACAGTGGAAAGAGAGGTATAATGAGATTTATGTATTGGAGTCGGTATATGCAAAGCCCAGGATAGTCTCTGAGTCAGTGTCTACTAAGAGTTAGTAGCATGTGAGATTTAAATAGGATATGAAAATGGGCTGTAGAAACTGGCCATTGCGTTTTAGTAGGTATTAAAAGCAAAGTGGACTCAGATAAGGGGTGGGGGCAGGGAGAGGAAGGGAAGGTAACTATCGGGATAAAGCTGTCTCGTTACTGTTCTGTCCCGGTCGCAGGACCGACTTCAGTGTTGGCACAAGTAGATCCAGTTGACAGTGACTGTCACAGAAGATGCATTTGCTTCCCACAGAGCTCTGAGCTGGCAAGAGCTGCTCATTTTCCAGACCATGCTGCCAAATCAATGCAGATTACACAACCTTGCCTCTTCTACTTACAGACGCATTACAATTATGTTGTTCTTTATGGAAGAGTGAATTTGGCTGGTCTGCTGTGCGTTCTGCCCGTGCTATGCTACTTAATGGGTATCGAGGGAGACAGGGGAACAGGTTTTGTGGTGAAAGTCTACACTGACTACATTGGTTTAAATGCAGTCACGCCAGTTTTATAAGCCCTTGTGTATCAGTGGGAGATACCCAAAGGGAATTTGATAAAATATCTTTATTTGTCTGGCTACACACTTGAAGAATTGAATTTTTTAAAATTAAGTAAGGAGTTGTTAGCTGTCTTTTAGCCAAGGACAGAAGCTCACTTTTAAAATGTTAATGTAATTTTTCTAACCTCAAATGATGTTACAGCTTTGTCTGTCTCTTGTTTTTCCTCATCACATAGATGGGCCACTCTTCCACTCCAGCACTCTTGAAAGAAAAGCTCCTGTTCAGACCGTGGGGCAGGACCTCCCAGATGGAGAGATGGTAGAATACCTCATCTGAAAGGCTGTACCAAGATCTGAGCTGGGATATAGTAGCAAGAAATTTTTAAAAGACATTTTTATTGGGAAAAAAATGTAGTACCTGAGTAATAAAAGAACACTCAGCTGTTTGCTCTTGTATATTATGTCTCAAAAGTATGGACAGGTTAATTTATAATTTGTTCTAAATTATAAAAACACGTAACACTTGTTCTTTGAAAGTTTCCCCCTTTTTTAATACTGGATCTGGTAACATCTGGAGAAAAACCAAGAACTTAGGTGCACTACATCTGGTGTTTCATTTCAGTATTTTTAAAGTCTCTTAAACACAAGTACCTACTCTCCCAGCTGTTGGTTGAATGTCTAGCTTGAATGCAGTAAGATGGGCATAATGGCCTTATAAGTATCAGCACCAGGGACTTAGTTGTGAGCATCCTTTAATGGTTGTAGAATACAGGTGTTCTGAGAAGCTTTTATAAATCTCATCTGTGTTCAATGGAGATTTCTCTTGACACTCAACATAAGAACTCAGAATAGGTATTTCACATTCATAGGCTGCAAAGATTTCCATGTTCAGTGTGGTAATGTTTTTTTTACTTCCCAAATTGTATTCTTTCTTTATTAGGGGAAAAAAAAAACCACTTCAGTGATTAATGTCACATTTCACATTTTTAGTTTCATTGAAAGATTTGCCACACTTTTGTACTTAAGTACTTTTCCAGTAATTTATACAGTGGGTAGTAAATAATATATTGCATTCATGTTTTACGTAAATTAAAAAAGGAGAGTTTACAGGCTCAGTTCTGATCTGTTAGATCGGGTTTCTGTCATTGTAATTCCATTGAATTTAGTGGAACTACTCCAAAGTTATCCTAGTGCAAGTGACAAGCCCTGTTGCTTTTCAGTGTTAGCAACTTAATCTGCTGCATCTGTGGAGATCTTTCTCCGTAGCAGACTTTTTCTATAGTTCAGATGCCTGTTTACTTTGTACGTCCCTCCTCCTTGGAGATACTAGGTTCTTTTTCATATAGCAAAGCCTCAGAAATAGAGCTTTAAAGAGGAGCTCTGTGTAAAGTTTCAGATGGCAAATTCTCTCCTTCCAAAACATTCTTTTTCTTCCTTGAACTGGGGAGAGCAGCTTAAAGAAAGTCCTAGAGGCATTACAGAAGAATGTTACACTTTTAAGTCAGGTTCACTTTCAGATTTTTGGGATCTAGCATAGATGCAGCAATGCTTTTGTTGCAGATGCTGTAGGGAGATATTAAGACCAATAGAGTAAACGAGTATCTTTTTGTTACTGTTTTTTGCATTTTATTAAAACACTTCAATATTAATTTCTGTTAAAAACTTCTTCTTGTTTTAATTGAATGTTAAAATATTTAATTAGCCAATGGTTCCATGTTGGGAACCTGGCTAGATCCAGCTTTCTGTGCAGCATTAGAGTAGCCAGCTTTCCATTTCAGATCATTTCACCCCAGAAATAAGGAAAATCAGCGATTGATCATTCAACAGTTAGTGAATGTCCTCAGTTTCTAGTTAGCTGACACTACTGATATGGTGTCCAATCAAAATGGCCTTACCAGATCAACAGCTGAAACATGAATTTCTCAGTGGAGAGTTGGGAGGTGAAAGGAGGTGCCTTTCATCTGCTGCACGGGTGACTTCAGTGCCTAACGGTCAGCCACAAGTTGGATTTTGTTTGTCGTCTAGTGATTGTCACTTGAAAAACAAGGAAAATGCTTCCCAACATTTCTAGCAGGTCTGTTGCTTGTTAGTGTTCTTTGGGCTGTATTCCTAGACCCACAGAACTTAGAGATGGCAAAATGCATTTAGTAAGATATGAACTAAGTCTAAATAGCCTGACTTTACCAGCGACTGCTCTAACAGGCAGCAGAAGCTCCCTTCTGTCACCACTACTTAAGACACTTCAGGGCTGGACTTTAAGGCTGTGACTGTCTCTGCCGTATGGGACAATGTCTTTCTGGACAGTGCAGTAGACTTTCCCTAACTGTATTCTAATAATCTGTCTAAATCAGTTCTCCACCCTTTTCTAGACAAACTCTTCACAGACTTGTCGTTCTCATCCCTGAGAATGTCTTACACTTACTTCTCTTGGCTTAATTCCAGCCTATTATATGAAGTAATGACCACTCTGGATGGTATGATTTCTCTTCCTCCTCCACAGTTGTTGAAAACGCAGGAGAAGCTTTTCTCATTAGCTCAAGATGTCCACCTTTCTGCCATTTCAGTATAATTTTTTCATATTTTGTGGTTTGAGCTTAGAATGAACAGTAAGGGAGATCAGATGCCACTGGGTGTCTGTGTGGGAGAGGGGGAGAAATATTTGAGTGCTTTTGTGTTCTTTGAAAGTCAGGAAAAATTATATTCTATCTTCATAAGTTCTTCTCAGCGGTATGAAAGAAGGTTTGCAGCTGTAGGGCTCTAGATAAACAGTTCCAACTTGCTTAATTTGCATTAATTCTAAAATATCTAGGGAAATTTGGAGCCTTTGCAGATAAAATCTGTTTTAGAAAACTGATTTTCCCCAATCAATACTGGCTGTTCAGCTGGACTAGGTAAAAATAATTTGTTTATCCTCCTTGCAGCTCATTGTTTTCAAACTTAATGCCTCTGCAATCTATTTTTACAAAGAAAAAAAAAGACATAATAGCTTTCTGTGAATAAAATACAGATTATAGACAGCAACTTTCTCCTCCAAAAATGAAAGCCAAGTGGTCTCTGACAGTGCAGGGCATCAGGATTGCAGGAGCCTTCGCAGTTCTATGCCCATGGAAGTAAATTTGGAAGAAGATGGTGGGGTTTTACATTGTTTAGGTCAGGTTCTTCGCCCTGTTTTGTAACTCTTCCAAAAGCAAAACCCACAAAATGTTTGCTTTTGACATAGAAGTTTGAGGTCATCTTCCTGTGCTGACAAACTAGGAGCCATCAGGAATGTATTCTTTTCCTTGAACTTCCTCAGAGCCATCCTGATGTGAATGTAAAAGAGCTGCTTGCTTTGAGGAAGATGTGTACTATAGTCTTCAGTCTCTCTGTACAGATTTTTATTTTGTTCTTAAGCAGAAACTTCTTTAAGGAGACAAACTGCACACCTAGTTCCTTTTCCTTCTGTAGAGCTTATTTCTAGTAGAAAGTGATTTTTAACACAATGATTGCAATGACCTTCTTTGCAAACCAAAATTTTAGACTAAGAGTTTTTCTTAAACTCGGGTATTAGAAGCAGAATTGTAGCTTTTATAAAGAAAGCCACATATTCTTCTTTGTAGAGCAAAACGAGAAAATCAAATTTAGTTATTTTTCCTCTTTACTTTCACTGCTTACAGAATGGCCAAACTCACAAGTCCTTCCCTTGGGCAGTTCCTTTGGGATTTGATGGCTCAGGGAACAACCTGAGATCTAGAGGCTTTTATTTCCATCTGGCCCGATAGCTCCTACCTGGCAGCTCTTGTGGGGGTCTGGAGCAGCAGTTTTCTGTAGTCTGAAGAGTCATGGGGATCTGTGAGTTGCTCCTCAAGAATCTGCTAAGGGTGGCCAAGGTCAGCAGTTATTGTCCAGGGGCTGAAATTCTTCATGCGTGGTCTCTGACTCTGTTGTCAAGTTTGTAGAGTGAGAGGCTGAAAACTGGCGTTAGCTTTCCTTCGTTTTTGAAGCTTTCTGAGCGAGGGGACTCGCAGAGTTTGAGACCAGAACCATTTCCAAGGACACCTCCTGCTCCAGGAGCCCACACCGATGACCAGCAGTGCATGAGATGTGTAACAACTGTGTCCCGTGAGCCGTGACACCCACACAGTGAATACCCTCAACCATGGCCAGAAGATGTGTGTGTGTGTTTGGGTTTTTTGCTGAAGTGGTAGCAACGTAACCTCGGAGCAGTCAGGACAAGCAAAACCCAGGGGATAGTTTGGCTTTCTCTCCCTCCCCATGGGGGCTGCCACAGGTAGCCCAGGATTCACTTGTGCTTCTTCATGCCACGGCCAACAGGTTTGCTCCGTGGCAGGGATGAGGGGCTGTGGGATGGGGGATGTCTCTTTTCATGTATTTGTATAGGAACTCTTTTTTAAAAACTAGCATTTTTATGTCTAGAAAGTTAAAAGACATTGTAAAATGTAATTGTACTGTATTTATGAAGAAAATACATTTCTTTTCAAAAAGATCTTATTCTAAGTTGGTCTGACTTCCAACACTACCATCTCTTAGGCTTTCAGAACCCTCAAAACCCCTGTGCTTTGCACTGTGCTGTGCAGCCACCCCATTAGGGCTGTTGAGATTTTAGAAAATGGTGACTCTCTGCCCTCCTAACTCAAGCAGAACCTGCGTGGCTCTGAGTTGTGAAATGTTTGAACACTTGATCTCCCTCAGCTTGAGCTCAGCACAGGGTCTGAAGTGGAGATGCTGGAATAACTGGAGAGCAGTCTGGAACGCTGTAGCTTCCAAGCCTTGCCTTGGGGAATAGCTGCCCGTTAGCTTCGGCTGTGGAGCTGGGCTCATCCCTGAGAGGTGTCACTCAGGACTCCTGTCCTGTCATTTGGGTCTCTTCCACATGTAGAGGAGGAGCTCTGGGGGGCAAATGGCTTCAACCCAATTTCCCTTTCAGCAGGGTTGCACTCTAAAAGGCAAGAAACAAGTGACCGGTTAGCTGCTGCTGCTGCTTTAGGATCCAAAATATCAAAGCGTAAATTAGAATACTAAAAGTTTACCATTTCACAAACTTAGAATGTGTGTCAAGAGAATTAGCTTTTCTGTATAAATCTGTATTGAAGTGAATCGTGGATTATTTTCCCCTCTTTATTTAAGCCATCAAGTTTATTTTGTAATACTGAACTGAGCTGTTTTGTAATTCAGCTGTTGAAACAACCCTAAAGTTTTCGAAGATTATGGCAGCTTTAATTCTAGGAAAGAAAACAAAAAAGTAAGTGTAAATATACACTAAGAGATCTTGTAAATGTCTATCATTGTTTGTAGTTAGCTATAAAAATACTTCATGTGTTTTTAAAGAATGGACCCTGTGTTTCCAATTTTTTCCACCAATTTGCTCGCTTTGCAGTAAATTCTCTTAGTATGAAAACCTTATTGATTATAAAACAAAATCAATCTTCACCTTATCTAGTCCTTGCTGCAGCTTGGCCTCTGTCTTTAAGTATCCAACTCTGAACTGAGGATTTTTCCAAGATAAAATAATCGTCATTCCGTGTCTCCCCTCAAACATCGCTTGTTATTTTTCCCTCTGGCTGGCCCTGCAGCTGCCCCGAGCTCTGCAGGCTCGCACACCTTCTTAATGATCAGATTAACAGCACTTGTATCCTGTAACTTTGGGCTGCAGTGACAGTGCCAGTCACTCATCTTTGGCAGCTAGACCTGTTTTCAGGTGTCTAAGGGTAACAGCAGATGTGTGACCTGGGTCCTCTTCAACAGGCCAAGGTGGGGTTTTGTTGATATGTTTTGGTGCATTTCATTGTCTCAAATTTATCTCTCCTCCCTTGTCATGCTGTCAGAGAGAGGGAGCAGGGATTCCTGGTTGAAAGGGGTCAGGCTTGATGAGTTTTCACTGTTGACTTTTGAATTTGATTTTAACCTAGTTGTCACCTCCCTTGGTTGCCAGTGCTGTAATAAACACCAGCTTGATACAGCTGGGGGCCAGTGGTCAGTTCAGGACATACATCCCCTACGCCTTCAGGCCTTTTGGTGTTTCTATAAATCTCTCTGGCATGCCAGAGCCAAGACCAGGAGACCAAAAAAAGACAACTCAGCCAGACACATGCACACACACACACACACCCCCCAAAAAAAAAAGGCTACAGAAGTTAATAGTTGGCTTATTTAACAAAACAACCCTGGCCTGTCTGCAAATGGGTGTGAGGGGAGGGCTTGGATATTTCACAACACCCCTGTTAGCACGAGAGCTGGTTGGCGTGGCTGGAGCCAAACACCCACAGAAGCCTGTGAAGATCTCACTGTGACTCTTGGGAACAATGAGAAGCCACAGAAGGGCAATTCGGGTTTTTCACATCCCTTTAGCTTTCCTGGAAGTGTGTTGACTTGCCCAGTTGGACATAACCATCTCCTGGAGGCTGTCCCTTCCAGGTGGCCACTCTGATGGATGCATCTATTGGACGTGTGCATGGTAAAGACATCTTTGATCCCACCTTCTGCTCTGCAGCCTGCCAAGATTTGGGGCTTGAAAGGAGAGAAAAAAATTAAAAGGTTGTTGGGTTTGTTTTGTTTATTTTTCCTGTCAATTATCTCAACCTCTAAATGAGAGCCCCTTTGCTCCAAAGCCTGGCTGAGTACAACTTGAGTAGAGGTCACCTGTTTCCCAACAGTCCCACTGTTCCTGGGAGTGCCAGAAGCTAAACCTAGGTTAGAACCTAAAACAGGTCCCAGATACTGCACTACCAGATGTGTTGTTTTATTTACTGTAAATCATTGCCTGTTTTTGCTTTTAGATACTATGAAGAAAAGCAAAATTCCATAATAATGCAGGATGTTTCTGGAGAAGGCTCTCTGCCTCCCCTTCCTGCTCCCCAAGAGAAAATTTGAGCATTTTATATATTCTGGAACATTTCTCTGAATTTTTTAAGAAAGAGTAATATAAAATGGCAGCAAAAGACTGACCTCATAAAGGTGCCTTTAAAGTGATATTTACATCCAGTGACATGTTTGAATGAGATAATCTTTGCTTTGTATTTTGGAGGTAAACTTTAGAGGAAGATTTTCATTGATCTGTTGCCAAAAGGACTACTAACTTTTAAATACAAGGCCTTTTTATGTACATAAATACATACATACACACACATAAATGCATACAATACATGAAACTGTAATTCTGAGAACCTCATTGTACAAGCTGAAATTTTCTTTTCATCCCCAGTCCTTTTTAAAATGTAAATGGTCAGTTTTGGAACTTCATTATTTCTCTACTCTTCTGTTTTCTGTTGCATTTTCTAACAGAAAAATGGTAAGAAAGAAACCTTCCTGTCTGCAGCATTTCAGTCCTTTATTTCAGTATCTTGGGGGTGTTTTGGCCAATAGGCCGAAGCACAAGGGGACAGGCCAGGGCTTTGGCTCCTGCCAAAGGAGCATGTGGAAACAGAGCTGTTGTGGCTGTTCTTGCACAGAGCATAACCTGGCTTCACCCACGCTGAGCAAGGTGCTGGGCAGCCCGCAGCCTCTTGCCTCGTTAGGTTTCAGAGTTAACAGGGCTCACCTGAGCTGCTTTTGCACTCTGCTTCAGGCCTGCTGCAGCATCACTGCAAGCGCCCAGCACAGTCTTAGGCTGGCCTACTTCCATTTGTTTCTCATTTTGAAAGGCATCACATTCAGATCACAAAAACTAGCATCAGTTCTTATTAAATTACCATTTTTGGAGGTTGGCAGGAGGAAGCCGCGTACTGGGGCTGCCTAGGGCTGAGTCAGAGCCCTGCCAGCCAGCAGTGATGCTACACAGCAGCAACCCCAAGGGCACCCAGCTCTTTCTTCACCTCCAAACACCACTGGCTTTTTTATTTCCTTTATTTGAAAAGGTTTGGCTTTTCTGTGACCATCCCACAGGGGGAGGCTCTTCCTGATTTTGGGAGGGAAATGCTTCTGTGTATTTAACTGCTTGCAAAAGCTCCTGGTGTGACTCCCAGCAGCTCCTTAGCTGCATTTCTGCTCAGTGCCCAGCTGTCCGGACTCCAGCCCCAGCACCGTCTGCAGCAGAAGGAAGAGGAAACCACAAGCATTTTCCTCCTGGAGGCAACTACCATCAAAGGGGCAACCTCCACCCAGGGCTGTGTGGCTGCTGCATCTGGCACCCTGCATGCTCTGGGAACACATCCTTTCAGCCTGTCCTGCTCTGGGAAATGCCCTGGAAGTGTGGTGGTAGGTCAGCTGATGGGTTTTTTCCAGATAAACTTTCATGGAATCATGGAATTGTCAGAGTTGGAAGGGACCTCTAGAGACCATCTAGTCCAACTCCCCTGCTAAAGCAGGATTGCCTGCAGCACATCACCCAGGTTGCATCCAGGTGGGTCTTGAAGGTCTCCAGAGAAGGGGACTCCACACCCTCCCTGGGCAGCCTGTTCCAGTGCTCTGGCACCCTCACTGTAAAAAAGTTTCTTCTTACATTTGAATGGAACTTCCTGTGTTCCAGCTTGTGCCCATTGCCCCTTGTCCTGTCACTGGGAACCACTGAGAAGAGTCTGGCTCCATCCTCCTTCAACCCACCCCTCAGATACTCATAAGCATCAATAAGGTCTCCCCTCAGCCTTTTCTTGTCCAGGCTAAAGAGCCCCACTTCTCTCAACCTTTCCTCATAAGGGAGATATTCCAATCCCTCCATCATCTTTGTTGCCCTAAGCTGGACTCTCTCCAGTAGTTCCCTGTCTCTCTTGAACTGGGGAGCCCAGAACTGGATGCCATATTCCAGTTGTGGCCTCACCAGCGCAGAGCAGAGGGGCAGAATGACCTCCCTCCACCTACTGGCCACACTCTTCCCTGTGCAGGCCAGGATTCCATGGGCCCTCTCAGCGACAAGGGCACATTGCTGGCTCCTGGATAGTTTACTGTCTACCAGGACCCTCAGATCCTTCTCCTCGGAAGTGCTTTCCAGCAGGTCCACCCCTAACCTATTCATTCAACTCATTCCTGTGCCTTTGCCTTCCCTGTGCAAAACTGAGAGCAGTCCGGACCCTTTTATCATCCTTGAGATCTTCCCTAGAGGGAAGTGCTTACCCTTTTGATTCCTCTCCGTGATTAAATCTTGAATTGATGGGAAGACCCCAGTGCTGCACAAGCACCAGGGCTCTAACATTCGAGCATCTCTGCTGCTTTCCAGCCTGCAGCCATGCATTCAGAGGCTGGTGGAGGCTGCCGAGTATTCTTCTGGGGGCTTGATCAGGCAGTGAAACAAAGATTCCCATCAGAAGTCATTTACAGAGCGCAGGATTATGGTTTGCAGATGCTTTGGAGTTTTTGTAGATGCTGAAGAGTTGAGGAATGCCGCTTCTCGCGGGGGAACAAAGCAGTTTCTGCCCCACTCCATGTCCCGTCTCCTCAGCCAGGCGAGCCCTGCCCTGGGACAGCTGAGAGGGCACCAGAGGCTCAGAAAAAGAGAAAACAGAAGGATTGGGAATTGCTTAATTAGAAACAGTTTTCTCCTTTAATGTTCTGCAATTACTTTGAGGTCAGTAGAATTATTAGTATTATTAATCACTGAATTTCCAGAGAACTAGAGTTAATGGTACCATAATTGGGGCATACTGTACAGCAGTAATTGCTAAGTGCCAGCAGGCAGCTAATTAAGTCTTCCAGCTCTTCTCTCTAGGCAGATCTCACTGCTTCTAAGTCTGCATCATGGATAACTTGGCTGCAGAGGATTAAAAGCTGGCGTTAGTGCACCAGCAGCCCATCAAAGCTGAGGCCGTGCCCACATTTCCAACCCTGCCCATCACATCTCGGGTCACCTGCTTTCAGGTGGCCTCCATGTGAGTCCCAAGGTGGGCAAGGAAAGGTGCTTGCTTTCTTGTGTGAGGTCCTCTAGGTGAAGCTCAGCCAAGGTACTGATGTTTTGGTCCAGGACTGGCTGGGATAAAGCCTTTCTGCCCAGGTTTGTTGCTTAATGAGGTTGTTATCACTCTGTCTGCAGGGAGTGAAAGGGGATTTTGATAGTGAAGTATTGCCACGCTCTATGGCCAGGAAGGTAAAAGTCACCTTAAGGATAAGGAGCGAAGTGTGGTAGGTTTCAGGATACTAAGGTGAGGGATTTCCCACTCCTCCCATTTGAAGGACTGGGAAATCCCTTACCTTGAAACCCACCATGGGACAGACAGAAAGAGCTTGAGAAGATAAACCACGGTTTCAGCATCCTCCAGAGCAGCTTGTCCAGCTCTAGTTTACTCAATCACGGGTAAGACAGTCACCCACAGCCTGCTTTGCAGCCCCCAAACACTTTGACCCCTTGCAGTGTGCCTGTCCCCAAACACCTATCCCTCCTGTTGTGGCTCTGGACCAGGTGCCACCCTCTCACCAGCTGCAGGGAATCACTCTTTGCTGGCAGGTCCATCCCCTGGCCGCCCTTGCAGGTGGGATCCTGTCCCCATTGAGCCCCCAGCCCCGCCCTGGGCTCTCCCTGGGTGCTGCAGGATCTTGCTGGCCGTGGTGGGCAGCATCTGCTTTCCCTCCACAGCAGAAACTTCCACGTTGATGCCAGAGTGTTTCCAGCAACTGGAGAGCACGTGAAGATGTTTGCATCCTAACTCTAGAAGGGAATAATAATTGCAATGTAATTGCATTTAGTGCCAACTGCAAATTACCGGCAAGTGGAAAACGAGGAGGTTAAAGCTAAGTAAACAATACAAATTAAAGATGCAGCAGCTGGCATAGCCGTGCATTACCAATAAAACCTGGGTTTAACCTGGGCTTCAGAACAGTTTTAGGACACTTGTGCCGGCGCGCTGGGTAGCGTCTGCTCTCCCCAACACCCAGCCCCGAATGAGCGCTGCTGAGTTCATTTGTACCCCTGCAGTTACAAGCCTGAAATCCAAATTTTGCCCAACCCACAGTCTGTTAAGATAATGAAACCTAAGTTTCTGAGTTTCTGCTGTATTTCAGATGCCCAGTAGTGAGGCCAAGCAGCTGTGCCACAGCAGCTCTCTTCGCACATGACCGTTTGGTGGTTTCACCCTCAAATGCTGCTGCCCAATCTTCACCCCAGGCCTGAGCAGAAAAAAAGTGCCTTATGGAGGGACTGAACAAACCAGGCTTGAACTGACCGTGCTTCAATGTTGACCCAAGGTTTTATTCTTTATAATTATACACCAGGGGTTCGGGGCGCTGGGGCTGCCTCACCCAGGCAATGCCAAGAAGGTGATGCTCTGCCCAACTCCTCCTTGTGATAGCACAAAGCTCAGCCCATTGCCCTTCTTTGCCGGGCAGTGGTTTCTTTGGTTGTTGTTTTTGATGTTTTTTTGAATGCAAAGAAGGGGAGAAACAAAACCATATGTTTGGGGAGGTCGGGGGCAGATTCCAAGAAAGTTGTGTTCTGGGTTAATGTTAAACATTTCACTGGCACTTTGTCTCCACGTGTGTGTGTCGCTGGTCTTTGTTTTAAGCCGGCCATAGCAGTTACCCACAGCGCTGAAAGTAAACAAACCCCCAGCAGAACATTTGAGCAGCTTTTATGGCTAAATTCATCCTCTTATCTTTTTTTTCCCCTTTACATAGGGGCCATTGGGGAAAGCAAGCAATGTTGATCTTTGAGGCATAGAGCTGTGCTGAAATTGTCTTTATATTTTTAATTATGGTGGGTTTTAATCCTAATCCCAAACTTCGCTGGACAATTTAAGTTCCTCTTGTAAAATCTCTTAAAGCCTCTGAGGTGGGACCCCTCCAGGAGCAGAGATGTCCCTAGAAAGGTGCCTTGTGTCCTGGCTGGGCTGCGGCTCGCAGGGTTGGTGTGTTCCAACCATCTGGGGGTGGAAACTGCCCAAGGCATTTTGCAAAAAACAATAATCCTTCCTTGGTTCCCCTCCTGATTTTCACAGAAAAGCATAATTTAGAAGGAAATCTCCAGCCTGGTGAGAGATGAGTGCCTGGTGTGTGGCTGTGCTTCCCAAACAAGGGATTTCTGGCTAATTCAGGGTATTGTTACCCAGGGCCATCTGTTCTCCTCTTATTATGTATTTGATATTTGGCTATTTCTCTGGCTTCACATCATTTGTGCTCCTCCACTGAACCTTGCCCTCTTCTTTCCTCCAGCTTTGCTGTACTTCTAAAAAATGCCACAATTTCCAATCTTTCAGGTTTTTGTTTTGTGTTTCCCCTGCAAGCCCCGGGCTGCTGTCTGGCTCCCTGCATTCTTTCTCCTGGCACCTCGGCTTTGCCCAACTTGGGACAGGTTCCCTCGTTCCTCCTAGACAGAGGCAGCACCGACATCAACCTCATCTTAACTTGCAGCTTTTTGTGCTTTGCTGGATAAGCGTCTTTGAAGCCAGTGCTTTGCTGCTCCAGAGGCAGAGCACCTGCTGGAGCTGGTGTTTGGGGTTCTGGAAAGCAGGATTTATTCCAGGCGTGTTCAAGCAAAACACCAAAGTTTAACATTTGGGTTTGCACAAGGGCACTTCCACCTGCAGCTCGGCACAGCCTACAGCAAGAAACATAAAGGAACTGACTGCTGACTTTCCTAACACTGGTGCTTTAAAAAAAAATAAGTATTTCAAGCTTTATAAACATGCTGAATGAGAAGCACGTCTCATTTATCACCTAAATAGTGCTATCAGTGTCCACTCCGTGCTGCGGGCGGAATTCTGGCGCCGGTGATGGACAGTGCTCTCAGCAGAGGCGATAAACAGATCGATAAGGAACTGCAGCCCAGGGGGCTGGAGGTGCGACAAGGCAGTGTGGTTTCAAAAACCTTGCTGGGACCCTTATTAAATTCATTTGTGCTTCTGAAAACAATTGGTGCCTTGTTGGCTTACACGTAGCTGTAAAATATTGCTCTGAATGAGGCATGAAACGTGTCGCTGCCCCAGGAGAGCAGCCTGGGGCTCTGTCAGAAGACCAAGAAGCAGGGAAACTAAAAATGCAATTAACTTTAAAAATAATAATAATAAACAAAACAACTCCCCACCATTCTCTCACTGAGTACATCAAAACCTGAGAATGGGAGGCAAGACCAACTGCAGGAGACAGATGCATTTTTTTGCAGCTGCATCTTTGCAACTTAATCTTTTTCTGCAGCATCTTTACACTTTGCCACCTACTGAAGCAGAGCTCACAAGCCACCCCCGGGCAGAGACATTAAGCTACACGGGGTGTCCATGGCTCAGGAACAAGCACAAAAGCTGCAGGACACACATAAACACCCCTGCTGCTGAGACAAACCCTGGTTTGTCTCTTCTTCCTGCAGCCCCTTGGGGTCCATTGCAGGGGAATAGCCCAAATCCAGCTGGAATCGGTCCATCCTTTCCCTGTTAGACCTGGCACAGCCTGAAGTCAGTGCCTTCACTGCTGCTGCAGCCTCTTCACCCCATCCCAGCCGCAACAGTGCTCTGGGCCAGAGCACACCAGCTGCGGTGGGTTTCATGGGTGACCATGGCCACCTCCAGCCTTCGGCCGAGCCACCATGTGTCACCTTGGCTGCGTGCTGCCCCTCTCGGGCTGTTTTTGTGGGATCAAGGCCACTCATTTCTCAAAAGCCTCTAGATGGCAATGTCTTGCAGCTCTGCTGAGGCGCCTCTTTCCCGGCTGCCGGAGCTCGCTGGTTAAACCGTGACTTGTAGAGCAACCGATTTAATTGTCAGCGACCCTTGGTGTTGCATCCTGCCCGGAGAGAAATAATGCTTCGAGCCTGATACTATTTCTCAGCACCTTTTTTTGTGTTGCTACCGGCTGGCTGGCTGTGCAAGGGGGTATGGCATCGCCCTGCTTCTGCAGCATCTCTCCGGGGGACCTGGTGCTGTGCTTTGGGAGCATGGATCAGAAGGACAAGCTGGTGAGCATGTCTCAGGTCTACCATCAGCCCCAACACCAGCATCTGTGTCCTGCAGGGGCCACACATACCTGGAGAAAAATAATAATTAAATCACCTGTTTTATTCCTAGCTGGCTAGAAAAGGATTTTCCTATCACATCTGAAATAAAAATACCTTTTTAAGGGCAGAGTGACTGCAGGTAAGGAAGGCTTTGCAGGCTGTCTCACTGCAGAGGGCTGAGCTTGAAGCACCCCAGATTTGGACACCCCCAGCCAAGAACCGCTGGCCGGGTGCCCTATTGTGTGACTGTGGTGGGCATGAGCCAGCTGGGTCCTGATGAAGATTGGTGAGACTGGAGCAGCTTCAAGCCAGGAAAGAGCAAATACTGACCTCCCTGGGGGCCAGGCAGCACGTTCGTCATGGCCCAACATCATCAAGAGCAGTGACATGACCGGAGCACTGCCACACACAGCAGTGCAGCCGTCCCAGGTAGTCCCTGGCGATGGATGCAGTAAATTGCATTTGTTGTGTTAGGAAAGGAGAACACTTCCAGCCCTGGGGACTGCTCACAGCAGCTGCCAGGCAGATAATATGGCAAATATTGCCAGTTTTCTCTGATAAAATATAATCAACGGCTTATTTCAGCCTCAGAGATGGGAGACGGGGGAAAGCAAGAGTCACCTTCCAGTTTAATTTCTGCGTGTTCACACATACACAGCACTTTTGCTCTCTAATTTCCATCTCTGCTTTCTACAGGTTGCTGAGCTGCTGCAGGAGCCAGCAGCAAGTTTTCACCTGAAGACCCCTGATTTGCTGTAGCTGCTGCGCCCTGCCTCCAGCCAAAGAGGGGGCTTGGCTCATCCTGCTGCCCACCCTCCGACTTCAGTTTCCCAGGTAACAACTTTTCTTCAAATAAAGGTTCAGACTTTTCAAGGAAGGGCTCTTTCTGCCTCCCAGGTTCACCCACCACTTCCCCCCCGCCCCGAGAACCATTTACAGGTTAAGGTATAGGATATGAGCTAGGGTGGATTGGAAGTTCACTAGTCACCAAGGACGAAGGGCCGCAGAAGGGAGCAGATAGAAGATTATGAGCCATTATAGAAAATGACAAATCATTGGAATAATAAACAATGCAGTAAGAGGTAATTATTTATCTCTATGCTATGTTGCTTGGTTATTGATTTAGTTGTGTTTTCAGCCTAGGTGGCCCTTCAGATGGATCCCCCAGGATTTATCATGGAATCATGGAATGGTTAGAGTTGGAAGGGACCTTAAAGTTCATCAAGTTCCAACCCCCCTGCCCTGGGCAGGGACACCTCCCACTAGAGCAGGTTGCTCAAAGCCCCATCCAGCCTGGCCTTGAACACTTCCAGGGATGGGGTCTCCACAGCTTCTCTGGGCAACCTGTTCCAGTGCCTCACCACCTGCACAGGAAAGAATTTAATCTGTGTTTTTCCATATTTCCTTTTTTTAAAGCCCCCTGTGTTGCAGGACTGTGTGGGACAGACAAGTCTCTTGGACTGGGAACTAGTCCCACATACCCCCGGTACTGACTGTCCTACACCAGCACTGGGCACTTCTACCTCTTTCAGCACAGATGTGGCCACGTGTGTTAAGGTCAGACTGTAGGGGCAGAAAAATAACCCAGAGCTGAACCCTGGGAATAACAGTGCGGACGTGGTTGCATCCCATCCCTTGCTGGTGCAGTGATGGCAGAGACACCAGATGTCTCCGTTATTGCCCAATTTAACAGTGCCTAATGAGGTCACTTCCATAAAAGAGGCAATTATTTCCTGGGAGCCATTTGCTAACATAATTAAGTCTGCTTTTATGCCTGGCTTTAGCGACTGGTGGAGAACAGGGCTCCTGTGAAAACCAAAGCAAGGAGGGACCGATTCAGCAATCACCACTGCGATGTGTCAGTCCATCAAAGCAGGGACTTGTTGTTTTCTTTCCCAGAATGGAGTTGGGTTGGCTCTGGTTGGATCCAAGTCCCAGCATCTGCATCAGGAGGTGTTTCTCCAGTAGTTGCTAGTTTGGGTGGGAGCAGTGAGGTTGGGGGTCCTTGATGGCTCGGGCTCAGCCATACCCAGGAGCACGGGCTTAGGGCAGCCAAACAACTCACCACTCAGATTTGCTAATACATGTTCACCTGTGACTGCAGCTGTTGCTGTGCCCTGGGCTGGTTTTTCATCCTATTCCCCATTCCAGGGACACGCCATGTATATTGTCATTTTTAAGTGTAAAAGATGGGGTTTCATGCCTTGTTGTATCGGTATCTTGGAGGCAATGGAGCCTGGAGGAGTTTTATCACTTCCTTTTTCTTAGAAAATCACCTCAGTACAAAAGTCATGGAGCATCTTTATTAAAATGAATAGGAAAAGGCTGTCCCCCCAGAGGCTATCCCACTCCATAGAATCATAGAATCATTTATGTTGGAAAAGACTTTTAAGATCATCAATTCCAATGGTTAACCTAATGCTGCCAAGTCCACCACTAAACCACGTCTCTCAGCACCAGATCTACACATCTTCTAAATACCTCTAGGGATGCTGATTCTGCTACTTCCTTGGGCACCCTGTTGCAATGCTTGATAACCCTTTCAATGAAGTGATTTTTCCTAATATCCAGTTTAAACCTCCCCTGGAGCACCTTGAGGCTGTTTCCTTTTGTCCTATCACCTGTTACTTGGGAGAAGAGACTGACCCTCACCTCTCTCCAACCTCCTTTCAGGCAGTTGTAGAGAGCAATAAGGTCTCCCCTCAGCCTCCTTTCCTCCAGGCTGAACAACCCCAGCTCCCTCAGCTGCTCCTCATCAGACTTGTGCTCAGGACCTCTCACCAGCTTTCTTGCCCTTCCCCAAACCTGTAGTGTTCATGGGGCTGTTATAACACAAGTGCAGGACCCAGCACTTGGTCTTGTTGAACCTCGGCCCGTCCATCCAGCCTGCCCAGATGTCTCTGCCAAGCCATTCGACCTTCATGCAGGTCAATGCTTCTGCCCGACTTGGTGTCTTCTACAAACTTGCTGAGGGTGCACTCAATCCCCTTGTCCAGGTCACTATTAAACAGAACCGTCCTCAGTACTGAGCCCTGGGGAACACCACTTGTGACTGGTTGCCACCTGGATTTAACTCCAGTCCCAAACCTGATGGGTGAAACATGACCATGAGCATCTGCCGGGGCAGAGCAGCCTTAGAAATGACAGTTCCAGCCCTTCCTTCTTGAGCGCAGCTTTAGTTAAAAAATAAACTGTCAGACACCATCAAAAATTAAAATGCCTTTAACATCCATCTGCAAGTCTTGTGAGCAAACCTGACGAGTCAGAGCTGCTGCCACTCCCTGCCTGTCCCTGAAAAGTTCTGTGTCCCTGTGCAGGAGCCTGGGTCCCGCTGCTGGCACCTGATGTCCTCTTGCGGGGTGGCATCCGGGGGGTGTGTCCCCCTGCCAATATGGCTGTTAGCAAGAAACAGGGGAACCCGAGCCTCTCCTGCAAGCTCCCAGGAATGCTTTAAGTGCTTTAATTTAATTTTAAAGGGATTTTTCACCTCCATCATGGATAAGGCAGATGTCACCCAGGTGGGGAGGAGTTTTGTGCCAGTGCAGGGGGAGCTGTCACTGCATGGCAGAGCAAAGGGGACAACAGGTATCGTGCCAGGACTGGCCCCATTCTGTTTTGGGGGTCACAGTGATGAGGACAGCCAGCAATCCCACAGGGGAGCTTTTCATCTACCTAATCTTTATTTTAGTGCTTTGATCCTTTCCCCACACCATAAATGGGAAAGTTTATCGCTGCTCTGCAAGGGGAAAGATTTAGAAAATTACAGTGTTGCTTCCCTGCCAGGCCGCCACTAAATTATTTAATCTCTTCTGAAAAATCAGCCCAGTGTCTGCTGTGGACAGAAACTCCCCAGGCTCTGCCTGGAGCCTTGGTCTCTCCTTTTACTGAGCTTTTCTGTATTCATCTGCTTTTTGCTGTTACTGCTCCCAGTGAAGGCAGACGTCCCCCTGTCCAGCACGCTGGGGTTGATAAAACTTGCTCAACTCCCAAGCGTGCTGCTGCTCTTGTGTGATTATTCCTGTTAATTACTTCCTTCGTAGCAGAAGCCAGATGCGAAGCCGACAGCTCTGAGTGCTGCTTGGCTTTTGCCCCCACATCTGCTGGCTTTGGAGACTCCTTTTGGAGCAGCAGCTCTCAGTGCCATTGGCTGGGAGGACAAACGGCAGTGCTGGGGGGCACTTTGCTGCTGGGGCTCTGAGCCCACTTGATGTTCTGAAGCTTCTCCGCAGCCACTTCCAATATGTTATTCCAAAATACATCCCTTCCCAATGTTTTTCTGGATGTTTGGGTGTTGGACACTCAGGGATGCGATGGTCAGATCAGAGGGTGCAGGAGTGGAGGATGTAGCTGGGTACCAAATCCCATCACATCCTCCCTGAGCTGGGGTGCTCTTCCCTCAGGTGCCCCAGGACTCATGCCCAACCCATGCAGTTCCTGGCCACCTATCCACACGTGCTGCCTGCACTGGGGTGAGCAAGGGGCTTTGCAGGAGGCACGGGTGGTTCTGGGCAGCAGGTGTGTTGGCAGAGGGGCTGCGGAGGGAGCAGTAACTCTGGGGTCAGAGCAATCTCAGCACAGCTCAGAAAATGGTACCATTAAACCCCAGACCTAACAGAGTTATGTTTCCCTCCAGATCCATTTGCCATGTGTTTATTGACCACCAGGAGTGACAGGTTGCTCCAAGCACATCAGCTCTTTCTGCTTCTCCTTCCTTCATCCCAGGCTCTCTGGGCTCTTGGGGATCACTTTGACCCCCTTTCCATGTGGGGAAAACCCAGCTCATGATGAAGGACAGGGAAGATGGTGCTCAGCAGGAGTATCACCGAGTCATTTTACTCCCCACTCACTCACGGAAGCACACATGCTGCAGCCCACAGTCTGTACCACAGATCGATTCCCGGAGAAATCAGAGTAATAAGCCTTCCAGCAGGGATAGGAATAGAAAGAGGATTTTACACCGCAGGTTGTGGCTTGCCCTGCACTGAGCTCCTGCTGTAAAGCAGCTGAACCCACTGCAGGTCTGCTCTTGGGAGGCTGAACGACCCTTAGAGGGGTCAAAGCCAGCAGCGTCCCTCCCAGCCTGCAAGTAGGGACAACACAACTGCAAAGTGCTCCCACAAAACGGTGGGGATTTATTCACAGGCACTTTTGAGCAATGATACTGTCTGGGGAAATCTGCAGTCTCTCACCCTCCCTGGCCAGGAAACATCACCTGTCTGACAGAAGACAGGAGGTATTTGAAACAACTTTGCGGTATTACTCATGGCCAACAACAGACCCAGAATGAGAGTTGCCCTTCTCTGGACTCACTCCAACACCTCAATGTCTTTCTTGTCATGAAGATGAAAACAGGAGCAGAGAAAGGACCACCCGCTGCTGTCAGGTTAATTATATACCCAGCAATGGTCTAATCAGTGGTGATGTGGTGGGATAGCAAGTGCTGCCTGTGCCTCGTTTCCTCGCAAGCTGACCACTAGTGAACCCAGCTGCTGCAAAAACACCTCAGCTGCTGGTGGGCTTCAGCTTTTTGGTGGAAAAAAATGCTACCCAATGAAAATTACCAACCCAAAACTAAAATTTCAGCCCTTTCAGGAGGAGATGGATGGGAGACCCTGTAGAGTGTCTGGGTGGGATCCATCTAAAACAAGACAGCTGGGAGGTATCACTGAGACCAGCTGGATGCTGAGGCACACCCCAGAGGGAATCCTGGGGAATCCTCCAGTGCCAAGGAAGAAATTTGTTCTGGGATCTGGATTCTCACTGCTCGAACCTGGCTGAGTAAAGGAATTGGGGATTCAGGGAAAAAGTAGTCTTTGCGAGTAGAGAGGTGAAGGCAGAAGAAAAAGGAGGCCAGCAGCATAGCTTCCCCAGCACAAAAAATCCATCTCTGGTGGAAATGGCTCAGGAAAGGTGGGACTTGGAGGAACCTTCTCTCTTTTCCACCTGCAAGGAACACAAGACCCAAGCATGGCACCAAGACTCCCTGGGTGGGTGGCCAGGGCTGGCATTTGGGGTCAGAAATAGAAATACCACATCCAAAGGCACTTTCCTAGGGTAGGAGGAGGAGATGCTTTTCCTTTTTCCCCTCTCCATCATTAGAGGATGCTCCTGAACTGCCATGACGAGGGTCTCTTGCTTTCCATCCTTAGTTGGCGTCATGTAACCCTTTTCCAACTGTTTCTAGGGGAATATTTGTGATTATGGAGTAAAAAATGCGAATGCTCCACAGTATTTTCTGAAAAGTTGCCATCATGCACAGCCCTGCCAAAACACTTGCTTGCAGAAGCGCTTGTGGGAAGTGAGGATGAGGTGGGATCGGCTCCACCTCCCAGCACAGGCAGAAGGTGCTTTGTCACCAACGGGGAGGGTGGCACCAGGCCTGCTCACCCCAACAGGCAGAGGAGCAAGGGATAAGCTGGTTTGGGCAGGGACCCGGGATGCCCAGGTCCCTTCCTCATACACTCAGCCAGGGCAGGGTACCCAGTGCTGCACTGCCATCAGGGATGCTCCACTGGCTGGATCAGCACGTCAAAACCCCTGTCACTACCCATCTCCAGTGACGGTGAATTACACCAGGTGTTTTTGGGCTGGCTTCCGCCAATAACAGAGTTGAGCATCACACAACAACAACTCCTCAGGGCAACCCAGCCTCCAACAGAGACAGCAGCACTGAGCTCCAGAAGCACAAATCCACAGCCACGAGGCCCTCAGAGCAGGCGTTTGCTGGCAGAGTGGCGTTTGGAGGGCTCTCTGCTCTTTTTTTTCATTGCAGGGCTTTGCGTTACATTCTATAATGCAATTTCTGTTAGCAGTAGTGAAGAGCATCTGCTGACAAACCCCTCCCATGGCCACCAGCACTGCTGAGCAGCACTCAAGCCCAGGGTAGCAGCTGAGCAGAGACGCTACGAGGAGCTGGATGGCTTTCAGTGTCTCATCCTTCCTGACTAAGTCCTCGCTGAGCAGGAGAAGGGAAGGAGGAGAGGGGGTGGCTGTGTCTCTGCAAATCCCGCTCCATCACAGAGCAACATAAATCACCACCAGCCGAGATCCCTGACAGCCTGCTGCCAAATTCCCCATCTTTATAGCGCCGGAAAGAATTTAAAATATTAATTTCACTGTTAGTGTTTGGCACATCTTTCTTGTGCTGCTTAACTCTCATCTCTCCTTGTAGAATGAGCTTTATGTGTTTCATGAGGTTTCCCCAAGTTTTCATGTTACCTGAAGGGAGAAGTAATCAGTAACCCCCCTAATTCATGACAATGACCTTTAGGAGTTCAAGTACCCAAGATGAGATGTATGTATGCATGAGGTCTTGCTGCCACAGGGTAAGGCAAAAACTGAGTGTCACTGTGGTACTGATGAGCTCTGAGAGCCACAATGGACCGGGCTGAGGAGCAAGTGCTGTTCAGACTAGTGAGGGTGCTCCCACTTCTCTCATCAATCCAACACCATATCCCAAGGCCAGTTATGTCACAGCAGACTCATGGTCAGATGGGCATGACCGAGCTGCACCAACATTAACAGTGACACCTGAGTGTTTAGAGCACTGTTAAAGGGCAAAAATCTTTTGCACCCATAAACAAATTCTTTGCTGTCTGCCCCAAGCTCCAGAGGCTATCTGTCAGTGGGGCCTGAGCTCCTACAGGCTCCTTCTGCACATATTCAGTCCTGCTGTGTGGCTGTGGGCCATCTCAGTGCCCCGTGCAGACCTCTAGCAGGATCCACAGCTCCTGTGCTATAGTAAAGTGGTGAGTATAAGTACAGAAAGATTTATCATAGGGACCGGCTCCAGGGTGCCTCTGGTAAATGACTTATTTATTTTGCTTTCTGACATCCGTTTTTGCTCCGGGAATGAAATGCTCAGCTCAGCTCTGGCAGCAGAAACCAGGGCTTGGGCTCCCCAGTGCACCCGACCACATCCATCCTGCCCTGGGATAACTCCAGCAGAAGCAGCCCATGGCCAGGGAGGCTCTTGCACAGCCAGGGCATACGGGAACCTGCCACCTGCATGTGCATGAGGACCATGACCTCCCCTAGATCACCCCCTCCGCCTGCACAGTGCCAGCTGCTTCAGCACAGACATGTTTTTGTCTCTTTCTTCTCCCCCTGTCAGGATCCTGCCCCATGGCTGGCAAAGCCCTCGTGCCAGAAGTGGTCAAGATGGTCAAAAGCAGCTGGCACTGCTGGAAGGTAGGCATGGG
The DNA here is from genome assembly GCA_013400375.1 of Thinocorus orbignyianus. NCBI lineage: Eukaryota > Metazoa > Chordata > Aves > Ciconiiformes > Thinocoridae > Thinocorus > Thinocorus orbignyianus. Next base: position 167,779 of record VXBW01003913.1, on the reverse strand, counting down.
CACACACTGAGTGTCTCACAGACCTCTGCTCCAGCTCAAATTGGGTAAAAACCTGAGTTTGGAACGACTATTTTTGTAAGTGCATTTTGAGTGGAAGGGCAAGCTCTGTTCTCATGGCAGTAGCACTGCTGGGTAGGGTGGTGTAAAATACAGCTTTTGCAGTTGAGGTTTATTTTCCTGGTACAGCTTTACTTTGTGTGACAGACCCCGGAATACCTCTCTAGCTTCCCATTTTCAAGGGGGCTGTTGCAAACACCCTGGCCTTCCACACTTGCCCTACCATGCCTCAGCTGAAGGTCTCTTGCACCAAGTCTGGCCACCAAACCTCCTACAAAGGCTTTTTTTCATAGCTTAAGTAGACTTGAACCTGTTTGCAGGACCTGCAGATGTCCCGCTTGCAGGTTTCTTGCCTGACCTGCTCTGAGGGGTTCTGCACAAGGCCACAGCCCCAGGGAGACTCCATGTTTATCCTCAGCTGTGTTACAGCTGCTCCAGACAGACTCGGCTCTCTGACCCTCCAGGTTTTGCCTTGGATAGACATGCATAGGGACAGTGGTGGCCCTTCCTCAGCTGTTCTGGCACCTGAACTCCCATCCTCATGCTCCTGCCTAGCGGGTATGTCCATGCTGGAGACTGGTAGCAACAGCTGGTCCTTGCTTGTCCCAGGTTCATCCCATGTGGATGCTCCCTCTGCAGTGGTGTGAATTGCCATGGAAACAGAGACCCAAGGCAAACAAAATCTGCATTTGAGCAGCCACTGAGGGGGTCTCAGGAGGGGATAGGCTGTGTTCATAGGCTGCCCTCAGCCTCAGCCCCAGGCGCTTTCCTTGTCCCAGAGCAAGGAAAACTCGTCCCAGATGTCCCTGCACATGCTGCAACCTTTCCCAGGGCACTGAGGGCTAATAATTCCCCATTTCTGTGACTCAGTGGGAGTTTGCTGTGATTTTGGTGTGGACATCAGACTGATGCTGCACCTCAGTGCTGCGCTGGTGGGAACCAGTAGCAGGACAGAGCCGAGAACTGAAAACTCATCAGACTGTGGGGTCTCAACTTCTTGCCCACCTTCAGCAAAAAAAATTAGTCCTCACTAGTTGGTTCAAACTGTTCCATGGGTACAGGCCTGACTGTATTTAGAGATGAAATATGCATTATGAGATTTCATATGAAATATGAAATAAATTTTTCTTTCCAAGTGGCACTGGTGGCTGGCTTAAATCCTCTGTACTAGCTGCTCTACCTCACCTTACTGGTGGCTGCTGGAAGCCTGCTGATGGGCCAGAATTTGCCTTGCTTTCTCCAGGATCATGGCCAGGAGGCAAGGAAAAGCACCTGTTAGACTGGAAAAGGGTCTCCAAATTATTCTTTAATAAATCTCAATTTCCTATTCCCCAAAGCCTCAGCAGGGTCAAAGGACCACCCCACAGGTTATGGGCAGCCCCTGCTTTTAAGAGGAGCTGCAGTGGAGCAGAGGAAAGCCCTGCATGGCCAGAGCAGGGATCGGCCAGGCACCTCCCCACTGCTCTCCAGTAGCCCTTTTCCTCCACCTTAAGGTGCCCAGAAGAGGAGGCTTTCCAAAATATCAGTTTCTGTTCAATCTGGAATTCCTCTGAAATCTGACCCTCCTTGTCCACGCTGGGTTTCCAGCCTCCAGCCTCTTTAGGGTGCAGTCATTCAGCTGAATTTCATTGCTGCTGCAGAGTTAGCTTTGCCTTCTAGGCACTTAGGTATAAATAATCTTTTACTATATTAATTACTTTGCACAGAAGGATAAGACATAAATTATAACCCAATGGGTTATAATTGCATGTTCTTAACACGTGTGCCTCGTTACTAATTATCCCCATTTTCCCAAGCAGCTTAAAAAGCAGAAGCATTGAATCACAGCTTCCAGGGAATAAAGCTGCTGAGGCAGGAGAGCGAGCCCCTTCTTGCCACCAAAGGGGTGTGTGTAAAATACTGCCACAAACACAAAAATAGCCCCCCCTCTCCCATGTAATTTTGGTGGATGCTGGTGCCCATAGCTCTCCTGCAGAACGGTAATGCCCGCAGCAGCCCCAAAACCTTCCTCCCATCCCATGGGGCTTTGCTTCTGCCTCTTTCCACTGGCAAAGCAGCTTCTCTTGGGTTTATACCAAAAAAAAAAAAACAAACCCAAAAAAAACCCCACAAAAAACTATGCTGAAAGCTTTTTGACTTAGACCTGCCAGGAGGACTGTGGCTTTCCAGCAAGTAACCCTTTGGGACAGGGTGGGTGATCACTGACTCTGCCGAGCTTGCAGTAAAGAGGCAAAAAATTATATTGTCATGGCTATGAAATGACCCATGAGACGACCTGCCATCTACACTTGGTTCACTCCAAGAATTATCTGATAAAATACTATGTTTCATACCCTGAGCCTGGGCAATAGCACCAGATGTCACCCTAGGTTTTGTGCTCACTGTAGCCCAGGTAACACCAGAAGACCTCTGGTACCAGCAGAGGTGGCCTCAGGATGTCAGAGGCATATTCAACTCCAGACCTCAAAGCTCAAGAGCTTGCAAGTCCAGGCTGTTGTTTCTGATTATAGAAAGTGTCTTGTTCTTCAGACCATGCAGAGATTGACATGTCACAAGAAGAGAAATTTGTATATGCATTGGCCGCCATGTCCTGGGACTCAGAGTAATGCCGTGGAGCTCAATTTAGTCACATTGCATTTATTCAACTACAAAATACATCAGGATCTTGTCCTTGGGATTGCTTTTCATAGCCTTCCTCAGCTATCCTCCACACAGCCTCCTTCTGCTCCCAAAAGCATTTATTCTCTGCTTAGGAGAGCCTGTAGCCAGCACATCCCACAGCCTTTCCTCCTCAGCTTGCTGCAGAGCCCTTTGACTCCCAGCCTCCCATTCCTAGGCTGGCTCCCTTGCAGCACAAATAACACCTGGGAGCTTTTTTGGACCAGTTTCCAGTCTCAAGACACTGGAAGTCACAGACTGCTCTGTTCTGGTGATGACATTCAGAGAGCAGAGGGAGACTTGGCCATGCTGAGAACTTTCAAATGGTATGTGAGGACCATGCTGGTTTTACGGTGCCAAGCGGGGCAGTGCCTAAGGGTTGGGCTGAGACCAAAGATTTGCAGAGAAAGGAGTAGCTGAGCCCCGAATCTCTTTTCCCCATATACTGATCTGCATTGCTTTGTAGCACTCCAGGGTTCAGTGAGAACTGGGGGGGGGTGAAAGGTAGGGAGAAACCTGCAGAGTCAGGGCGATGTGCTGCCCAAAGTTGCACTCGCTGCAGTGCACGTCTGAGCATCTATCCGGGGGCTTTCAAACATGCAGCCCAGATCCCACTATAAAAATAGTTGCAAGTGTTAATTGCAGGCAGCGACAGTTCAGCAGGCTCCTACCGAAACCTCAGCTGAACCTGGGAACGAGCAGATAAAATATGGCCCTTGCACAGCTTGTGGGAAACCTTGGATTTTGTTGAAAGGGACAGATAGGCGGGAGGACAGGGAGCGTGTTGTTTCTGTTCTTTTCACGGCAGGAATACGGCGTATTTGCAAGGTTATCTTTCTCTGAATGGCAAATTTCCTCTTCTCTCAGAACTCCGTTACTGCTAACAGCTTTGTCGTACAGCTCTCCTTGACAGCATTTATTTTTAAGGGCATGTTCCATCATTTATGCGACACGTTGTGGAGATAATTGGACTTTCCGTATGTGGTGCGAGAGGCATTGCCAGCCTCGCTGAGAAACCGCCCCTGTCCAGGGCAGGCACTCATCCCCTCCTCACTGCAGTTCCCACTCTTGTTAGCACCGCAGCTCTAATGAGCCTGGAGAAATTAGCTTTTATTATTAGTCAATTGGAGAAAACATTTCAGCAGCTTGTAAGATCACCTCCCCGTGTTAATGGCACATCCCTGCTTTTGCTAAGCCTGGTTGTAGGAAGCTGGGGGATTTATTTTTTTTCCCTCCCTTTTATCTGAATTTCTGCAGGGGTGAGGAGCAGGGGGAGCAGCCCCAGCCCCAGGTCTCTTGTGAAGTGTTGCTACAAGCTGACTGAAAAACAACAGTATTTTACATTGCAGATTTTAATACATGAGTAAAACACACTTAACTTCATCAATTTTTTTTTATGATACCACAGTGATTTTATGGGGAAAATGCTGCAGATGGAGCTGAAGAGCAGAAGGAGGCTCCTCCATCCCTGGTGCAGCTTCCCAGGGAAAAAAGGAACCCCAGACGTGGCTGTGTCCCTTGGGGTGAAGGCGGCCGGAGCCAGGTTCAAACCTGACAGGGATGTTCATCCTCCTCCTCCAGCTTCAAAGAGGGCAAAACCCCACAGGTATCGGGGCAGATGATAACCTGTGGCACCCAGCAGCCTCCTCTTCAGAGAGGACTTTGGAGACATCTCTGTGTCTTGCTAAAGACACAATTACCATTTCAAGTAATTACGCCTTGAATTAAAATAGCTTCCCAGCAGCCTGCAAAGCATTTCACCCTTAGTGCCATGATACCTCAGCAGGGATAAGCCGTGCAGGTTGGAGCCACCACAGGACCAGGAGGTGACTCTCCCACCTGAGACAGGGCAGGGGGCTGCACCCATGTCTCCCAGCCTGAGAGCTTGCAGTGCCATTGCTAGAGCAGATATAAACCAGAGGGCTGCGGTCAGTTCGGGAGAATTCTGAGGTTTCTGGGGATTTCTGAGCTCTTTGTTGTATTTTGGTTCTGGCAAACCTGTTGATGCTCAGCATGTGCTTGGTGGGGTGGCTGTGACCCTCCCTCCCTCCTGTGCTGCTGCTTGGCCTCTCTTCACCTCCAAAGCCTGAATCTGGTGTCCTGTCCCCTTTGTGTGGCATATGGAAGAGCATCAGCAGATGCCAAATTTGCTGCTTTGAATGTGTATCAAAAAATGGCATCATTTGCCATGGCTGATAAAATTCTCTTTCCTCTGTGATGTATTATTTTTTTTTATTTATTGAGGAGACAACAAGGTAAACAGCAAATGATGTCCTGTACTGATGGCAAACAGCTTCCAGGCAGTAAAGTTGCTGTGCTGCTTCGCTCCTATACAAAAAAAAAAATTTAAAAAAAGACATTAGCGTACTCAGATTCATTACTAGTTTAGTAAAAACCCTCAGGATGAGGGGAGGCTTGGACATTTAACTTGCAGAATTGCCCAAAAAGAGAGGTTGACTAACCTACAAATGATTTACACTCGCCGAAAGTATCTTGTCAAAATGAGCCCAAATTTTATGTGGCTCTCTCCTCTCGAGAGGAACATGATATTAATTTTTCACAGGCTGGAAATTTAATAAAGCAACTTTTTCTTTTAGAAAGTGCAGACGAGGTAATTTCTGCTGGCCTCCAGGCTGATAGATTTGCTGCTGATATCGGCCACAGCTGGAGGCTATGATCTATCACCCGAGGGACACTCCGAGCGGGTGCGGGGCTGTTAAATGCGTCTCAGCTGGCCTTGGGCTACACAAGTGCAGGGACAGGCACTGGGGAGCTCCTTGGCCAGGACAGCTCAGGGGCTCTATGTGTCCTGAATATTTTGGCTTCTTTCCTCATCTCTGGTCCTGTTCTGTGCCTCCAGTCACATCCTTCCTCCACCAGATACTGTGGTTGCACCAAGTCACCTGGGTCCAGCAGCTGCTTTTCCTTCAATGCTGCTGGTTCTTGGTCCCACACTGGTGCCATAGGTGGGGAACCCACTCTGAAGCTAGGGGTGGTGATGGACCCTTTCCTCAGGGCTGGCAGGGAGTCTGGCTGACATCTCCTGCTCCTGTCTGCTGCAAGCATCCCCTTTGCCTTTGTTTGCTTTCAGGTTTTGAAGGGTAGCAAATAATTATTCCCACTACTCTGGCTTATCACGTCTTCATTTGCTATAATGACATGACTATTCTGATTTAGTTTTTTAAATTTCAACAGCAACAAGCAAAGGGACCTGGGAAGCAGCAAAAAGCACTGTGGAGTTCCATCACCGAGGTCACTTACTGGACGTATTTTAAAAGCACTATTTGTGCACAAGCGCGTGGAAATTGCTCAGAAACCATTTGAGGAGGTGGTATGTGCATAGATGGCTCTCAAGCAGGAAAAAAAGGGCTAAAACCCACCAAAGAAAGTATCCCCTGAGGCTGTTTCACTTGTTTAAAGCTTTGAAAGGGCAGGGGAATAGCTCCAGTCTCTGCACCTGCTTCTCTGCAGAAAGTGGTCCACATCTCCTTCCTTATATAGGTACTTGGAACAAACCACACAATTATCCTCAGCTTAACTCCCTGCCCTTTTAATGTTCCTGTTTGCAAAAAACACTGAGGTAATTTTATTTGACCTCAGCTCCCTGTATCACTCCACTGAGTTGATTTGATACAGGTCAACATTTTCCTAGTGCCTGACAGGATTTGAGGCTGCCCACCTACACCTGCCCAGCTGCAGCACCTGGGGGGCTCCACAAAGGCCCCCCTGCAGGAGTCCTCTGGGAAGTAAAGACCCACAGTGGGGTGGTGGTGGCACTTTTAGGTCCCAGGCCATGGGACCTGCTGTGCTGGGACTTGTCAGCCTCTGTGATGCTGCCATCGCCCTGTGTCCCTGGGAACAGACACATGAAATGATGCATCCAAGCAGCTGAGGTGGGGTAAAAGGCCCATTATGCCTTTTTCTACAGGAAAAAAGGTTTCTGTGTAGTGACTGTGATAACTTCCCCATGCCTGTCTCACTGCTCATCCCCAAATTTCCCACCTCCTCCCTGTCCTGCTCACTCTAACTGGCAACTCAATCCCTTCACCCGCCCAAGTGGGGATTTATCATTAATTTTTCCTCACACAGCAAGTGCCTGCCAGGCTGACAAGGCTATCCCTGGCATCAGCATAGCTTCAGCTTTGTTCAGGGTCTGGCTGTTTGAAGGACGTGGCAGAAGCATCATTTGAACTGACCCTGCTTTTGGGGACATTGTCCAAGCAAAACCCAACCTCCAAAAATCTTTGTTATGAAAGAAACGTCTGGAGAGTGAACCTGTGTGAGACCAGCGCAACAGCATTTGATTTGGTCCCTGTGCAAACTAAAGCAGTATTTTGTTGTGGTTTCTTCATTCTAAATCATAGTTCTTTTAGGAGCGGTCTTTGGAAGTGGGGAGGTGAAACTGGGGCTTTGGTTGCTTGCAGCTTTGTTCACCTCCCCCAAAGACCTGGGTGTGCAGTGAGCCCCTGGAAACACTGTCTGTCCCTCTGGCTGCTGTCCATGGACATGCTGGCATGCAGTGGGAGGTCCTGGACACCTCCTCTCCTGGTTGCCCCCCAGTCCTGTGTACTACCCCAGCAGGTCCCAGGCAGCTCCCCTGCTGCTCCTGGGGTGCAGGGGCAGGAGGGGACCCATAGGGTCCTGGGGGCACATGGTGGAGCTGGAGCCTCCCCTGCTTGGGCTGCTCAGGATGATCCTTGCTGCAAAAACCCTTCTGTTCTTTGTCTCTTCCAAGGGGAAAAAAGAAATGATTTATTAGGCTTTGCTAAGGAGTGCTCTGGTTAGATTATAGCTATTGATTCCTATAAATACACATGTAGGACAAAGCAACTAATCACATCCACACTCAGCCAACGTGAGGCTGTGTCATGCAGAGACTGGTAATTTCAGCACAGCTACTGATTTCCCAGCCAGCCCCATTTCATCCCCCAGCACCTTGCACAGGGTGATGGTGACTCCAGGCTGGTGTGGATCAGCTGGGATTGCCCACTAATCCATCTGGCTTCCAAAAGCCCCGGTGGGCTCACGTTTCCTCTCTTAACGGGTGGAAATCCATTGTGTCTAGAACCAGGCAGATTTGCTGTCATAGCAGGGAATTTGAGGACTCTAAAATGATCCTGGGTGCGTGTCTGCCATGGGGAGGGAGCAGGCGCATGGCTGGGCTTGACAGCACTGGCTGATGAGGCTCTGCTACCTCACTCATTTATTTATTTTGCTGGGGAGCTGTGAAATATTTGCATTTGGGTTATTAAACTGATCGTGACATCCTCGGGAAGGAGGTGGTTGGAGGTCTTGCTTCTCTGCTTCTCCATCAAAGGGGACTTTGGAGAATGGTGTTTGAGATGTAAGGTGGTTGCTCCCATCAAGGCACAGGAAGAATGGCTGCAGCAGCACTGAAGCTACGCTCCAAATCGTAAACTATCACTAAGACGTACAGAAGCGTTTCCCTCGAAAACAGATCGAAAGAAAAGCCCAGTCTCCCCCAAACAGCAGTGCCCAGGGTGATGCTAGGGCATGGTGGAGGCACAGGGGGCACAAACTCAGCCACTGCTGGCACTGGGACAGGCTCCCATACTCACCAGCAGCCAAGGAAGAAAACCAGCACCCCCATTCCCCTCACTGCCACTTCTCATTTACCCTAGGGAACTGCCTCCTGCTAAAACAATCTGAGGGCTAACAATTTTTTAACAATTTTCTGAGGGCTAATTAATTCATCCCCTTTTTGAAACAATGAAGAGCTGGGGAGAGCACACTTGAAGTGGGGAGTTCAGTCACCTCACCACTCCCCAGCAAACACCAGCAACGAGAAATTTTACAGAGAGGAGGAATTTTTGCCCCCTGAAGCTACTGGTGGGAAATGCCAGGGGCAGGAAGCTGCCAGAGCTGCCCAGAGATTTCTTCATCAACAGCAAGGAGAGAGATGAAGTCTCATCTTCTCCTTGTTGAAGTCTCCTCCTTCATCAACAAGAGGAGACTCCTGAGAACCACAACTTTCTCCCCACCGGGCTTCTATCTTCCCAAGTATTGGATGGGTCAATCTCTCTACAGCTCTCACATGGCTTTTTTTTTGTGTTCACTGGAGATCAGGGGAGAGTTGGGCTGTGTTTTTTAGGAGCAAAGGGGTGAGGGTGCAGCCAGGAGCAGCCCCTCTTGCCCACAGCCTCCCTGCACCCCTTGTCTCCTGTCAGGCTTTTGCCCTGAGCCCTGCTCGGGATAATTCCCTGACGCACTGTCAGGATGCCAGTGTCTTTCAAGCCTCTTTAGCAGCTCTGTGGTTAGATCTGGTGCACCAAGAGGCATCATCATTCTTCCAGCGGTTGCTGCAGCAGCAGCTTGGGGTGTAAAACCAGCAGCTTTCCAAGGGCACTATTACTCACTGCTCTCGCAGAGACCCTTGTAATTCATCTATTGTGCAGGCAGGATTTCTCAGGAGTGAGTTCCATTAAGCTGCATGTGAGGGTTAATTAATTTTTAATGTTAACAGTCTTTTCTTTGTATCACATGGCGGTTCATCAAGTTCTGGAGGGGAGAAAAAGCCCACCTTCCCCCAGCAGCAGATCGGTTCTTTGCTGAGAAAGTCTTTCCGCAATTATATATGTGAACATAATTTTCTCTGCTTTATAGCTCTACCCTGTAATCTAGGGAAAGTGACATTTTCCTCTGCACAATATGGGTTAGGCTTTCGTTCTGATGATGTTGCCTTTGCCAATAGATTTTTTCCCAGTGGCATATGGCACGCAACGTTACATCTGCTCCCATTTCCAAGAGATCCTCTACCCTTTGTTGAATTTTTACAAATGCTATCAGTCTAAATAATCCAGAAGGCTGCTATGGCAACAAAACAAGAACTCGGTTTCTCTTTCTTCCCATTTCCCCCCCTCTTTTTTTAACCCTGGAATATAAGGGAGAAGGACACTGCCTGTGTCTTCGAGCAGCTGGGTGTGATGGTGTCAATGCCTTGCAATGGGGTTTGGGTTCCGATCAAACCTCACTGCCCTCCACTACCTGTTGGCATTGTCCTACATGCTGAAAAGAGAAGGGCAAAACACTCAAATATCTCTTTATACAGGCTGTGTCACTCTGGTCCTGAAGCTGGATGCGACCTTTTTTGTGCTGGACACCCCTGAGTGGGTAAATGAAAAAATGCTCATCTCTGGCTGCAGGAAAACCCCTGTATCCCACCTGAGTGTTCCATGTCATCGCACCGCAGCAGGGCATGGGGAACACCTGGGTCAGCAGAGGAGCAGCATCCACCAATTTGGGGAAAAATTGGGTTTCTCCAGACATAATGACTCCTCTAAAGAAGTCCACCAAGAATCTCTGAGACTGAAACCCCTTCAGACAGCTTTCCCGCTTCTGCTGCCCCGAAAGCTCTAATTGCCTTGTTAACCAAACCACATTCTTTTCATAGTATTGCCCTTGCAGCCTCGCTATCTCTTTTGATAATTTTTATTCACATTTCTGTGCTGATTCCACGGGAAGCCAACTAGATGGCTTTTTCTGTCAGCAGCAACGAGAGCGTGGCCCTTCATCTAATCCTCCAGGACTGAAGGCATGTTTGCCATGCAAAAACTTGGTCCAGTAGTTTGCATGTGGAGCTGTTCTGTATCATCTGGAAATAAAAATTAGAGAATAAAGTAAAGCCACAATTCTGGCTTGAATTAGCCACAGCTCATGTAGGAAATAAAAATCAATGAGGCACGGAGCAGATAAGGTCTGCAAGGGCCTTTTCAAGACTGTCTCTATTAATTAAAAGCTACTTCCAGGCCATGGCCTCCTAAGATCTCAGATGCACAAATTCTCTTAACTTCTGCTAGGAGAAGCAGTCAGAGCTACGGTCCCCCATTAGCCAGACCCTGTTTTTGAGCAGTGGACATGGGAGTGGGTGTTTAAGGAGAACTTTAATGCTGTGCCCCAAACACAGCCCTTGAGAGTTTGTCCTTACCCACCGGGTGCTAAACCCTTCAAAAACCCTGCTGTAAAATTAAAAAACAGCATACGTCACTGGGCAAGGGCCACCTCAGGCAGTGAAACAGCTGAAGCAGGGCATAAATAAATCAAATATAAATACAATTTAATAAAGCAACTAAAATGACCCATCAGGACCTCCATTAATCTGTGCTTTCTCCTGCCAGCTCAACTTCAGTGCGCACTCACCCAGGGAAACAGTGCGAGGAGAAAGTACAAGGTTTCTGGGTTAAATATTTACGACCAAAGCTTTTAATGACTATTTTTAAATCCATATTTTAATTTCTCGTGAATGCAGAAAAATGAGCCTGGGATGATGGGTTAGGGATTAGATTTGCCTTTGTAGGGGGTTATTTGTGGCAGTGGCACTGTGCACCTGGAGCAGCCCTGCTTCACCCCTCCATCCTTGTTTTTCACTAGCAAAACCTCAGCTACAATCCCTTAGCTAAACCCAGTGGGTCTCAACCTGACCCTGCACCCCATCCTCCTCAGGTGGAGCCATGCATCAGGATGAAGGCTCTCTAGGAAAAATGATACAAACCCCATGGGCCTTCTTGGCAGGAGAACTCCCCGAGACAATTTCCCCTCCATCCCATGGCTATGGCCACGTGGCTCTTATACAAGGGCGTCCTGGAACTTCTGAACCATCACCACAGAAATTCATCCACTGAAGCAATGAATGGAACGAGCGAGGCAAAAATAGGAAGCGGTTTGCTCCCAGTGAGGAGTTGTGCTGAGTCCAAGAGAGGGTGCAAATCACTTGGATAAACAGTAGCAGATAAACACATCTGTGCACAAAGTGTGACCGGGAAGGCCACTGCACTGCAAGCCATTGCTTTCACCTGGACTTCATTTCCTTGGACGGAGATCAGGATGGCCATGCCACCCATCTCCAAGGGATTGCCACCCGCAGCATGGCCAGGGGCTGCTGGGGTCTCCATAGCACTCCATGGTCCCCCACATACGCTCCAGCTGGGAAATCCCTCTCTGTCACAGCGACAAAGCACAGCCCAGGAGGTTACTTTTTGGTAATATTCTTTGATGTGAGGCAGTCAGCCTGGGGCAGAGAGATGCTTAGGATGAGTTCTCGGGTACTGCTGATTGTGGCTTGAAAGAAAATTTGTTAGCAAACCATTTGTAATTACCATCATGCTCAGGTACCAGCTGTCCTGCACTCGTGATGCCAGGCTTTGCCGGCGGCAAGCCGGCAGCCAGGTATGGCAGCATCGCTCACCCAGCATGTCCCCTCTCCCTGTGGCTCCATCCTGGCCCTGACCTGTGGGACGAGGACGGGTTTGCCAGGGGTCTGCAATCTTCCGCTGCCAGGCACTAAGTGCTTCTGGTCCTCTCTGAAACACGCACGCTTGCTCAGGAGAACCCTCAGCCGTAAGAAATCTGTCAGACCTTTCTGGTACAAAGATACAAAGTTAATAAAAATTGGCTATAAAATCAGACACAAAGCATTGCATTTTTATTAAGATCTAAACTGTGCGGTCTGTTTTATTACCATCCTTTATAAATTATACGCCCAAACCTCTTTGTTAGGTCTATAACTAGAAGACAGCCCATATCCAAATTTATTGTGTTTCAAAGACAGTGAATTACCTGTTCTACTGAAGGGGATGGCTCAGAGTTAAAACCTTGATTGAACAGAGCACCTCCCAGAGGAGCTGTGACATTGCTCAGCAGCTGGCTTGGGGGAGGTGGTGCAAAATAGGCTCTGGTGGTGTCTGGCACAGCACAGCATCTGCCTGGCTCCAAACACTCCTCATCTGCCAAGAGAAAAATGCATTGACTCACAGAGAGGACCACAGGGACAGTGCTCTTGGGGTGACACCAGGCAGACCACAAGGGATACTCAGAGGCCACCACTGTGCCAGTGGTGTGGGGATGATGGAGCTGCTGGGGTCCTGTGCCCCTGGAGCAGCTCCTGCTGTCACGGGGGAGCCATACTGGTGACAATGGGCTGCATCCCACTCGCCAGGGTGGCTCTGGGGACTGGAATTGCCCACAGCAAAGCCAGATCAGCCACTGGGCACCCATAGCTGCCCCTTCCCAAGGGAAACAGACTTTTGTGCATGGACAGACCACAATTTACCGCCTCAATAATCTGGGTGTGTAAGACACTCAGTATAGACTGCACATGTACAATTCATTTCTTAAAGACCCAGGGTATTCTAAATAGCAAGAGAAATGGGTCTTTGGCTACATGTGGGAGAAAAAGTGCTGGCAACGGCGCAGGAGCTGGGCGTTCAGGTTGGCACCCACCTTTGTGTCAGCCGTGGGATATGTCTTGTGACAGATCCTGGAGAAGTGGGACTGTCTCCTGACGTGCCAGAGGAAGGCAGAGTCAGCAAGGACGCTTTTGAAATGCCATCAGAAAAGCAGTAATTTCTAGTGTATTCTGTATGCATGTACGCACACAGATATATATCATAGAATCTTAGAATGGTTTGGGTTGGAAGTGATCTTTAAAGGCCATCTAGTCCAACCTCCCTACAATAAGCAGGGACATCTTCAACTAGACCAAGTTGCTCAGAGCCCGTCCAACCTGATCTTGAAAGTTTCAAGGGATTGGGGAATCTGACAATCTGGGCCAGTGTTTCACCACTCTCATGGTAAAAAATATCTTCCTTATATCTAGTCTAAATCTACCCTCTTTTAGTTTAAAACCACCACCCGTTATCCTATTGCAACAGGCCTGCTAAAAATTTTGTCCCCATAATGTATATGCATACACATGTGTTGGGCTCAGGTAAGAGCAAGGCTGCCATGAGCAACCCTGTGAAAACCAATCTGGGCATGGTGGGAGAGAACAGAAAACCCCAGCGCACAAACCAGCCCCTTTCAGGGCTTTGGAGAGAGAGAGAGAGATATTTTTGGGTATGACAGCAAAGACCATGTGGGTGCCCACTGCCACGCTTCACCACTGCATGGTGTAACCCCCGGCACCCCCACGGGGGACATGGGGCCGAGCCATCGGCGCAAGCGCCAGAGAAATCACTGTGGAAATCTCACACGTGCAAACTGTTGCATTGCGCATTTTGGAATGCGTTGGCGAATTAATTATTCAGCGCAAAATCATCAATGTGAAAACTAGTGTTTATTAGCCTCATATAAATCATAATTGCTTTAGCTTGGGGAAAATGATTAATAGTAGCAGCTTTGTGGCTGTGGCCGGCATTTGCATATGGCACAGGAGCAGGGTTGGTGTGCTGTGGAAAACCAGAATCTGTGTTGATGCTGAAAGCAGCACCTTCACCTCACGCGGCTCAGGCTCTGTCACCCTCTCTCACCATGCACAGCACTTACCCATTCGAGTGGGCCCTGCAGCTTCCCAGTGGAATCAAGGGGTTTTGATGGCATTATTCAGGTAACGACATAACTCCACGAGCGTGGATTACAGCGTGCCCTTAGCCCACAGCCATGGGCTACTGTGCCTCCAGGAAATGCTCCTGGCCACTTCTGTCTGAGGGATCAACGGCACAACTTAAAAACAAACCACCGCCTCCAGACAATATTTAAGGCCATTATAAAGACGTGGAGAAGACCTCAAGTTTGTTAGCACTTGCCTGATAGCCTGTTGCCCTCACAGCCAACCTTAACAGGCTCTGCAGTTTTAAAATTCTTATTTCTTCGTCTGTTTGGGAAAGAGAAATGCCTGTGTCATGACAGATCCTGGTCTTGAACGGCTCACTGGCGCTATATTTTACAACCTCTTGTGGTACTGCTGGAGGAGATTTTGCATATCCCAGCCCCTTACCACACAACGTCCTTCCTGGGCAGCAAACTAGGCAGCCAGAGTTGCCAGACAAATGCCACCATAAATGAGGAGCAGCACTAAATCCTGCTGCAGCTTTAGCAGGTGTTACTGCAGCACTGTCTATTCCCAGGCCAAACCTCTCCACAGGAGTGAAGGTGGAGGAGCTACTGTTGCATCCCACCCAGCCTGCCTCAAACCAGTTTTTAGCTGGTGGCTGGAGAATAAAAGAGTCACCTTGGAAATTGCAACACGAGCTGGGTTTATCTTTGAAAACACACGTCTTTTAATAGATTGGCACTTGCTTCTCTATTAAGTTTTCGTCACAGCACTGGCCGGGGAAAGGGCTCTGGTTTTGATACCTACTTTCAGCCAACTGCAGTCTGAGGAAAACCTGTCACCAAGCTGCCACAGACAAACTGTTAATGAGAGCTCATATTCTGGGCCTTCATTAACCTCCCATATCATCCAGACAGTGTCCCGTCCTGCACACACCAAACACAAGTGAAGGCACGAGCAGGAGCGTGCAAGATCTCAAGGTATAAAGAGTCGTTGAATGGAAAACAGGTGCTTTTTGGACCACAGTAAATGGGTTTCAGGCCCAAGATATCTATGTATGTATGTGTGCATATATATATTTACGTATGCACATATATATATATATCTAAAAAGAGAGACTTTTCCTCCCTCGGAAGACTACAGGGCTCTCCTCTACTGATTCATCCCCTCAGCTGCAGAATACAGAACCACTCCAACTGCTGGCTGCTGCCGACGACGGATGTGATCTGCCCAAAAGGGAAGGCAATTAATCACTTTTTGTCATCAAAAAGCAGTTTTTCTTGAAGGTTTCAGTGCAATCTAATCACAGGCCGCTGTCCCTCCAACACAGCAGACAGATATAGATGTTGTTGCAGAGCTCCTGGTTGGACTTTGCAGTCATCTCTCCACAGGGGTATTTTTTGGTGGGATTTGGGGTGGTCTCACCCAGTGTGAGCTGGGAGGGGCAGGATGGGGCATCTTCCTTTCCCGGTGACACCCAGAGGGCTGTTAGATGGGTTTTGGGAAGAAATGTGGCTTTCCCAAGCACCTCCTAAGCATTTTTTATCAATGCCTTCTTCGAGACTTCAGTCACAGAGCTCCAATACGTGCAAAGAAAAAAGGCGTCAATGCTCAAATCCAAAAATCCCATGAACTGGAGAGACATGAGGTAGAGCCCTGTCTGATTTCCTCCATCCAAATTCTGCCTCCCTCTGCCAAGTTTTCACTCATTGTGAGATCCAAAAATACAACTGTCCTACTGTGAACTTTTGCATAAAACGTTCGAAAAACTGCTCGTCATGCGCAAAAGCCAGGCTGATAACACCCATTCCCTACAAGGACAAAATCAATTGAGTTCTCACAGGCTGGTGCAAACACTGAGTCATCCGCCAGCCTCCGGAGCTGCTCAGGATCCCAGTTAACCACTTGCTTATTCCCACAGCAGCAGCAAGGGGGGGATTCCCAACTAGCACCTCCGTTACTCAGGAAAATGGGGATTTGAGATGTCGCACCATCTCAGTGACATGGGGTGTCCTCCCGTGTCATTGCCAACAACCAAATTGGGAGCAGGAGATGGAGCATGAGAGAGGTCCGTGCTGAGCAGGTGAGAACCCTCTTGGTTTGAAGCACCAGCCTCATCTCACACTACAATGCCCAAATCATCATGTTGCAATTAACTTATTTCCCTCCAGCCCATCTCTGCCAAGTTTTCCGTGCTGCTCCTCCTCCCCTGGAGATATCTGCTTTTTTTTCTTGCAAGGACATGTTACATCTACTGGCATGCAGAGCTCATCCTCAGCCTTCCTGGATGGAGGAAAAGCTGGATTTGCCTCAGCCTGGTTGTGGGGTGCTTTCTTTGGTCCTCTGGTGCATGGGTTAACATCAGTCTCTAATCTTGAGGGACTCATCATTTTTAAGGGTTAATATTAAAAAAAAAACCAACCAACCAACCAACCAACCAAACAAAAAAACCAAAAACAAAAGGAAGGAAGAGCCATTGTGAGCTCGGGGATGGATGTCATTGTGAAGGGAGTTTATTCTCTGCCTGCAATGCTGAAGCACGGAGGGGAAAGCAGCGACTGCTGCCTTGGCTCAGCTACCCACCAGCTGCATGTAGGCACCAGGGGCTCTGCAGCTGCAGGGACAGCCGGCCAGATGCTCCATGCAAGAGAAGGTGGCAAAAAGCATTTAAAATTGAGAAGTGATCATACACAGAATGCCTATCTGGTATCTCAGTGCAAGAGCAAGCCTCCTGCTGGCCCCTGGCCTGATCGAGTTGGTGCAGTCAGGGTGCTGGGTTCATTGGGGCTGACCCTCTGTGCCATGGTTCCAGCTGCAGCACCCAGCAACTCACTGATACTTTGCATTGTGTAAAAATGGCCTGCCATGTCATGTTTGGAGGATTTATAGAAAATAATGACACCTAAGGTCTCCATCAGCAGAGCACGCCCACATCACACTGAGTTATAATTTAGAGTATTTTCATTTTATAACTTCACTTCCTTGAGTTGTGGCTGTGAATATCCAGTGCATTGTGTACAGTCTTGCTTTTTAACATTGCTTATGAAGTGCCAGAGACACTTTCTGTTCTGCACTCCCTGAAAAGGCAGGATTTCTGCCCGACACTGATCTTTAAAGCTCCCTTATGATAAAAATACATAGAAAGGAAAAAAATCCCCATGCTGGCTCCAGCACCTCCTGCCCCGTGGGCTCCCAGCTGTGCCCCTCAAGAGCACCAGGCAGAGGTGGCTCACAGCTACTGCTTGTGAAGAGGCTATTTCTATAATATTAGAGAATTATCAATGATTTTGAGAAAAAAACCAAAATCCTTAAGTGTGCAACATTTGCTCACACCAACTCCTTCAATGTTTGACTGCCACTTCCTGACGTGCCCTTTGGTCCCTGCCTGAGCAGGGGGTGACCCTCGGAGGAGCCCAGCCTGCCCTCGCTGCCTGCCCCCGCGGCAGCCTGGCTCCGACTGCCTGTGTCTCAGCCGCTGTGCTGCTTTTGCTCCTGAATCACGTCAGCTTCAGCTCCTATTTCTCCTTGTGATTTTCTTGGAATGAACTTTAAATGGCCTTCTCCGCATCTCCTTGGCCTGGGTCTGGAAGGCAGTTGCCATGTGATACTTCAACTTATTACAGAATCATAAAATCATAGAATCACAGAATGGTCAGAGTTGGAAGGGACCTTAAAGATCATCAAGTTCAAACCCCCCTGCCCTGGGCAGGGACACATCCCACTAGACCAGGTTGCTCAAAACCCCATCCAGGGGTTTACATTTCCTTTGTTCATTTCAGCTTTTTTTTTTTTTTTTTCCTTACATGCTGGTTTGTTTCCCCCTGTTTGCATCTGTTTTCTGACGAGTAACACCCTCAGGGGTGAGCCTGCCGGACTCCGTCAAGCTGGGGACAGCCCCATCCCTCGGGTTTGCTCTGCTAAAATCAGAGGCAACTTCCAATATAAAACCATTGGCAATGTGAGCATCCAGCCTCCCCCAGCTCCACCACAGTCAGAAACTTCTCTTTCACATAAATACTCCAACAGATCCCAGCTACAAATCCCCCCACCACCTTGCCCTCTTTGTACAGGATGGAAACTACAGGTGTCATTCTCAGGTGTAGCCCTGCCTGTAGGAGCAGAAGCCATGGGTACCATCCCAGAGATGTATCACAGGCTCAGGAGGCTTGGCTGAAAAGTGGAAACAGAGTAGGAAAACAGTGATAACTGTAAATGATACTTTCTTTTTCCTGAACCAAATTGTATTGCTGTCAGTGTGACTCTGAGGTTTTTCATTTATCCTCTCTGATTTTCCCGTTTCTTAAAAAGCAGAAAGGTCAGCAAAGTTATTTCTGTCACAGCAATTCAGAGGAGGAAATTTGCTGAAGGAATTTTTCAAAGAAAGAAATACAAATGGGTTGCGGTTCTTAAAAAAAATAAAATGAAATGCCTGGCAACAAAAAAAATCACCATAAAGCAGGCACCTTTCTAAAAAGATTATTTTAACAACATTTGACAACAGTAATGGTGAGTTATTCTGAAAAAATACGTCAGTGTTTTCGCAGTGGCATGAGGAGGGGAGGATGGGTATGGCTGGGTATTTTGAGAAATACGGAAACTTGGTCTACCTTGGGCAGCAAGAATAAAAGGCAATATAATTCTTTGTAAAGCTACTAATGACAACAACGAGGTTTATCAATGTTATGCTGTATGTGTCCTGAGGACCTTCCCATATTTCAGCCAAATTTCTGAGCCTATGCAAAACCCAACTAAGGGGAGAGAGCAGCAGTAAAGCCTCCCTGGATTTCAGTTCTTAGGCTGGAAAACCACAGCAAGGGGCTCTGGGCAGTACAGACCAGAGGAAGCTTTGTAGGCTTTTGTGCTGGGTAATTTCTGAGCTGAGAAATGTGAGCCACAGCCATCTTAAAAGCAAATTTTTGACTTGCTTAGTTGCTTAGTGATGTTAAAAGACTGTTGAAACAGTCAATGGTGGAAGGTGAGGCTTTGCTCTGCCCCTGGGAATAAAAGCTAGCTGGGGTCAGATGGGGCCGGGGGAGATGTGCATGCCACAACCAAGCTGGCGGTCTCTCCCTGCAGACACCTTGTCTTTGGGAGCTGGCTGACTTTGGGGCATTTTTAAAGCATCATTTGTTTAAATTTTGCTGTTTAATCTAATACCCCTGCTGCAGGGTTGCCAGGGCTGTAGCAGTGAAAATGCAATTCTGGCTGAAAAATAACATCCCCATGGAGGCCTTCATTTTAGGTCCATTTTCCACACAAACTTATGGAAAAGGTCTCATTTAATCCGTTTCTAGATGGAGGTAGGGTTGGATCTCTGTAAATAGTGATGTGGTACAATTAATAACAGCTTGTAACTTGCTATGCCTGCACACATAGGCTTCTCGGCAGAGTAAAGATCTGCTGGTAGATAAGATGGAGAGTTTATACAGCAGCATAATTAATAACCTGCTACATTATTGCCTGCCCATTCTTCCTGCCAACCTGCAACAAATAAATGACAGTTACTAGAGAAAATGACACAGAAACATGGCTCCAACATTGCTCTAACACCTCTTTAGAAGTTGTTTGGCCATTTTGAACTACTGGGAAGGGTACAGCTCCCAACGGAACCACGCTGGTTCTCCTCTGAGCCTGCCTTTCCATGATGGGCGGCTGCCTGCTCGATCCTGATGTTAGACCAGGACCAGGACTGACAGACATCTGCTGTGCTTCCTGTGCCAGGAAGCAACAATATAGATGCATTACCCTTGATTTTGAGTCCAGTTTAGCAGATTATTTCAGTCAATTGCCCTACAGTTTCTAGCAAGCAACAAAAATGTTTTTGCTTTCAGTTTTCCTTAAGTAATGCCTTAATTTTGGGCTACTGTTAATCAATAGAAATAAGGCCAGAATTAAGCCCTTAATTAAGCACCTGAGCACCTCTGCAGTCCATCCCAGGATGTGCAGAGGGGCTGGTTACCAAGCCCATGAGTGCAGCGGGCAGGGCTTCAGGGGCAAAACCTACAACACTGAACAACAGCAGTCTTCAGGGGTGGAAAACAAAGACCTACAACTTTTATTTTCCAGCTGAATTAATTATTCAAGAACTGGGAAATATTAACCTGGTTCAGCAAGAAGAAGGATTTCTGGTCTAAGAGGAAGGCAGAAAGCAGCTGTGTTGTGCCTCAGGATCCCCAAGCTGTATCCCCCATCTCTTAGGGGAGAGGAAATGAATCTTTAAAATAAATGGTGGGGGGTGGATTTTGTTTTGACACCTTTCCCTCCGTGGGGTCACCAGCGCCCATAGGGTGGGTTCCCTGGGGGAGTCCCCACGTGGCCCTGGTACCTTACCTAGGCTGGATCCACCCCTGATGGCTGGTGTTTGAGGGTCTCATTGGCTTTATTTTTTAGAGACAGCTGCAAAGAACCATTCACCTAAATAAACCCAAGGTCACATGAGGCTGCTTGTGTGACAGTGAGGTTTGTGCTGAGGAGGAATGTTTTCCCCTAAGGGATCGCAGCTTCCTCTGCTCAATAGTCATGGTCATTTCATACATGTGTTGAGAATATTTAAGCTTCTAGACACTATAAAACTTGTTTCCAGAGAAAAGAGTCCATGAAGGCCCAAAATGTGCTCTCTCCCTGAGAGCTTTCCTAATCCTCCAGATTCAATGCACACAATAACCCGCTCAATGCGAGTGTCAGGTTTGACCTCAGCATTAGCACTTTCCCAATCGCATATTTACAGTTGCGTGGGGCTGGAACTCACAACCCCCTCCCCATTTCCCCCTGCTCCTGCTGGGGCCGGCAAAATCTTTTCCAGGGCTGTAATTCAGAAATAATGTTTGTCAAGAGACTAAAGAACAGCGGGATCAAATTGGTGCCGTTCTCCCGGCAGGCTGCGAGAGAGCAGAGACCAGCGGATGGTGGGGGCTGCTTGAAAGGGATGGATGAGGGGATAGGTGTGCCAGCTGCTCCTGTGAGAGCTGAAACTAAAATATTGCAAATTGCAATTGTTTTTTATAGGGTGTTTTGTCATGTCTCTGTCACAGAGCACCCTGCAGCTAACCAAGCGGGAGGGAGAGGCTGGGGGCTCTGGCTATGGTGCTTGCGTGCTCCATGACACCTTTTTCTGACTCAAAATTGTGCCGGGGAAGATTTTCACAAGCTGAAGGAGAGCTAAGCCTCCTCTGTCATATGGATTTCCAGGCAGCTTAGCCCCAGCTCATCTTAAACAGCTTGATAACTCAACTAGAAAATTCCCACTGGAGTAAGTGTTTGTGCTGTGTTTCTGTTGCAACTGCCAGAACAACAAATCAAAGAGCTTTTCTCTCCAACATACTGAGCCCTGACACCAAGCAAGGTATTTTCCATCAGCACTAGCAGAGGGCATGGTCCAGAGCCAAAAATGTCCAATGCCCAGCAAGGGCCAAGAGCATTGTGAGAGCTGCCGCTGTCTGTAGGTGCTATCGGGAAGTATGTCCGCATCGACAGTTCCTATTGCAAGTGCAATTGCCAGCTCTATACAAAGCATTTTCTTTACAAGGATGAATTTTATTCTAGCTGCATGTATGAGTAAGAGCATCAATGTGATTGCTTGCAACGCAGGACATCAAACAAGGAGGAGACAGTGAGAGTAATGAGACCTTGGGCAAGGAACAAATTTGATTTTGAAGGATGAGGCTCTAGGGGATGCTGGGTTCTCTGATACAAAACACCTGCCTGTGCCTAGAAGTAAAGCCCAAATCTATGCAGTCCTGCCTGCTGGGGAAGAGAGGAGGAAATGTAGGTAAAAGCTTGCTCTGATTTCACCAGGGGAGGGAAAAGGAGAGGGGAGCAAGGCTCCGCACCCCAACCCAGCCACCCAGGTGGAGGAGCTGGGCGTTCATCTCAAGGAGCAGAAAACAAACATTTTGCTGATATACGCAGATATCAAACATCCTCCCAGGGTGCAGGCGGGACTGCTGACAGGCCAAAGGTTTTTTCCCCTAACACTCCATTTTCATCATTCAAATTTTAGCAGAACTGCTAAGCTTTGTGCATCTCTCACCCCCGGCACCGAAAACGGCCCAGCCCCGCAGTGTCTCACTGCACCCAGCATCGTCGAGGCACTGGAGGATGCAAACTCCACAGTCCAACTGATTTTTGGTGTGGCCTGGGAAGCAGGGCACCGAGTATAACTGGCAACCAACCTGTCACCACAGGGCCAGGGCTATCAGCATTTCATGGGGGATCAACTTCCCTGAGGGGAAAAAGAAACCTCCTAGGTTGGCAAACCACGGGAGTGTGCAAAGCAAAAGGCTAGGCTGACTGCTGCAGCGATATTGGATTTGTGCTAATAAATTCTGCCTGAGATGGGATGATTTTCTGCCATTCTTATGAGCAGGAACAAGTTGGATCCCATGTACTAAATGGCATTTTGGCACTTAGCAGCGAATGATGGATTTCTCTCATCCACCTCCCCCCTCTCTTCCCTAATGAGCACAAAGTAGTCAGTGAGCAACACTGGATCTTTAATTTGACAAGAAGTGTGCTAGAAGAACAGATATTTGTTCTTGGCAGGCTACTTCATTCAGTTCAGCATTTAAAGTGGCAGTTTCAGGCCAGTTATCAGATCACCAGGGTGCTCTTTGCAGCCCCTATGATGTTGCACCAAGTCCATCCAAATCATAGAATGGTTTAGGTCAGAAGGGACCTGAAGATCATCTAGTTCTATCCTCTGCCTTGGGCAAGGACATCTTCCAGGTGTTACTCAAACCCATCCAACCTGTCCCGCAACATGGGGCACTCACAGGTCCCCTGGGCAATCTGTGCCAGTGTCCTATCACCTTCAGAGTAAAAAATTTCTTCCTAATGTCTAGCCTAAATCTACCCTCTTTCCTTTTAAATGCCTTGCTTGGATTTCTAGAATCTCCTCCTGGCATCCCATAGAGCAACTCTCTCCCACAGAACAATTCTCTCCCCTTGGTCAGATTTTTCTCCAACGCTGTGTTTGCTTCTCCTGGCTTCATCTGGGACCCGAGCACATGCTCATGTCTTCTTACAGACACCATATACTGTCAGAGTTTAACCCCAGTTGACAACTAGAAGGCGGAGGAGGGGAAGTGGGGGTGAGGAAATCCAAACCCCCTTAAACTCATGGGTTAATAGAACAGTAAAGGAAGAGGAAAATATAAGAAGAAGAATATGTACATATATATGGTTGGGTATCAATCTCCTTCAACAGGGCTAGACAAAAGTCACACCTTTGCTCCTCAGTGCAGAGAAACAGCAAGTGAAAAATGCTAGTGTGTTCTTAAAAGCAGGAGAAGGGGAGAAGGAAGCACCCAGGAAGAGATGATGCTTAGCACACTTGTCACTCAGCAGTTATTGACAAGACTAATTTGTTCCTAAATGCTGCAATAAAATGATTCCCAGAATAGTGCAGCTGTGTGATTACATTGAAGGTAATAATTAAATCTTATCTATTGGTTTTAATAATCACACACGTAGATGTGTGTGTGATGTTAAATATTGTTGAATTAAGAAGGTGAAGCACCTAGGAGTCTTGAAAACCATCTTTGCTTTGCTGCTGTCATCATTAGGAACAGGCTCTAAATAAGACATCCTGCACAGCCACTCCTTGCCAAATCTCCAAGTGCTTTACAAAGGCTGACATTTCTGTCCTTAGAAATTGTCTCAAAAAGCAAGGTGGGTGTTTTCTATTACCATAGTATGGGCATGGGAGATAATACCTGTTACAAACCCCTGGTCGAATTTTCTATGACTTATCAAGTAACCGTGGAATCCAAGTCTCCATAGAAACATCTGTCATTTTTTAAATGTTTACCATTAAAAAAAAATAAATTTGTGATAGAAGTCTTGTGGACCTCATTTCTCCTGCCAAACTGATTAAAATAGTACTGAGGGGAGAAAAAAATACAAGAAAGAGCTTTTGTTGTTCTTCCCTGAACAATTTAATCTTATCAGCTGTCATACAATGCAAACCATACCCCAGGCTGCTTTTGGGTACCTGAGCTCTTCTTCTTCCCTTCTGACCTCTCATTTTTGATAGTATCTCCTCAGACATCCCTCTTGTTTGTGTAGTGCTGCTTTAGAGGGAAATTATGTGCCAGCTATTAATACCAAATTACTGTTCATTCCAGAAAAAATACATCTCCTCTATCATGATGATGGATCCACGTGCTACTGTAGAATTGGGTGGCTGGGGTGCAAGGGGCATTCATCATATCTCTCCTTATTTACAAGACTGATTTTTTGGTATGTTTTTAAGTTGAATCGCTGAAACTGGGACATCTGACTCAAGAGACCATGCCCCCAGCTCTGCTGCTGTCTGGCATGTAGTATGGCTCTTCTCCTGCACTAAAACCCTTAAGTGATTTATCCTCCTGATCTAGATCAGAAACATCCTGGGCTTCTTCCCCAGCAGTGCCCCGAGGGGTATGGCACAGAGTCAGCTCTCAGGATGCTGAAATGGAAGGAAAGGCAGTGCGTGAAGCCCCACCTCCAGTGGGTGTAGGCTGCCCCGTGGTTCAGATACTCTGCGTTTGCAGGAAGGATTTGAGGTGTATCTCATTTGCAGCTAAGATTTTTCCATGAGATAATGGGGTTTGCTCCTAAAAATACTTTTAATTTCACTTTACCAAAGCTTTGCATTCCGTAGCTTCTTGCTTTGTCCCATATCCCCCACTGCTGGCAGATAAACCCTCCTGTAACTCTGACTCCGAGCCAGGTCCTGCACCCCAGCCTCCCAGGCCCTGCAAAGCACAGGTCCCCTGTGCTGTGCTGTGCCACGCCATGCTGTGCTGTGCCATGCCATAGCATGCCATACCATGTCTTTACTGTGTCCCACTTGCACATCCCCACGGAGGGGAGAATCCTGAAGTTATTTGCAGGGAATGGACCTACAGAGGTTCCCCGTGACTCTCCAGAGACCCCAATTTAGATGCTTAAAATCAAAGAGTACAAAACCCCCAAGCCATGTAATACCTAAACAGTATGTAAGGAAACAGATATTTCACTAAGAAAAAAGCTTCTTAATTATAAAAGTCTCATAGTGAGAGAATAAAGCATTTGACCAATATTTTTAGACTCACTACAGGACTAAACCATTAAAACAGAAGAAAAAAAGGCAAATTAAATAAGATTCTTGAGTAGGGTTTTTTTTTTTTCCCCCTGACCCATAATAAATGATATCTCAAAATAAATAACATAACACTTCATGACTTATTTTTTCTTTAAAAAATCATTAAGTCAACAACTGTTAGTGTTGCCTCCTGGGAGAAAACTTGGGAGTGTCATTAATATTAAAGTCCAGGACATCTGTCAGTGTAAATACTGTCTCTTTCCAACTCTTTATTTGCAGGTTGAAAATCATTACTGCAGTCAAGGCATATTTGAGTCACACTTGTAGAAGAGTGAAAAATCTCTCCTGGTTTACGGGTGTCAGATTCTCTGCTGGAGATCTGTGCTGAAATAAAGAATATTTAACTTTGAAGAAAAATAATTTGTATTCACCTTGCCCGACAGGCAGTTACTTTTAAAGAAATTAAGGAACCAGTAATTGTAATTTAGAGTCTCTTACATGCATAATACAAAGCAATGAAAAATAAAACATGCTCAGGTCTGCTCAATGCCTTGAAAAAACGTACTTTAAATTATTCAGAGGCAGTTTATCTTGCACAAGGTATGCATGAAGCCCCCACATTAATCCCTGCTCTTGGGAGCAGAAGGCAGGGGATGGCAGCTGTAGGAGGGAGGGGAGCTGCAAGCATCCCTTGACTGCTGTTAGTGAGGTGTTTTGGCTCTGCCCTCCAAGGGATGCTGTGCCACAGTGCTGCACTGGGATTCTCTATCTCCCAGAGCCTGTTTTTGGAAGAGCAGCCTTCAATAGCAGCCAAGCGTGAGTGACTTAGAGTTTAGAGCAAGCAGAGTGATAAAAATCCTTCTCTTTTTCTCTTTTTCCCAGGAAAATTATGGACTGTAGCCTGGAGACCAGTACTGCATGCCAGCCCAGCACATTCTGACAAGAGACCATGGTCCTCCCCACCAGGATCTCCCAGCTCTCAGCTGGATCTGTGCTTACTTTCCTCTCCTGACTGGGAAGCGTTCCCTTCACAGATAGCACTGGGCACAGACAAAGCTCTGGAAGTGTTGACAAAGGGCCCTGGAGTGCAAAGCCTGGGAGCTTTGATGGAGGGGTACAAGCAAAGGAGAGAAAAAGCCCATTTAAAGAGCAACTCGTGGGCACTGCATGGCTCAGGGCCCCATTCAACACCTGTGAATGTCAACAAGTACTTGCCTCTATTTTTAATATGTACAAACCCAAGGCCATTACAAAACCTTTTCTTTACAAGATTTGGTTCTGAATTCACCCTGGCAGCCTTTTAAGTGGATGCTTTCAGCACAGAGAAACGAGAAGTCTCATAATGATTGATGGATATATAGAAATATTTGGAAATATTAATAGCAGGGTCAGACTGGAACGGAAACTCAGCACGGCAGAGGTCCAGCTTGGTAATTTAAGTGGAATCAGCTTATCACGAGGTTCTAAAATAGAGCTGGGTTGGTAACACTGCCCCAAACCTCTACTTCTTAACCTTATAGTAGGGTATTTCACTAGGATTTCTGGCAGAGTTTCTGTTTGTGAGTCAAGCAAACCCTTACAGAAATCTCACTGGGACTCCAGCACCTGGGCTCCTTCTGCTGCACAAAACCAGAACCAGAATTTTGCTTGGAGCCAAAGGATTCAAGTGTGCCCTTGGCTGTCTTCTCAGGATGGCCCTAAAGAGGTCCTTGAGCAATGAAAGCAATCCAGTGACCTTTCTGCTTCTCTCCCCCTGCAACCTGAGCAAGAAAACTCTTCACCGAATTTAGCAAGTAGAAGCTTATTATATAGCACAGTATATGTGAGCAGGTAAATCTGCCTTCTCCATGGAGCAGAGGATAATGTAGGAGCACTGTCGTCTGTGACAGATGACAGACAGGGCAAAATCTTTCATGCAGCCGAGGAAGATAGTCCCTCACTAATCCCCTCCAGGAGTCAGTTTATCATACACCAATTGGCATGAAATAAAATCCAGCCTAGAAAAATGGAAAGGTTATGAAGACTGAATAAAGCATGAAAGCTGAGATCTGCCCTGCTGCTGTGTTCCAGCCCTTTTTGCATCCGGGGAGTAGGGAACAAGTCTAGAAATAAGACATAGTACTACTATTAGGCTTAATATTTCCAAAGGTGGAGGGAAAACAGGTTCATCTTAAACCTGTTGAGTGGGGCCCATTCAAATTTAGTGTGTTTTATTCCCCAGGCAGAGTCACACTTTGCAACGGGTACAGATTATCTATTACCTCTCGGATCATAGCTGGATGTGGGGAGGAAGGCACGAGTGACGGCCATGAGCAGCGTTCCTTCAGTGCTTTCCAAGGATGTGGCCTCTGGCAGTCCCTGAGGCTGTACCCATGCAGGGACATGGTCCATGATGTCCTGGAAGGAGAGCACGTCCCTGGCATCCCAAGCAAAGTGATTGCCTGGAGAACACAGCACTCGAACACCGACAATTAGCCTGTGACTTTTAGTTGCAGACATGACCAAAGCATTCAGAAGAATTTATTTAAATAAAATAGAAAATCAGATGCCTGATCTTATTTTAAAAAGACTGAGGTTCCTCCCTTATAATTGCCAGGTAGTTCAAAAGCAGCTGGAGCAATAGCACCTACAGCAACCTTCTCTAGGTGGACCTGCTCTGGCAGGTGGGTTGGACTAGATGATGTTCAAAGGTCCCTTACAACCCCCATATCATTCTGGTATTCTGTGATTTGGAGATCATTTGGGCTGGCTTTCAACTTTTATTTTTCCCGTATCTACTTTATGAAGATGCCTTTGAGACAAGAGCTGCAGCCATCTGGGTTACTCAGCTAGACTTTTCCACTAAGTTTGAAAATGCAGATGGGATGAAAGTTAATTTTGTAAACAAGGTGACCTCTGAAAAAGGCTGAACATAAAGATGAGGCAGCGAATATGTTAAGATTTTATCCAAAATGTGCTACAAATGAAAATGTCACCCTCGTAGAGGAATATGGAGACTCCTTAGCATCACCAATCTTTTGCAGGGAGGGTAGATGCTTGTGAACTGTGTATGGCTCCACTGCTGCGATTCCCTGAGCTGCAGGTATGGACCCTAAATAAGTCTGGTTATTTAGAGGCAGAGAAGAGGTTAATAAATAGTCTCTTCCTGATGAAATCAATTTAATTGGCTTGACTTGAGTAGGGATAACAATATACTCCATCTCCTCTCTGGGCATTTTTCAGATTATGTACAGTAGCTGTAAAACCATTTTTTATGATCTTCCTTCGATGAAATAATGAAATGACATCCCTGACGTCCAATGTACCAGCCACTATAATTCATGGATGAAACAAGAAACTGTGTTTGGGGGACAGCTCAGGACAGAAGGCAGATTTTATTTATTGGGTTTGGGGTTTTTTTACTACTGTGCTATATTTCATTATGTAACCTCTCATACTATATTCAGTATTAATTCATGAAGTATTATTTGGAGCTTATAATGTAAAACCAGTGAAGTGTTTACTGGATGAGTGTTTTATGTGTGTGCACAATTACTTTGCTGAATCTGTTTTATCCGCTTTCAAGGGCCTCTTTTTCATATATCCCAATGGTTTAAATAGCATTTTTATTAGAGTGCTTAGGATTTAAGTAGGTAAACTCTTCTGAGTGATGCTTTTTGGGGATCTCTGGCATTTAAAAAATTAAAGCGATCTAGCTGAGGCTGGCTTAACTCTCCCAGCTCTTTAGTGTGCGTTACGTGACTCGGATGCAAAATTTGAGGCTCTCTAAGTCCTCTTTGGTCCCACAACCAAAGTAGCTGGAAGAATTTGGATGAATTGCAGGAGTGAGAGATCTCGGGATCTCTCAAACTGGCCAAGGTCAGCATTGCCCCACATGCAGCCAGAAGGACAGCAGGGCATAGGGACGGTTGCTTTCTCTTCTCAGGGTGCAATGGAGGTGGTACAAAAGCAATCAGCGCTGCGCTAACATTTCAGGCAATAAAAATGAAGTACTTTTGGTTCTAAAGGCAGCGAATTACCAGCCTGGGTCACTGTGTGAGACGGCCAGCATCTGTAACACTATCATACAGTGGGATTTTTGGCTACTGCCTCTACTTTTCCAAACTACTTGCTATTTGTTTGATCATTTCTATATACTTTTCCCAATCAGATATCAGTAAGAAATTCTTCACTCTGAAGGTGGTGAGACACTGGCACAAGTTGCCCAGAGAAGTTGCGGATGCCCCATCCCTAAAGGGGTTCAAAGTCAGGCTGGATGGGGCTTTGAACAACCTGCTTTAGTGGGAGGTGTCCCTGCCCATGGCAGGGGGGTTGGAACTCAATGATTTTTAAAGTCCCTTCCAACTCTAACCATTCTGTGTTCTATGACTCCATGAAGACCTGCAGCATGTGAGCTCTGTATTTGCCAGTGTCTTCAGGGTAGCAAAGCAGAGCCACACACAAGCAAGACAGAGCAGTGAGGGGGCAGTGATGGTTCTGGGAGTCTGGTTTGGGCATTGACTCACCAGCCTCACCCTCAACACTGTTTAGACCCCTTTTCGGACAGCCAGCTTAACATGAGCCAGCAGTGTGCCCAGGTGGCTGAGAAGGCCAACAGCATCCTGGCTTATATCAGGAATAGCATGGCCAGCAGGAGTAGGGAGGTGATGGTGCCTCTGTGCTCGGCACTGGTGAGGCTTCACTTGAGTACTGTGTTCATTTCTGGGCTCCTCACCACAAGAAGGACACTGAAGTGCTGGAACGTGCCCAGAGGAGAGCCACCAAGCTGGTGAAGGGTCTAGAGAAAAAGTCATATGAGGAGAGGCTGAGGAAACTGGGCATGTTTAGTTTAGAGAAGAGGAGGCAGAGGGGAGACCTTGTTGCCCTCTACAACTGCCTGAAAGGAGGTTGCAGAGGGGTGGGTGTTGGTCTCTTCTCCCAAGGGAATAATGACAAGACCAGAGGAAATGGTCTGAAGTTGCAGCAGGGGTGGTTTAGATTAGATGTTAGGAAGAATTCCTTCACTGAGAGAGTGGTCAGGCACTGGAATGGCCCAGCCAGGGTAGTGGTGGAGTCATCATCCATGGAGGTATTTAAGAAACATGTAGATGTGGTACTTCGGGATATGCTCTAATGGCCGAGATTGTTGGGTTGGGTGATTTGTTTTGTGCGGTTTGGTTGGTTTTTTTGTGTATTGTTTTGGTTTTGTTTTTTTTGTGGGGTTGTGTATGGTTTTAGGTTCTTTGGTGTGTGTATGGTTGGACTTGATGATCTGAGAGGTCCCTTCCAACCACGAAAATTCTGTGATTCCTATCTAGTACTTAATCCTGCTCCCCTTGCCTCCCTGGGGAGGCAGGCATGTCCCCAAATTTCCAGGATGCACTGAGCACAAAGACTGACTCCAGCACAGGTGCACGCATACACTCACACACATTGGCTTTCTTTGCTGTTGCCCGCCTGGCCCATGGCAGCGGGCACAGAGCCTCCTTGCACACTTACATTCATTTTTGCACACCCAAAGCAAGCAGTTTCTCTGCAGAGAGCGCACTGCAACATGCACTGCAGCTAAAGCTGACACCAGTGCTATTCACAGCAGTGTTGTGGGAGACAGGTTTGCTCCCACTGGCCATGGACATGATGCCTCTTTTGTTTGCCATATTTTGTCTCATCTGTGCCACAAAGTCTGTCATCCCTCTGGGCTTCGTGCATCCCACCAGGGAGACAGAGCCAAATGGCCTCATGCCAAATGAAGGAAAATGGTGGTCTTATGCTGATGGGCTCATTAAATTAACCCTTAGAAACACTTCAACCCCTATTGATCAGCAAGGCACCAGGAGGCTCTCCCCGCTCCCTCACGGGCAGCCACAACCAGGGACAAGCGCAACCAAAGAGCCCTGCTCGCTCCATTAAACACTAAGCTGCTGTAATGAAGTGTGATGGCAGTGATAAATCCTGCCATTAGCTCCTGTCTTCGGGCCATGAGCGTTGGCCCTGCCCCAGAGAAGGGCTGGGACACCCACCCCAGCAGCCCTGCTGCTGGAGGGAGGGACAGGCAGAGCAAAGCTCCCCCAAGTCCCCGTCCCCAGCAATTAATGTGCAATCAAGCTGAGCAAGGGATGCACTCAGCATTTCTGTGCAGCACTGCAACGTGCCTGCTTACTTGAGCTCCCCTCACCTCCAGATGCCTCTGCCTGCTGTATTTTACATCATTCTTCAGGTCTGAAAAGCTTTCCAGAATATGTTTTGCTCTTGCTTTACATGTTACGAGGTTTTTCTGCTCTTTTACAGCATCTGCCATAATATGTGTTTGCTCTTAATACTTTGGAAATTACTGTATACTAATAACATGTTCTGGATTTCCTGTGTCTTCATCCATACGGATTAGAGATGCTGCTGCAGTTCAGTGATGACAGAGTAATCTTAAAGAAAAAAAAAATTATGAATACAGGGGCTTAAAACTGAAATTATTCTTATGGTTTATATTATTTTATCTTCTCGAAATAGATAAACATGGAAAACCACAGCTTTCTAATTGGGGTTAGTCAAACAAATCACGTACTTAGACAGGGACACATCTGAATCCTGCAAAAGGCAGTCATGATTTTAGGCATCTGCCAAATGATCACAGTGGTGGAATTCAAGTGGCAGTCATGGTACAAGGCAGGTATTGGACAGTTCAGCCGATGGGGACAAATGTGACTCTTGGAGATAGTGAGATGACAGTGGGGTCAGGTGCTCAGTGTTCCCTAGACCTCATAGGGCTTTGTCCGGGCTGGGGGGAACACAAGCACGAACATCTTAACAGCCACCAGATCTGCTTAAAGCCCCAGTTTGGCAAAGACTGTAAGCTTATAAGATGCTTAATCCTTGTTCATTGAGTGCTTAAGCCACTTTGGAGATGTATTTATCTATAAGCATAGTCACAAATCCTACGGTGTCGGGGATGTTCATAGAACTAAGCATGTGCTTAAGTGATTTGCTGAAAAAGATACTCATAATTTGAATACATGGTGCATTTCTGATGCTGAGAGCAGGATCAGGCCTTCTGTTTGTATTGACTAATCTGACTTGAAATTGTGGCAAAGTCACTACTTGTATTATACCTAAAAGCCTTCCTATTTCCATCAGATTTTTCAGCTGTGGTAACAAATCCAAAAGGATTTCTGGAGTTTGCAGGCTGAATGTTTCCAAAAATAATAATAGATGTCTACAAGAAAAACACATTTGTGGGTTGTGTGGCTCAGGGCAGGAGGAGTGAGAACACATTCCCAGGATTTTGAGTGATGGAGCCCAGCACTGTGCCCTGGGCACAACCAGGAGCC
Organism: Thinocorus orbignyianus; assembly: GCA_013400375.1. Classification (NCBI taxonomy): domain Eukaryota; kingdom Metazoa; phylum Chordata; class Aves; order Ciconiiformes; family Thinocoridae; genus Thinocorus; species Thinocorus orbignyianus. Next base: position 135,411 of record VXBW01003913.1, on the reverse strand, counting down.
CCTGCCTTGGGGACATAGATTGTGGCACAACCCACATGCAGGGGCTCAACCTCAGAACCCACCAAAGACATACCTCAAGAGGTGCTACACTGGATGCATAAAAATGCAAGGCAGAATCTGGTCTGCTATGTAAACAAGGAATTTTCTTTCTTTCCATATAAATCATCTGAACTTCTGCAATTCCTGCCTCTTCATGTTACAATGCTTTGAAGACAGGAGAAGAAAAAGTGATGGATGTTTGTGGTTGCAAAGGACAAATGTCAGACTGGGAAGTTTTGATAGATACTGAAGGCCCATCTAGGTTTTCAGCCAACTAAAAATTAATTTTACAGGAGACAGACCATTAGAGGATGAGAAAGGAACAAAAAAAGCCCAAACACTTATTCTGGTGCAGATGGGGGAAATTTTCGCATCGCTTGGAAACTCATGGGTGCAGTACAGGATGTTTCACATGGTCATTGAGATTTCCAATGTATGGGATGTGAGGAAGATGTGTTTCCCACGGCAAACACATACAGCATGGCAGCCCCATTAGTCCTTATTTAACATGCTAACCATATTGTCAAATCTTATACAAATACTAATAACCGTTAATGTTTTATTTTACACTGGGTTCTTCCTGCTCTTTGGGGTTGGTGGAGTCCCATTTATCACTGTGCCAGCTGAGCTAAAGGGAAAACCATGTTCTGGCAGTGCCAAGGAGTTGCCAATAGATGCTCCTTGTTTGGGGGCTCACCATTTCGCATGCCCTTAGCAACAGCAGGATCAGCTGGACACCACAGAAAGGCAAAGGCAACAGTGAAGGCCATGAGGGTTGTGCCACACTGCACAGCTCTTGGCAAGGCTCTGTCACTAAGGAGCAGAAGAAAGCATAGAATCATAGAAAGGTTTGAGTTGGAAGGGACCTTAAAGATCATCAAGTTCCAACCTCTCTGCAGGGGGGCAGGGACACCTCCCACCAGAGCAGGTTGCTCAAAGCCCCATCCAACCTGGCCTTAAACACTCCTAGGATGGGGCATCCACAACTTCTCTGGGCAACCTGTTCCAGTGCCTCACCACCCTCACAGTAAAGAATTTCTTCCTAATATCTAATCTAAATCTCCCCTCTTCCAATTTAAAACTGTTACCCCTTGTCCTATCACTACACTTCCTGACAAAGAGTCCCTCTCCAGCTCTCCTGTAGGCTTCCTTCAGGTACTGGAGGGCTGCTATAAGGTCTCCCCAGAGCCTTCTCTTCAGGCTGAACAACCCCAACTCCCTCAGCCTGTCTTCATAGGAGAGGTGCTCTAGCCCTCTGATCATCTTTGTGGCCCTCTGCTGGACTCATTCCAACAGTTACATGTCCTTCCTGTGCTGAGGACTCCAGAGCTGGACACAGTACTCCAACTGGGGTCTCACGAGAACAGAGTAGAAGGGGAGAATCACCCCCCATGACCTGCTGGCCACGTTTCTTTTGATGCAGCCCAGGATTAAGTTAAGCAGTTAAGGTTTAGTAATTTTGGTTATTCTCAGACCCTATATTGTTATTTATGTAGTCCTCTGGAGAAAGGGATTCACAGATCCCATTGCCCTCTTCCCCAAGCTGCAAGCTGCTGCTGCTCCCCAGTGCACTGAGCTCAGCTGAATTCTCCAAGCAGCCTCCATCTTCCTGCATTTGGAGACAAGCAGCGCCTTTAAACAATGCACTGTCAATTGTGTGACAAATATAGTACCCCAAGCCAGACATAGTCCTAAGTCTACTCCTTCAAATCCATAGTGTCTCAATCGAAATGCAATGATACAGCATTTATCCTCCCCTTGTTTATTATTTCTGAGTTGTCTTTAACCATATATCTCATTTAGGGCAAACCAAGTCACAGCTAGATTAGATTACAGCAAGGAAATAGGATTATTTTAAGTAGATAATATAAAACATGTCTATGGAAACTCCATGCTAATTGCATTATCTTTGGTACATTGTGAGAGAATTATCTGTATTGTATTAGGTGGTGGAAACATGCCAAAATGCTATTTAAAATGTGAGTGGGTTATGACGACGAGTCAGTCATTGGTTGCAAATAAATTAAAAGACAGGAGATGTTTGTGTTCATAATTTATCACTTTCATTTTGTTCCCCACACTCCCAAGGCAGTGGCTGTGGAGAGTAACCGCACGTGGATGGTTTCAGCACAGAGGTGAAGCTCTTGTGATTATCTCTGCCATCAGACAGCCCTTTCAACTCCAAGCCTTGCTGCTCGGAAAATGTCAGAGACAGCTCTAATGAGCGCAGAGAGCAAGCGCCAGCAAACGCCACTTGTAGTCAATGGTTCTGTTTTCATGAAACATTAAAGTTTCCATCATAATTTGTCCAATCTGGACCAAATGACAGTGACAAAATTTGTAATGATTTTTTTTCTCCCGCTGACAACTGGCCGGGAATAACACAGGCGGCTGTCAGCAGCGTCGTGGTGTGCTTGGAACTGGAGCCCAACCAAGTGTCATCAGCAGGATCAGAGATAATTTATTTGACAGGCTACTAATGAACCTAAATATGACAACAAAAATTACTTTCTAGTCTACCCGAGAATTTAGAAACTGAAAAACCTGATTAGACTCTAAGTCCAGGGGTCACCGTGCCCTTAGTTCCACAGCTTGCAATTGCTGAAGATTCAGAAGAAAATTGAAAAAATTACTGAATTGCCAACAATTTGGCTCAGACAGCCAAGAGTCAGGCTGTGGACCTGGCAGCCCAGGTCCCTCATCTGTTGCTGCTTCTGCCAAGTCTCACCACGCAGCCCTGGACAACTGACCTCCATTTTCTCCTGAAGGTGGATAGCAGCTATTTCCTCCTCTAAAAACCTCAGTTTGAACACAAAATCATATTATTGTTATAGCGGGAGACTGTACATTGCAGTAGTAGTGGGGGATGAATGTCCTACCTAGGCCTTGCAGGTAATGACATCTTGCTCAACAAGTGCATTTTTATCTCTCCTCCATCATTTCCATTGCTATCATAATTCTTCAGAAAAGGAGCCTCAAATAGTCAGCCTTGCTCTGGGTTTTGATGACCATCTGAAGCAGGAGATGTACAGAACAGCTAGAGGATGTCAGGAAAAACTGGTGCTACCTAGGCATATTTATAACAGTAATTTATTGAATTCAAATAGCACAGAGGCTCCTGGGGCACTTGTGATGGTGTCCCCAGACTAACCACTTCACCATTGAATTTCCCTTCTGGAAGCATCAGGTTGCCCTTCACCTGATGTCCCCATGTCCTGATCTTTTCCCCCCAGGTTAAGTTTTCCTTCTGCCCTCCTCAAGCTTTGTGCCTGCTCCCAAGCCCTCAGCATGATTCCAACACAGCCCATGGGAATGCCCTGCCTGGAAAGCCCACCGTGCCAATTCTTCCAACGTTTCAGAAATAGGCAGCAAGCAGTGGTGGAACTCGTGCAGCTGGGAGGACACTGCACTGGAAGCTGAATGTTAACTCTGCCATGTGCAGAAGGAAGGGTTTCCACAATGAAAGTTCTCATTACCCAGGCATTAATTAAAGGCTTGGAGGGAGCTCCACACTGATGCCAGCCCTGGTATGATGCTATGGCATTGCACTAACCACGAAGCCCATGGGACCAGAGGAAAATGCTGCTCCTGTGGTACCTCATGCCAGCAGCTCCCGCAGCCAGGCTGCTCATACTCCACTTGTGCCCAGCTAAGACACTACAGTCTTAAAAGCTATTGTGTTAGTGGTAAACTCTGTCGCCTGCCAGGAATGTATTTGGGACTATTTACTCTTAAAATGTCTTTTGGGAGCTGATTTCTATTCCAGCATAGCTGCAGAGAGTTTATGCAACACAAGGACTGAAGGCTGAGCAAAGAGCCTTCCCCTGCCTCCGAAAAAACCCATGCAAAGAAACGATATTCTCTGTACAGCACAGCACGGATCCAGCCTCCTTCTTCCCTTTCATGACTGAAGTGTTCCAGGGACTTCCAGCATTCGCAGGGTAAACAGAACAGAAACAGGGCAATGGGGGATCCTTTCCCAATGGCTCTGAACCATGGCCTGGGAAGGACTGCCCTGTCAGGTGAAGGGCAATCTTTAGTTTTCACAGGTTATATTTGAATATAGTATCATGCCAATGATAGTGTAACTTTCAGATTTCTTCGTATGGTCTTACCTAGAGCCAGGAGAGTTTTGGAGGTGAATTTATTCATCATAAAACACAGATCAGAGGACAATGTTGGTGAATCTCAATTGACACATCTAACAACCTTTTTTTTTTTTTTTTTTAACGAGTTCAAAACCTTCAAGATTTTCATTAATAAGATCAGTTTGTTCTACTGACAGTCTATCTTGTTTATTTTTCAAAAAGACTGAAGAAGGCAACATCAGCTTTTTTTCTTTACACCTGTGGAAAGACCTTGGGTCATTATTTTCTCCATTCTGTAAAGCTCTACACCATTCTGGGTCCACGCTATATAGATGCGTCTCCCCCCAGTTTTCTGCTTAGCTGCTGAAGCCCTCCAGGACTCCCCATGAACGAAACCCAGCAAAAGCTCTCTGGGGCAGCTTGAAAAAGCACAGAACATCAAAGCAGTTCAGCAAACCATCCCCCTTTTCCTCCAAAGCACTCAGTGCGGCAGTGATTTCCTGGAAGACAGCTAGCAGGCACAATTAAACCCGGCTTTCAATGAAATCTTTGCAATTGCTACCCATGCTGCTCTCAGGCCTCATGTATTAATTATTCCTCTTTCCAGGCTCTTCAGCGGGCCTGTTACAAAAAGAAAAAAGGCAAAATTAAAAGCACATTCCCCTGATTAAATCACTGCTCTAGTCCTTCTGGCTGCAACCACTTCCCTGTGGCTGAAAACCCTCATTTTACTGAATTCTGCTGCCGAGCCATGAACTCCTGCCTCAGGCAGACAAGAAAAAGATGGGTATTTGGTGCTTGGGCTCACCTGGACCCACATCAGCCCTGCAGAGAAGCCACTCAAGCAGCAGTCCCAGCACCTAGCAAGCCAGGTCAGTCCAGTAAGAGAAAATCTGAGAGAAAGACACTTTAGCAGACCAGTATTGCCTGGCAGGGTTTAGCCTGAGGATATATTTTAAGCAAGGAAATAGGATTTCTTTGCAATTTTCCATTCCTTTCCTGGTTTGCTTACATGGCGGTTTACCTGTCCCTGCTTAATGGACCCAAACACAAGTTGTTGTGGCTTGACTGAGAGTTTATATGGTTTTTCTTGCCTCTGTTTGCAGGCATGTTTCTCTGGGGCACAGAAGCCGGCAGGGACACGCAGGAGTCAGTTGTAGGTTGCACCAGTGTGTGTCAATAAAAATGTTTGCAGCTCATGAGGTGCCTGCCAGGAGGATCTGGTAAATCTGCTGGGGTGAAAGGGCTTGAGAAATGTCTGTGTGAGTTTACAAACCTTTCTGGCACGCGAGGGCTTTGTGCTCTGCTGCCTATAAAACAGGTGTTTTGGGGAATGGGGAATTGATGGTGGTGGGTTCTGTGGGAGACATAAATCACAGCTAAGCTGCTTTTATTCTCAGATATTACATTGTTATTTATGTAGCCATCTATAGAGCCATGTGCTAAATTGTACATCTGATGTCCCTCTGACACCCAGACCAGCATGTACATCACTAGCCCAATACTTCCAGCTCTCTCTCTACTTTCCTCATCTCTAGCAATTTTGAAAGACACTTTTCACAGAAATGTGCCCTTCTTCCCACATGAAAGTAAAATTTTTATATCAAAATTATATGTTGTTGAAATCCAGCTACAGCAATACACTGCCCGTAGTCACGGACAGGTTTCAGGTCTCATTTTGTAGCTCGTTAGAAATGGGAGTAGGAACCTCCAGCATTTGATACAGAGCCATTGTCATTGAGGTCCATAAAGATTTCATCTAGCTTTGGATGACAATGAAATATGAGATGTTATAAGAATGACATTCCATGACAGCTGCTTGTAGAAGTTTTCTGGTCTTTAATGTAAATCTGCATCTCTTGGCAGTGCTTTATTCAGCAAAATTTGCTGTGATTCCCTTGCCTTCTAGGAGAAATGATGAAAGAAATAGCCTTTAACTCAGCAGAACATTTTTGAGTAAGAGATTTTTGGTAAGATAACTGGCTGCAAGTTAACTAATTTTTTTTTATTTTTTTTTTTTTGGTATGAAAACCTTGTTGTTTTGAAGATAAACTTTCAAAGAAAATTTTCCATTAGAAAGCCTGCATGAAAGAATGTTTCCATTTTCTATCTCACTATTAATGACACTGCTCTATGAGCAGTAGAATTAAGATATTAATCAAATACCTTAATACCTATGTATCAGAGATCCATTTTTAAACCTGATGTAGAAATTGCTCATTTAAAACTTTGTTTTTCAATAAAAAGATGTCATTCTTGGTAAATGAGGATAAAGTCCATTATTTTCCTTTAGCTGTACATGTGGCTTAGAACATTAAAAGCACTTTCAAAATGTTATTGATTTTCCCATAAATGTGACGATTCCAACAAATGGCATCTTCAGAATATACAATATATCACTACAGGCGTTCCAGGTAGTGACCCTATTAAAAGTATCCCTTGCCAGCATGCATGGAAAGCATTATCAAGCCCATATTCCCCCCAAATACTTTATGGGCCAGCAACACGCATTGGCTGAGCCAGAAGGCCTCTGGCCTCCTTCCACTGGATTCGGTGGAGTTGGATGATGAAGATTTTGGCTTGGCAAGCTGCACTATTAGCCACCTGGATAAATGGCATGTTTTGCAGGCGGGCAAGCAGTTTGCTGGGCTTTGCCCACAGCTCCATTCCCATCAAGGCAACCACCCCCTGACCTTGATGGGCTTTCCCTGTCCCTCCTCCAGCTCCCAAATAATTTCTCTGTCTCCAGTCCCCTGTCCCCGGCTGTCAGTATCATTGCAGGGAAATTGTGCCCATGCGCAGGGAGCCGTTCCCATGTTGCTGGCTACTCTGCATGCAGAGATGGTTTCTTTCTCTCTGAGCTTAACCACAGGACCTGTGAGGGCTCACAGGGTGTTCTGCAAATTTCCAAAAATATCTGGATTGAGGGCAAAGAGGAAGCAAGTTTGACTATCATGAGTGAGAGAAAGAAATCTCTCTATTTAGCAAGATCTCTCGGCTTCTACTGAGGAGGCGTGCTCCTGACCTGTGGTACCCCAGTCCCTTCTGGCCCCCATCATCTGCTGCTCTGAAAATTGACTCTGAAATACAAAGTTGGGGATGAAGTGTCTGCACCAGATGAAGGGAGGAGGGCAGGGATGGCAGGACAGGCAGGCCTGGGGGTGTGTGTCCTGAGGGGAGGTTCCTTCCCCAGCTTCACCCAGACATCGATCCACAACACCCACCAGCAGCTTGGCAGGGACGGACAAGCCAACAGAGACCATTACCAGAGCATCACCCCCTTTTGGTGCAGATGCCCTCAAAGTAAATCCTTCCTGTGATGACAGGCATTGTGTTCAGGTGTGACCTTCCCTCTTTAACACGCGGCCTGTGCTCAAAGCTGTAGAAATACCCAAGACATTTGCTGCTTCAAATGCTCATCTCCAGCACCAAAAGTGCTGGGCACTTACTAACACCCTCATCCCAGAGCTGCCTCCTGCTCCCTGAGACAAAATGCTGCATCTTAAACTGCAAGAAAACTAAAAATTGCAACACGGCGGCAGCAAACTGCATTGCAGAAATCTCCCAGTTGTCCACACCAGCTCTTTGCCTGCCTCAAATGCAGACAGCTCTTACAGTCATCCTCAGGATTTCTGTTGATGATTAATGCACAGCAGGAACATCTGGAAAGCCTCAGATGAAACAGACTGCGGTAAATGGAGCGCTTTTATAAGTGATGGTGAAAATGCCATTATGTCCATTGTGAACATCCCAGCTGGCTCTGTACCCACCCTGGCATGGGAAAAAGTGGGGCCACTTTTAATTTAAGTGTCACTTTTGCTAGAGATATTTGGGGTTTTCAGAGGACAGAGCTGCACCAAACACCCAGGGTATCCCATAACTGACTCCTTATATCGTGCTGGAAGGTCCTTGGACACGGGGCAGTGGAGTCACCCTTTTTTTCCTGCCTTATTCCACTTGCAGCTCTTTATTGCAATTCCTTCAACTGCAGCTGGACTCACCTACAAAGAGCAAGTGGTCTGGGAGAGAAAAGATAAAGAATGTGCTTTATGCTCAGCTTTTAAACAAGAGTGATAACCGTGCATTTCAAAGGATGTCTACCAAGACGCTGGGCCGTTATGCATGTTTAATTAATCTGAAAAAATGGGCTTTTGCTTTTCTGTGTTATTATTGTCTTAATACCTTTCTGCCTTTTCCCAGTTAAATATATGTCAAGAGCTGCAGCTATTTTGCTTGGAGCAAAAACCCTTGTTTTTTTCCCTGTTTCTGTTGTTCTCTATATAATATTGAGAACATAAGACACCACAAAGGTACAGGTCTGTGACAGTGTTTACTCTCTACATGCTAACAAGTCCAAGTATATGTAACTGCGCATATACACATACTAGTGTTTGTGTGTATATAGATATATATACACATACACGTACGCTGCTGTGACATTAGAGTTGGGTGGGTTTTGCCATAGATTCCCCTTAGACCCTCTAGGGTCCCAAGCTCTTTAGAAGACTGTTTCCCAATTCCTGTACATGGAACAGAGTAGTCTCCAGGTAGAGGCAAGCAATAAGTCAGAAGCAACAAATAATATAATTTATCTCCTCCAGAGCATACTTTTTTATTACTTCAAACTGTAAACAGGAGACAGGAGTCACACTAGGCACAAAAGTGTACAACTACCAGTCCTGAGCCAGGTTTCTAGCTGCTAGAAGCTTCACTCCCCTTTTTCTGATAACCTTTTAGCTCAAGAATGTGCATCCTCTCCTGATCTCTCAAAATACCTCATGTTTCAGTTACACTCACAACCCTTGCTATCATTTGCACTTTTGTGCTCTTATTTCTGGCTACAGTTAGGGAGCTGCTCTCACCTGAAAGGGTGAGAAACTCTGATTTAGGGGAAATTTCTGGTCTTCCTGGTGCCATTTGCATTTTGTCTTCATTGACGTGATCCATAATTTAATCTGAATGAAATTGGAAATAAATCCTCCTTTCTTTTTACCAGTAAACCAACTTCTTCCTTCCTTCGCTACACACCTCCCCAGCCTTGAAGCTTTTAATTCTGCAGAGTATTTTCAGTTGTAGCTTCCTTTACATGCGCCGTACAAACCAGAGCCCAGCTGTAGCAGAAGATTTCTAAAGGCACAAACACTGCTGCAGTGGATATGCCAGGGATGACAAAGACTGCCAGGATGCAAACCGGGGTGTTTTGCTCTTTATCTGAAATGGAGCTTGCAGCGCATTGTGCTCAGTGGGAATGAGCAACACTTGCAAGATGAATGAATATCCCTGTATATATACACACACATACAAGTGTACAGGACGACTGAGAATTTTTTTTTCATGCGCTATGTCTGAAATGCAACTGCAGATAAGAGATCCTATACTTGGGAAATGCATGTAATATTAGCACCCTGTGCTCTGCCGAGCCCAAAGCCTTGGGATATATCAGATCCACTGCATTTCAGAGAGCACCATTCGGAGATGAGATCTAAATTTGGAATTTCTCCTGCTCTTTCTGTTACAAGTTTACTACATGGAAAATAGTTTTCTGGATCACAGCAAAAATCACTGGTCTGATTTTGTCAAAATGTCTATCACCGTGTTATCGCTGGAGCTTCGGAACAGCACTAATATGATGATGATTCCTTACCGTCCCTGGCTGATTAGGTGTGAACAATGACTGATGACTCCTGTATCATTAGGGATTTCCTTTCCCTCCCCTATTCTCTCCCCATTTGGGAACATCAGAAGAAATATTTGCTAAACAAGAAGTAGAGCCCTGCCTTTTGAAAAAAAGTTGGGTGTTGTCATTGTTCCCCCTACCTCCGTTCCCCCCGTTGTCACTGTTTGTTCCCCCCCCCCAAAAAAAGGAGGATCTAAATTTGGAATTTCTATACAAAGAGCCGGTGCCACATGAGTTGTAGCGTAACTCTCCACCCTGCAAGGCAAGGAGCCCGCCAGCGGGGAACGTGCCAGCACTGAACACCCACCACTTGTCACTCTCCTGCTGCACACACAAAGCTCAGCAACCAAGACACTTCTCCCCCATTACCTCCGGGGGTTACATTGGCATATTTTATATCCTTTAATAGCACCTGCTGTTAAATACGAAATGACAGCAATATATTGCACAGTTTATAAAAAATCGAGGGCTTTCGTATCAGGAGGCAGCTGTAAAGCTGGCTGTGGGTTTTACACACACATGCATATGAAGACAAACTTTTTTTTTAACTGAATTGTGTTAGAAAGAGACACTCAAAAAAGAGAAACAGGCAATGCCTTGAATTCCACCAGCCAATGCAGAATCAAAGACACGATGAGCAATCACATCACTGTATGTCAAAAATTAATTTCAAAGGGGTGAAGTTTCTCATAGAAAGCCAAAAAAATACGCAAGTGGCACCCATTTAAAGTGCCCTCATAGGGAAAAAAAAAGACCTCTATGTATCTGCTTGTCTTCTGTCTTGATACTGCTACATCCAGAGCCAAAGTGTTTCCTCAGACTGACCTCTGAGGCTTTTTTTAATAATGTTTGTTCATTACAGATAATTTTCCAATAGGTTACAAAGTCAAGGGGCATAATACTTTCTTGAGGGCTTTGGAACTTTTATGTGTCACTTTGAAAGAAGAGGTTGTCCCGGTTTCCAGCAGGGACGGGGTTGATTCTCCCCTGCCTCTATCCAGCACAGCTACTCCAGCACACGTGCGCCAGGCCCAGTGGCAGCAGGGAGCTACTCGGGGAGGGGAGGGGCCACAACCGGAAGTTGGTGAGGTGACGTCACGGCGTAGGAATATATATAGACCAGCGTCAGTGGCGGTCGGCGTCGTGCGGGCTGTGGTCGGTATGTACTGGTGTTTGTGCCCTCCGTCTGTGCTACTGTTTCCCTGCAACACCTGCTGTTCTGGTGAACAGTTTTTATCTCAACCCACGACTCTGCCTTTTCTTTCTCATCCTCTCCCGCCGCCGGGGGGCGGCAGAGCCGACCGACTGCCACGTGGCGCTTTGGTTGCCGCCGGGGCTGAACCACTGCAGAGGTGTTCCTCAGTTTCAAGGAGAATTTGATTTGTGCGTAAGAGACAATACTCGTTTGCAGGGTAACAGTAAAGTTACAGATGTCTTCTCTCTTTCTTCCCCACAGAATCTCCTAATCAGCGCAGAAACCTCTGGAGCAATCCAAGACAACCTATGCTGAAAGAAGGAGTTGATGAGCTGAAAGCACGCACATCAAGAATGATTCCAAAACTAAGAGTAGGCAAGTTTGCTGAGGAATAATACTGATGCATGCATTCTGAGGGTATTATTTTCATATCTGATTTCACAAAGTGCTGCCCAGCATGCCCAGTGACATGGGACTCTGCAGGCTCACCCTGCGCCAGAGACTTTCCCACCAGCTTCTTGGCTACAAACTAGCTCCAGAGAACAGTGCGTGTGAAGCCAAAAGATAGTCCAAGAGGAGAAGCAGGGCAAATGTCTGCCACAGCTGCCCAGTGCACCAGCTTGATGCTTCAAATTGAAGTGTCTAGGAAGGACTTTTGACCACTGAGAGGCTGACTAGGCAAAAAATTTAATTGTTTACATAGCCCAGAAGTAAAGAGGTGACTGGGCAGCACAGCCATTTGTTATTTGGAGTCATTTCCCCAGTTAGGTGGAAAACAACTTGCACATGTGATGGATCATATTTACTGGGGGAGTGGAACTGTCACAGTACTGTTTGGGTCTTAAATGAAAGCCACCAACTTCCGCTGTCTGTGGTATGCTGGGGAGGGAGTGGGGCACACCAAACACCAAAGATCCCCTCCCTTCCAAGCATCCTACCAGGGTTACCTCCAGCCTGGAAGGGGACTTGGAGAGATGCTGGATCAGTATTATTTACATAACTGAAAGCAGACATAATGATGCTGAAAAACTAGATTTTATGGGGCACTTGTTCACCTGCTCGTTCCTGGCTAAACTGGAAGTGGCTCTACAGCAGGGGAGATATTGGGAAAGCAAATGCTCCTGGCAAAGCTCAGCGAGACCCTACAGTTTGCCCAGGCTTACCCCATTTTGGCATCAGCAAACATTTCACGTGTTCACTGAGACTCCAGGGACTGAAGGAAGCATTAAAATCGAACATTCAACTCTTTCCCGGCTGCAGGGAGCAGAACCTTGCCATGGCAGAGCAGCAGCTGCTCTTCATACTGTTCCCAAGGACCAGGTAACATGAGCATTACAATTAGTGAACAGAATTAATTCATTCTTGATTCAGTCTTTAATTTCAATGTTCTCCAAGGGGAATCTTTCTGAGACTTAAAAAGCAGAGTACAATGCAAGAAAACGAGAACGTGTTCAATATAACTAATGATGCAGACAACTTCCTCCCACAGAAATTATATTATATATGGGAGCTTATTTCATCTTTCGCTCTGGGGGAACATATTATAAATTCTGTTTACTAGAGCAGTCTGAGACAAAGCGCTTATATTTCCTAACATGGAGGAACCTGGCAGATTCCCCTGCGTTTTTCACAGCTCTTGGTTGTACAAGCTCACTTTTCTGCTTTAATGTGTCTTTCTAGTAGTATCACAGTGATGGCAAAGCCTTTAAAAGAGTAAGAAGTGCTGGACTCTAAGAAGTCCCAATATATAAACATGCCTCAGTGGGAAGAAAATTATCGTCTTCCCTCATTTTGTTTCATGTATAGAACTAAATGAATCAGATAATAGAAATCACAAGCTGAAAGAAGGCAGTGATTTGCAAAAAGATTTGTTTCCACCGCTTTTGAGAAGCATAAGTATGGAAAAAAATGGATCAGCTCAGAGACACTAGCTAGAAAGGAACAAGAAGCATTTGACTTTTTAGGATTAATTTTTTTCTAAGCTGCCTATTGTAAGAAATGTGGTTGTGTAAAAGACAACATAGTTACATATGAGGAACAATGGGCTGAAGAAAAAGCAAAGCTGATAGCTCAAATGGATCTGTTAATTATCTTTGAAAACTAGGGGGTTTTTTTGAGTCTTTCCAAAATGATGCTAACCTTTGGTCACTGCTCACTGGTTGTATTGGGTTGTATCATGTACCTGATGCATGGTAAGGAAATGAGGCTAAGTATAACTGGAAAAAAATAAAAAAGGATAGTGCAGAGATGGGAGTGTGGGCATGTCTCTGGCCCCCTCCCCAAATTCTGCTCCCATCAGTGCACCAGCTTAGCTGCTTTTGTGTAGAGAGGATGACTGAGAAAAATTGCCCCTGTATGTTAACCTCCATTTGGGCTGGGGAAAGTCTTGACAAGAAATAAGGTTTTTGCTTTCACTTGATGTTCAGGACATTGTGGCTTGACAGCTCTGGAGTGATTTTGTATTAAAAGTCTGAGCTACAAGTTCAGTGTTGTTCTAGGATTAAGGTGAGAGCACCTCCCTTGAAGCTCTTCCTACAACTCTTGCCATTACTAAAAATGCTTCTGGTCCTGGTTAGCTGCAGGAGGTCTAGAGTCTATCAAGCCCTTTTGGTGTTCTGGAAGAAGGTTTGATCTGCCCAAGGTGCAGGTGGTTAAAACTGTCTTTTCCTTCTTCATCAATAATTTGCTCCAGAAAAAAACAACCAAACAAAAAAATTCTAACCAAAGTAATTAATTTGTTTGCTGCAGGTAAACTGGCTGAAGCTGCAGGTGCCTGGGCTGTGGTGGGAGCACCGTGGATATTCCCTGCCCTGGGCAGAAATAACTATCTAAAATTTCCCAAAAGGAAATCTGATACATTGAGTACCTACCTAGGTATGGAGGTGTCTGTCTGGAAGGTATTCAAAGCACTGTCATTACACTACTTCTAGTCGTATTTTCAACTTAAATGGGTTTTATACCACATGAGGTATGAGAGTCTGTGCAGGTAGGGAAAGCTTGTGCTAATCTGCAGGAAGAGTCTCATCTGTCTCTATTCCTTATGCTCATCTTTCAGTCATCAACTGCAGAGTAAGACCCCGCAGAGGATACATCTGCAGAAAAAATGCTTACAGCAACACCTTTATGAAAGCTTTCTGCATGGATTGAGGTGAAGGGAGGGAAATAAGTCCAGGGAGAAGGGAGATGGGGAAGTGTGCTTTCCCCAAGGCTCACAAGAAATGGGATTTCAACAACTACCTGCACAACTTGGTTTTATAACATTATTTTCACTTGTGTCATGGGAAATGGCCGTGCTGTCCACATAAGATGTGCTTGTTGTGGTGAGAGTCATGTTGGTCCTACAGGAGGGAGTGTTTTGTGCTCACCAGTACCATAGGATACTCTCTGTCCTGAGCCCACAACCACAGTCCACCTGGGGCTGCAGAAAGCAGACCTTAGCTACTATGTGCACATAATCATAATTTATAAACACACACTGCTAGAGCAATACACATCTGAGCCCTTAGAAAGGCTGGGACAGGGAAAACATAGCACCTTTACCCTGCAAAGATCCAGCTTGCTCAGGTCTCATCTTGTCTCTGCCATTGCAAAGTCCTTTAGATATGGGAAGGTACTGTGAGAACAGAAAAAAGTTCATAATGTCTATTAGCATCAATATATACATATATATATAGGAGGCTTGAAGGATTTGGGTTTCACAGCACAGATAACCAAGGCTTTAGAAAGAAACACTGTGCTGTTTGGTTTTGCCAACTTCACTGCTGTGTGGTCTGCTCAGCCATGTTTGCTCCTTTGGGACCTCTCCTACAGACATGCAGGGTCGCGCCACCTCCTGAGTCATTAGAATGGCTGTGTCATTACTGGCCAAACTATACTGAACTGTCTCCTTGTTTCCATAGTGACATTTCTGTCTACATGAGTAATTTTGGGCTCGCTCTTGTCACACTCAAAACCACAAAGCAAATAGGAGACATAACATGCAACTGTGCATCAAGCGGGTGGCCCAGCTAGGACCAATGGAGCTACATCCATAGGGGACAGGATGTACAGACATACCTTCCCATGGCAGTGCAACCACACAGATTTCTGTCCCCCATTTTCTGGTGTAAAAATGCCCCAATAAGGCAATTGTCTTCAGCTTTGTTTCCCAGCTTGCTAAGGGTGTCTACCTAAAGGAAAGGCAGTGGCCTATTTTGAGAGCATGAAATATCTAAAACAACCTCAGAGTACGGTCCCTGGTAGCTTGGATGTGCCCAGCATGAGAGCAGTGGTGGTGCTTTGGAGTCCATCCAGATGTTCAACCCTGCTAATTCCCAGTCTTTGAAATGGAAAAAATCTTCATATCAGAGAAAACCACTGTGACTCTTCTGACCTCTGATCTCTCTGCTCTTAGGGTTAGGTCCTTGCTACTAAGCTTAAGTTTGGGTTTACCAGTAGAGGTGGTTTAGTCTCCAGCACTGGTCTGTGTGGTGTCTTGTATCAACAGTGTGGTTGATACTGTGCTTCTCTGCTCTTCCCAATTCGACAAAAGCTGTTGCTGTGTCATTGCTCTAATCTTGTGCAAGTTGATGAAAAAACAGAAGCTTGTGGCCACATGTGTTTTAGTAAATCTACGTTCTCTAATTGCAAAAGAGACTCCACGCTCTGAAGAAAAAAAGACCAGGGTCTGGTGATCAATGTGATAAATTTGGCCGTGTGTGCTCTGTTTGTTCAGTAGAGTACAGTTGTCAAATAATATGCTTCCAGGCTCTGTGAAGCAGATTAATTTCGTATCCTTTAATCAAAAAACCCTTATATTTTTCAAAACAATACCCCTTTTTCCTTCCCTGAGGGCCCTGCAGAGCATAAAGCAATGCACAGAAAGAAGAGAAATAGATGGAGAAAATAAACATAGTGACAACATGACAAATCTTTATAATCTGGTAGAAATTTCTTTCCTTTTTTATTGCTGCATGAATCTGAGCCTGGAGTTCTGTTATCTGCTGTGGTAAATAAGGATGAATTAATGTGAAAAAAGTGTATTTATAGCATGAATACACTGCTGAGTAATATAGTGGCTTTTGCTGCTTGGGAACACATAGACCAAGTCTTATCCCAGTGAAACACTTTCCTAACTCTGCCAAGTGTGTCCTGCTGATACATCCTAAATCCACAAACAACCAGGGCCATTGGATTGTCTACACAGGATTCAACCAAGACTCCCAAGAATGGAAGATAGCGAGTAGCTAACCAGTTTTTTTTTTAATGTTTTTTTAGAGAATTAGCAGTGGAAGTCCTTGCCACAGGATGCTGTGGGTGCTAGAAGGCTAGAGTTTGAAAGAGAGTAGGAAAAAAGAAAGAAAGAAAACATCATTGATGTATCTCAAGTACAAAGCCAGCATCTCTGAACTGGGAAACCCTGCAAGCTGTGGGAGTTTGGGAGCGTTTCCTGTGAAAGTGTTGCTACCTAACTGTCCCTTTCGTAATCTCTCCTGTCTGCTAGATGGATCTTCAGTGTGATCCAGCATGGTCATTACTGTCTTCTGACTGAAGAGTTTATCAACAGCCTCTGTCACTTCTGCTGCACATATACACACCTAAAATGGCAAGAAAACATGTGACTTCCTGACATTAAATTGGTCCTTCTGATTCAGGGACAAAGAGAACAAGGAGGAGTTTGGGATAAATTAATAAAGGCTCTAATGTAGATAAGGCCCTAATATCTTTGGTATCATGCCATGGATGCAGGATGTGAGCAGGATTAGACTACAGCGTGCCTGAAGCACTGATGTCTTGGAGGTGCCCTCTCTTGATTAGTGACTTACGAGTCATCTTAGAGAAACCATTGACCCAGCATTTCCGTGTTTCTCAATACAAGATCAACCCAGTTTTTAAAAAGCTCACCTTTCTCCAGAGAAGTTTTTCATACAAGCTGTCTGTGTTTTATATTTATTCTCTGTCATGAAGCTTTCCTAGGGCTCAGTCAGGTACAATTTTGGTTTTTAATAGCCTTCATGTTGCAGAAATCTCATCTGGCTAAATAAGAAAACTGAACACATTTCTCCTTTTATCTTATTCTAGAATGTTAGAAGAGAATGAAAATTAGTTGAATGATCTCTCTACCTATTCCAAACAAATTTCTGTTTTCTCACGTAAGTGGTTGAAAGGAGCTCTTGTTCAGGCTAGTGTTTACCCCAAAGGACTAGCTAACAAGTAGGGCAAGAGGAGGAAAAATAGTTACAAGTGTAATTTTCAATTTACTAATGTTGTGTATTGCAAATTTGTAAAGAAAGTTGAGAAATCTCCTTCTTACTCCAGTGGGAGCAGAGTCATCACTGGGTGACATTGCTTTCCGTGTCATTAGTCTTCCCAACCACTCTTGTCTCATGGCTAAATGAATAGAGCTCACATCTTCAAGGAGTCATCACAAGAACATTTTAACTCCCCTGTTCCCTCAGACCTTAATTCTGATCCAGACTAGGCAATGCACTTTAGTAAATATCTGTCTTTCAGCAAGTGCGATAAGAGCAGTGGGACTTCTTATGTGCTGAGAATCAGGCACACACCGAAGTATCTCAGTGAATCAAGATCGGCAATTTTCTGAAGTGAACATGTGCGCAGAGATGAAACACGTGCGGTTAACAATGGGACAACATTTCACATGCACTTGAACGGGCGATCAGCATTTTATCAGCGATGACGGCTATCTCTGTGTACTACCTGAAAGGAATATATTTAGCAGCAGAATTCATAAGCCTGGATTTCAAGCACTGTGTGAATAATGCAAGGTACTCCAAGGCTGTTGAACACCTCATCTGTTGCCACTAAGAAACATACAATGACAAGCAGCTATTATAATCCTTGCAGAAACACCAGTGTTGATTGTAGATGTTTGAATATACATCTCTGGACCTTTGCCAAAGGCTTCTCAACCGACCACCTGCAAGGTCAGACTGCTGCTGGTTGAGATCCTTCTGCCCCCTTAGGCATCAGATCAGGTCTGCCATCAACAAACTGAGTGGAGAGAAGGATGGGGAGCACCAGCTGGTGCCAGCCCCTCTCCTGCTGGCAAAATCACTGTAGCATAAAGACAGAGTCATTTTGAGAGCAGTGAGGAAGGTCCTGCTACTAGGGAGCAAGGAAGATGTCAGAACACCAATTTATTATTCATTGCAATTACATTTATGCTTAAAATTATGGATTAAAACCTATCCACGAGGTCTACTAAGAATTAACAGATAAATTCAATCTATGCTCTGCTTTAATTTTTTCTTATCCCAAGCATATGGCGCACTAGATTTCAATTCTCATTGATAAAGACTCCCATCTCTGTAGTCTCTTTATTATATTTTTCCATTTTCTGCTGAGTTGGAAAAAGGCATTGCACGCCATCTGTCAGCGTGATCATAGCACAATTTGCAGAAGTTTCAGAGCAGTACAGCATTAGTAGCAGCTCGCTCTTCTCCTCCAGACTCGGTTCTTATAGAAGCAATATAGCCCCATTAAACAGTTACTTCACAAACAAAAACTCATTTGTGCAGCATGCTAATGACAATAATGCAAATGAATCTGTCATGTTTGCAGCTACTATCCCTAACCACCCTATTCATGAATATATGGTAATTAAGCTATTACTGCAAATGTAACTGTGTCAGCACTACTAAATTAAGGGCTGTACTGTAAATAAAAATGGGGTCATAAAAAGGAAAGAAGGCAGTGAAAGATAATGGATAGAAATACTAAAGGCAAGGACGCAGAGGCTTTGCACACACAAAGAATTTTATTTTAAAGGCTCCTACTAAGGGATCTATTTTGATGCTATGGCTTGAAAATGGAGAGAGATGCTGATACATAAAAAAATTAGTTCTTTTTTTCCTCAAATGCAATACTAAATCCCATGACACTGGCAGGTTTGCAGTAAAACCAGTAACCATGGCTCCATACCTGAGCTCATTAATAACGATGTAAGGTACAGAAAGATGACTTAACAGACCCCTTCTGTAAAAATTCGCAATGGGAAGATGACAGGTTCTCATTCCCAAAAAGTAATTTGCAGTCTGAACTATGCAAAATCAGTCCCACTATATGCTCTCTGATCTCTTGTATTGTTCCCAATGCAGCCAGTTTTAAAAGCCAAACAAAATT
This sequence comes from Thinocorus orbignyianus, assembly GCA_013400375.1. NCBI lineage: Eukaryota > Metazoa > Chordata > Aves > Ciconiiformes > Thinocoridae > Thinocorus > Thinocorus orbignyianus. Next base: position 116,288 of record VXBW01003913.1, on the reverse strand, counting down.
ATTTACACATGAAGAACCTTATTTCCATTAAACAGAACAGAAATTGGATACTCATAGCAGAAATGGTTTTGTTACACAAATGTAAAACACGAGAAATATCAAGGTTTTGTTTAGGCTCAACCTGCATATAAATGAAATCAGAGTCTCGCTGGAGGTCACCGGCTCCAGGGGTACATCATCAGTCATACTGGAGGGACCTGGACATCCACTGTCCTGCTTCAGTTCAAAAGACTTGAGATTTGAAGAGATTAAAAAATCCTGAATTAAAATACATGTCCTTACTGAGGGGAGAGAGAAAAGATGGGAATGATTCAGTTTGGGGAGATGATACACAGATGCACTGAAGGAAGGATAGACAAACATAAGCCATATATTACATATTCTGCATTTGCAGGTTTTCCTGAGCCCATGATTTTCAAAGAAAATAAAACCAAAGAGTACAATGACCAGAACTGCAAGACACTGCATGCAAAGAAAACTACTGTCTGTAATTAGTCTGGGAGATGCATAGTGGGTAAATAGCACTGGAGATGGCACATAGTGAGATTTATCTGCAAAGTGAGAGTTTTCTCTGCCATATCAGATAGAGGAAGTTTATATTTTTCTAAGAGATATTATCCCTCATGCTTCAGCACAAAAGTCGATTGCCAGCAGAGATTGGAGGATGCCTTTTCTCCAGGCTGTTTATTCCACTTGCATCCACAATGTGGTTTCCTGCCTTTTTTTCTCTAACTCAGCTAGAACACAGCCCTGACAAGGATAGGGCACTGGATTTGATGTCCCCAGTATGCAAATCCTAATTAAACACAAACAAGGATATGCTGCATCAGTTTGCTGGTAAGCTCCCTACAGATTGATTTATGTAGGGACAGGCACAGCATATAGCAAAATGGTTCAACAGCATGTTGAGATACTGTCTGGGAACAGGAGAGTTGGCTGAACTCTCAGATCTGTATCAGCTGGCAGCCACCACCCATAGCCCATCCCCTTCAAAACGTCTTTGCTTTGACAGTGTTGAGTTTCTGACCTGGAGCCAAATGTGGATTTTCCACGGTGCCCGGCACAAACCACTCAGTGCAGAAACCATCACCTTCCAACCTGGCATTTCGTGCAGTTTGTTCCCAAATCCTCACTCCTTTCTCCCCTCTGGGGTCCCTCCTAGGGCTCACCCCGAGGTGGTGGATGAGTATAATGCTGGGGGAAACACTCTGCAGCTGCTGCAGGTAGAGCTGATGGCAAACCCTTCCCACTGTCCTCTCAAGCAAGTATTTGACAACGCTTGCTTTTTCCCAGCTGGCATAGGATGAAAGAAATGACTTTGCCAACAGTTTTCCAGTTCTATCTAGAGGTTCAGCAGTTTTCTTGAAATGCAGGGTGTCTCAGGGTCGCTGGGGAAAAGAAGCTTGTGAACCAAGGACAAAATCTAACAATAACAATGCGAAGCAGTGATCAAATGCAAAATGGTTTCAGTCACTTAATACGAAGCAAACCATGACTAGCTCAGGAGTACTTAATTATTTTTAAACTCGCTTTTTATAAAAGATTTGAGAATTACGTACTAAGGAAAAGATCGAGTTTGAAGACAGATATGCAAACCAGAGCAAGACAGCACAAAGATTTTAGGGCTTAACCTAAAAGCTAAAATTAGAGGTGATTTGTGGGAAGATGGCAATTAAACTCCTTTGGTCTTATACGAGTGCCTGCAAATAGGAGCCCATGCTTGAGAGTCCCTGGCTGCCCAGCCCTCTGCAGCTCCCCAGGGCTGCCTGCAGTTACACCACAGTCTTCCCAGGGGATTTATTGCCAGGATGTTTCTGAGAGGAGACTTTCAGGTGCACAAGCAGGATCTGTGGCAGCGGGTGCAGGGAAGCCATGCTGGGGCCAGCGTGCCCTGCAGAATGGCATGCACGGGCCACACGCGTGAGGAGTGCAAGGAGGGCTCAGCAGATACACTACCACCTGTGCCTGCAGGGAGCAAGAGGCACGTGCACAGAAGGAGCAAATGGCATTAAGTTAATGAGCAGCCATCTATTAAACAGCGGTGTGACTGCCCCATGTGGTCATCCATCTCCTCTGAGCTGCTGAAGGTAGCACTCACTTAACGAGGCACTCAAGTAGCAGAGTCAAAGCTGACTTGCCTCATGCTGAAGGGCTAGAGTAAAGCTGAAGAAAGAAATAACTTGTTTTAAGGCTGTCTTTCTAAGGGATAAAAGTGGTCATTTGGCCTACTGTACAGCTCAGTGTCAGCCCTGATGCAAAATAGCCGTCCTGATGTGAGCAGCCAAGCAGACTGCTGGTGTGTCTGTCTGCAAGTGGGAAATAAAATTTAAATTCTGCATTAGCAAAAGCGGAAAAAGGACCGTGAGCTTAACAAGTAAATTAAGACAAACTGCCCTTGGGCTAACGCATCCATTGCAGGATGGAGGGGATTTTGTGACAACAGGAGTAGGGCTCATTTCTCTGTACAGTTTGGTGGGAGCAGCAGGTGTAAGTCCTGGGGCCTGATCTTCCCTTGATGTGAATCGGTGTGCTGCCACCACCACCCTGTCCCGACCACGCACTAGCAAAGCAGCCAGCCTGGTGCGTGCGTGTGCTCAGTATCCGTCCACTGGGGAAAAAAAAGGTGGAATCCAAAATAACAGTTAATCCAGGGTAAAAGTTAAAACTACTGAAGAGGAGACATAGAAATCTCCTGCTCATGTCTGCATTGCCAGCTGTAGCCCTGAATATCTTGTCAAGCTATATTTCATCAAGCTGCTCCGCTTCTTGTGAATACAAGTGAAATGGCAGCCCCGCGGGGATTACCCGCTGCCCAGTTAACAGCAAAAAGATTTTGAAGTATGGAAAGTTAAAAAGAAAAAGATTTCCAGTTTCCTAGTTTAATATCCATGTTCTGATGACCTGAAGTCATCTAAGGCAGCGATAAAAAAGAAGTTAAAAAAAAAAAAAAGTCTATGGCATTTTCTTAAGGGATGAATTATTTTTAGGCATGGAGATTTAAAGCTCTCTCCAAGTTCCTGAACTTTCAGAACTTTTCTTCACTAAGGAGCTTGACAGCAAAGCGGGTTCTCTTTTTCCTAACTTTTCAAGTGATCTAATTAAAATATGCAAAATCTCCCTTTCTGCATGATGAAGGAATATACATTTTTTCCAGCAAGATAAAAGGCATTTTCCAGAGGCTTTATTTCTAAGAATAATTGCTCCCATCTCTGTTTTTAGGGCTCAGCTATTGTCCTGCTTCACTTTATGGTAGAGAAATGGGAAATAAACAATCTTACCCATTTTACTTGTTTTTCTTCTCAATATTATTAGTACCAGACAGCTTTTGTGAGACAAAATTTGTTGTCAATGCACTACTAGGCCTGATTCTGATTGACACTGGTACCACCACACACTGCCAGAACTTGGTATAAAATGGAAATCTGCTCCTTTATGCTCTAGTTCAGTTCAGCTGCCTCCAGAGGAATGACTTCCCAAATGGAATATACATATAAATACTTTTTAAATGGAGTTTGGGTTAGTATTGCTTTTCAAAAATGACACTCTGTTTTAATCACCTGCATTTACAGGATTTTTTGGGGGTATTTTGCATTGTTTTATGAGTGAAATTCCCCTCTGCCCAGCACCTCAGCTTCAACAGCTGTTTCTACCATCTCCTGGGGTGGTATTGCACCTTTTTTATACATGCAAAAAATCAACTCCTTGCTCTTCCAGGCTGTGGCTACCTTGTACAAGGCCCTGGCTGGGAAGAACCCAAGGCCAGGATCTGTGGTAAAATGCAGGAGAATAAAAATCCTATAGAGAATATACAAAAGGAAGTTAATTAAACCAATCAGAAGGGATTGCTAGAGAAGCCCTGACCTGTGTTGTTACTATACAATGACTTGCTTCGTGGTTGCAATTTTTTTTTAATTTCTCACTGAAACTATTTTCTGTCCATAATCTAAACCTAATGTTGGCCACAAAAAGGCACTCTCTCCTTGGGCCATTCCCTGGCAATAAATTCAGTTCATCCCACTGGAACAGGGACAAGTGGGTGTTATTTACAAAGCCAAGTGCAGTCACTCAGCACATACACATATATAGGGTACAGCGAAATCCCTGCAGCAATGCATCGCGTGTCCCAGTCCTTGGATTGAAATCCTAGACAAACTCGTAAGTATGAGTTGACTGGATCTGAGCAGGAAGAAAATAATTTTGTGTTCTTCGAGTGACACAAAATGCAGGCAGAAGTTTTGAATAAATGATTTGCTCTGAATCATTTACTCAGAGCTGCTCAAGTACCTTGGAGGACAAGGAGGGCTTCTAAACATTTGCAGTGATAAAATATTGAGTCGATTCGAGTACTGTTCTGCAGGGGAAGAAGTGTTTGTCCTGATGCTCTGACCGATTTAGCTTGTGCATTCCTAGTGTGGCTGCTGGCACACTTTAACGTGCCCCGTTAAAGCCATTGCTGCATTTCATTTTATAGGTGGGTGCATCTCTGTGACAGATAAAGTGGTCCCGCTGCACTGACTGTAGCTGGTAAAGTGCTTTCTTATGAAAAGTGCTAGTGAAGTGCAGCGAGTTTGGAGCGTTAGTATGTATTATTCATCTTTTAATAATATCACAGCAAAATTTAGGGGAATATGGCAACAATTTCGATCATTAAAGAGGGCAGGACATGTGTTTGACGTGTCTATAAGGCCAAGTACAAACTCCTCTTGAGCGTCAAGTCTTGATTTCAAGCATAAAGCAGTAAGAACAGCTCATTGTAGCAATTACGGTGCTTACAAAAGAAAAACATGTTTGTGCTGGGATTTTGTGCCCATGGAAGAGCAGAGTAAGAAACTCAGGGTGCTTCCACATGGGTACCGCCAGGACAGTGGGATCCTCCTCGTAACGGTCTGGCCATGGGCAGTAACACAGTGTGTTGGTGAAGGCAGGATGGGTGTGATCGCATCTGCTGAAGCTCCTCTCTTCTAGTGTAGATTAAATAGAAGGGCAGGAAGCAAACCCCAGCTTGGCCAATGATGCCTGGGAGAGTCAGTGGAAAAAGGAGGGAGGGAAAGGCAGAAAAAGGCCATCCTGCTGACCAGAGGGAAGCTTTACTGGTCAGGGAAGAGGCAAAAACTGGATTTTGCTGGATTCAGTCTGTCAGTAAATGAGTTACGAGTTTTTTCTCAGCTACTTAACAGATTTAGACTCCCACATGTCAAAGTTACTGGGAAACAAGGAGGAGATAAGAGCTCAGAGCCTTAAGATGGCTGGAAGTGGCCACAGTGGTTTGTCCTGTGCCAGCAGGGCTCAGACCGGGGTGCCTGAGGCACCAGGCCATGGTCCTTGTCCCCTCAACACCTCCCACCATTTGGGAGCAGCCAGGAGGGAGGGAGGGCAGGCCCTTAGCTCCCTGCTGCAGGCCCAGCCCGGCCGGGGGAGACAGGCCAGGCCAGGCCTGGCCCAGAGGGGTGTGAAGGAGCTGGGGTGTTGGGGGTGTAAGGTGTGTGTGTGGTTGTTTGGGGGGCAAGTGTGGGTGTGAGGTGAGTGGGTGTAGGGGAATGGGTATGTGGGAGGGGATGAGTGTGGATTTGTGGAGGTGTAAGGACACATGGGGATGAGGGTATGTGGGTGTGAGGGGGTGTATGAGCGGGTGTGGAGGGTGGATGTGGGTAGGTGCGTTTGTAGTGTGTGTGGTTTGGTGTTTAGTGAGGGTGTGTGTGTTTGTGTGTGAGGGCAGTCTGTATCTCTGTGTGTTTGTGTGTGAGGGAAAAGTGAACGTGTGAGTGTGAGGGGAGGATGGGTATGAGTGTGTGAGGAGGGCTGTATCCCCGTCCGTATGTGAGAGAAGGATGGGGTGAGTGTGTGAGGATCAGCTGTATCCCGTCAGTGTGTGAGGGGAGGATGGATATCTGTGCGAGTGTGTGAGGACCAGCTATATCCCCGTGAGTGTTTGAGGAGATGATGGCTGTGAGTGTGTGAGGAGGGCTGTTATCCCCGAGAGTGTTTGAGGAGAGGATGGCTGTGAGTGTGTGAGGAGGGCTGTTATCTCCATCAGTATGTGAGGGA